>JAJEJH010000091.1:919277-993580 GCA_026122585.1 Anacardium occidentale | reverse complement strand
CAAATTACAAATCATTTATTATAATCTGTTCTTATTGATTTGTATGACCTATTTAACAAAAACTCTTGTCTTCCTTTTTTTTGTCTTTCATTTCTTTGTTCTTCTTTCGACTTTAAATTATTTTATTTCAATCCTAATTTCTTGTTGTCATTGCATTTTCCTGTATTTTAGTTTTTGACATGGATGAACAGTTTTCCAGTTGGCTCACTCGTAATGCTGGACATAGCAGCCGCTAAAACATTTCTGCTGCTGCTATTGACAAATTGTTGCCTATGTTCACTGAGACGTTTGCACGTGAAGATCATGATATAGTGATGATGCAGAGGCCTGGTTCTGATCTACTTCATAAGATGCCCCCATATTTAAATATAACGAAAGTCCTTGTCCTCCCCTGGGCATTGAACATTTGATTGATCTTTGATGGTTATTGGGTTTGAATAGTTTATGAATCACGTTTGATGTTGATAATTAAGAATGCTTTAGTTGAAGCTTTAATCAGTTAAACATCCTTTATTTTTATAGGTTTTTCATCTTTGTAACCACGTGTTAGTAAAATTATTTTAAAATATTGGGCCAAACGAAATTCATCCGGTTTAATGATTTTTGGGGGTATTTGGATTAAAAAAAAATTGTATTGTTGGGATTTTATCATTTAGGGAAACCTTAGATGAGAATAAAGATGATATAATTAAAGTTTAATTGCTGATTAGCGATAATTAAAGCAATATTTTACCGTTACATGCCCATTGCGCTTTCAAATTGCGCGCTCTCTTGCAGCCTCCCTGGATCTCCTAGTTATTCCCTCCGTCCTCCCGGCATTATCTTCAAATTATTTTTCTCTGGAGCTTTTCATTCTGTTCCTTTCTTCTCTTTTTGATTCTGCTTCTACTAAGTTTTCTATATCCACCGGCATTTTCAGAAATCGACAGCAGAATTAAACTCTCGTTGCTGCAAATATGTCTCTCCTACTGCAAGAAGCTGCTCCTGATCGATCTTGAGGACCAATTTAATGTAATTTCCTCTTTCTTTTCTTTTCTTTTCTTTTCTTTATTGATTCTTGATTGTTGTTTTGAAAACCCTATTTCTTGTTGTTTCAATTTTGTCTCTCATTCTGCAAGAAGTTGCAATTCATAAATACGCCACTCCTGATCAATCTTGAAGACCTATTCAAAGTAATTCTCTCTCTCTCTCTCTCTCTCTCTTTTCTTTTCTTGATTCTTAAACTGTTGGCTCGAAAACCCTATTTTCTTGTTGTTTCAGATTTGTCTCTTATTCTGCAAGAAAATGCAAATTGCAAACATGTGTTCGTATAATCAACATTGTTATCTACGGGCGCTTGGTAGGTTCTTGTGATCACTGCTTAGATCTGCTCGTTGCTTTGAGGTTGTGTTGTGATGTGCTTAGTACAGCATGATGTAGATTTAAAATGTCACTCTTGATTGATCGCTATTTCCACTCTCTTTTCTTTCTTTTTTGGTTCTTAAATTGTTGGCTGGAAAACCCTATTTCTTCTTGTTTCACTTTTGTCTCTCCTTCTGCAAGAAGTTGCAATTCCTAAATTCCCCACTCCTGATCGATCTTGAAGACCTACGTACTGCAATCTTCTTCTCTTTTCTGTCGTTTTTTGGTTCTGAAATTGTTAGCTAAAAGACCCTGTTTCTTGTTGCTTCGTGTTGTCTGTTTTTCGGCAACATACTGCAAATCTTTAAATCCAATCAGTTTTGATCAATCTTGAAGACTTATTTAATCTATTTTCCTCTCTCTTATATTTTCGTTCTTGCAGAATAATAGACATCATTAAAAAAAAAACAAGAATTACAGCCGCAAATCCTAAAATACAATCAGTTCTAATCGATCTTCAGGCTTAATTTAAAGTAATTTTCTCTCTCTTTTTCTAAATTTGATTTTAAAATTATTTTCTTTCGGTCAGTTTGAAAACCCTGATTCTTTTGTTTCAGTTTTGTTTGTTATTTAGCAAAGGCACAATGGGCTTCGTCTAAAACTGGCCTCTGTAAGAGAAAAAAATATCCCTTGATTATGAGAAAGCTTGATTAGCATTTCAGGCCCTTTAGCACACGCATATTTCAAATCAAATCCATGACGAATTTACTCTAATTTTTTGGAGGAGCTGGAGTTCGACATTAGTAATAGAAATAGTTATTTCTTCCTCTGGCAAACTTTTATTACTAAATGTCTACATCTACGATTTCAGTATACTCTTGGTGGGTGGCATTCACTGTTGTCCAATCTATAATCGTAGATGTCAAGTCTATCATAGTGATATATCTATTTCTGGGCAGGAATATGTTCTGCTGAAGGCACCACACTCTGCAGCTCAAAATTCTTGTTGGCAGGTGTGCACTTATTACTTTGGTCTTACTAATTTTTCATGGTGAAGGATTTGATGTCAAAAACCCTTCGTGTTTTGAGACCCAAAGCATTTTTCTCTCTTGCAGAATAATAGACATCATTAAAAAAAACAAGAATTACAGCCGCAAATCCTAAAATACAATCAGTTCTAACAGAGAGGGTTATTTCATTCTTGAAACTAAATCATATTTAAATTAAAAAGAATTTGATTTGAACCGACTCATAAATCAAATGGATAGAACTTGACTCATAACTCAATTTTCTATGAAAATCATGTCAAACTTTGAATTTTTTTCAGACTCGAACTCACGCCAAATTAAGCGGATGGCTCAAATAGGTTCAAGTTTTGACTCGAAAGAAGTTAATTTGTGTCTCAGGGTTGCGATGGCTCGGTGTTGATAGACTCAACACCCAAGAAGTCGGCGGAGAAGGATGCGATTCCAAACCGGTCTCTGGCAGGATACGATGTTATTGAAGTAGCCAAGACCCAGTTAGAGAAGACTTGTCCCGGAGTCGTCTCTTGTGCAGATATCTTGGCTTTGGCTGCTAGAGACTCAGTTTCTTTCCAAGTAAAGAACAAAGAACACTTGTAAATCTTTTTTACACACACACACACATTATCCATGGCTTTTCAAAGATCCATTACTTTTTGCAGTACAAAAAGCCACTGTGGGAAGTGCTTACAGGCAGAAGAGACGGCAGAATTTCACGCTCTTTTGAGGCCTTTGTCAACATTCCTCAACCGTCCTTTAACTTCACAGCTCTCAGACAATCTTTTGCCAGTAAAGGTCTTACAGTCCACGATCTTGTGGTTCTATCAGGTGGACACACAGTTGGAGTTGGCCCTTGCTATTTCTTCAGCCACCGGCTGTACAATTTCACCGGACGTGGCGGTGCGGATCCGTCTTTAAATCCACAGTACGCCGCATTCTTGAGAACCCGATGCCGGGGCCGGGCGGGCAACACAACTTTTGTTCCAATGGACCCGTGGAGCGGACTAAATTTTGATAACCATTACCACAAAAACCTGATGGAAAACACGGGACTATTCCAGTCTGATGCCGGACTGTTATCTGACAAGGGCTCCAAAAATACTGTAAAAGAGATTACCGACCCTGGAAAGTTTTTCACCGAGTTCGCTCAGTCCATGAAGAGAATGGGAGAAATTGAAGCTCTCACAGGGACTGCAGGAGAGATCAGAAAGAAGTGCAGAATGGGAGAAATTATACTGTACGTACCGTACTGTAAGTCTGAAGAGTACATTTTCTGAATAATTATTGGAAAAATCTCGTGCTTATCTCTTCGTTAAATCAAATTTGAATAAAAATTAATTTAAATTTAACTTACATCTAAAATAAATCATTCAAAAATATCCTAAAAAATAATTATCATCGTAAAAACAAAAGTTATTGAATATGAAAAAACTTCAATTTATCAAGTTTAAGTTCAATTAGGATCGATGCAAGTCCTGAAAGACGAGAGCTTGATGAAATAGGAGCACTGCTCAGCTAACAAAATGTTTCAAAAGTAAAAGGATTTTTTCAAGGTTTCTTGATGATTCTATGAAGAAGTTGGGAAAGTACATTTGAGCGTGGAGAAATTAAGATACAATGTTTCCTAAGCTTGGATTTAAGTCTCACCAAGCTCAAATTTGAATCATTTTGAATTTGATTTAATTTAAATATAACTTTAAAATTGAAATCGACAATTTTTCCCAAATCAACTCAAATTCAATTGATTTGAGGGGAATCGAGTTTACGTTGATCTCAATTGATATAATAATTAAGATAAAAACAATCAAAATGATATCGTTTTGATAGATATTAATCAAAACAATATTATTTTAATTAGGTTAATGATATTTATGTTCTTGACCGTACTAGACATTATCAAACTCCACACTTTAACTATCAAATTTATGTTTGATCTTTAATTGTCTAAAAAATTTGGAAAAGATAAAATGTTTTTTACCAAGGCTAGAATAGCAGATTAATTAAGGAATGTAATCTCAAGCATAAAGTTAAAAGATCTAGGTTTGATTTTACGCTATCCAAAATTTGAATATACATACTAATATCTTTTAATATATACGTATTGTTGTGAGAGATTCTGATAATAGATTGTTAGACTAATCTTTCAAGATTTTACTGATTAATAATTGAGTTTCATCAAACGATGTTCCTTTAAATAAGAAGGGTTATTGGATATGATAAAGAAAAAAAATTGTATAAAAAGAAGAAAAATTGTCAATAAAACAAAAAATTTGTCAAAGAAGATGAATTTGTCAACACTTCCCAATGTATTAAATTGAACACCAAAACCAATTTGGCTTCTCACTTTGATACAAATATATTAAAAAGCACTAGAATATATACTTAAATTCATTTACAAACAGGTCAAATTGAACTTAAACTCTCATACTTTGAAGAATGATATTTTTACTAAAAAATATACGTCAAATTCACATAATAATAACAATTAATCACGTCAAATGATATTAATTAATATGTAAATTCAATAACAATTAATCACGTTATATCATATCAATAGATGCATAAATTCAACAGACAACTTTCGATGTGAATAACATTACTCCTCTAACTCTTTCTTTAAGATTCCAAGTCCAAACCGACTGTTCTACCATGGTGGGTTGGAATTATTTTAGTTGCCTCTGCAGTCATGTCACATCAATGGGTGGGTTACATCATTGCTTTGAGACTTGAGTTGCATTAGCACAAGAAAAACAGAGCCTTTTTACATGAATCATGCTGACAAATTATGAACTCCTGCATTCTGCTAAATGGACATTGCTGGGAAAGTGCAAGCAAAAATCCATGTATTCCTTTTTTTAACTTTTGAAAGACATGATCTCCAGAGCCTCTCTGACTTGTCCAAGTATGTTAAATACTGTTGCTGCAATGTGAGACGGTGTGAGACCAGCTTCCTCCAATTGGTAAACAGGCGATCCATGGTCGATATACCGATCAGGGAGTACAAGGGGCCTCCACTGCACAGAATAATTCAACCAAAAGACTATGTATTCAACAGCCAGGCAGTACATAGTCTAAACAAAACTCATCTTGTGCTGAAATCAATTTGTAACACCTTCAGACAAATCCCACGTTGACATGTTACACAATTTGAGAAAAGAATTTAGATTTATACCTTCAGTGCACCATCAAGTAGACCATGGAGGGCCATGAATTGAGCTACATGAGAACCAAAGCCTCCAATTGATCCTTCCTCTACGGTAATCAAAACTTCATGTGATTTCGCCAGACTTCGAATAAGGGACTGATCCAGGGGTTTGCAGAATCGGGCATCCGCTACTGTCAACCGTAAACCGTGGTGTTCCAATAACGCAGCAGCAGCTAAACAGCTCGGAACAGCCGTCCCATAACCCAACAGTGCTACTCTATCGCCTTCAAGTAATATCCTGCCTTTTCCAACCTGCAAGCAACATAACAGATATTTGTTAATATGTTCTTGCAACAGCAGGGACAGAAGAGATGACTTAGTTGAAAATTACTTCAAGAGGAATGCCTTTGTTTCCGTGCGGCAACTGAACACCAACCCCGTTTCCTCTTGGGTATCGAAAACAGCTGGGTCGATCATCAATGGCAGCAGCAGTGGCAACCATGTGAAAAAGCTCAGCCTCATCAGAAGGAGCCATTACAACCATGTTGGGAAGGCATGCCATAAAAGTGACATCAAAGGCGCCACAATGTGTGGGACCATCAGCTCCAACCAGTCCCGCTCTGTCCATTGCAAATCTTACAGGAAGGTTCTGCAAATCCACATCATGTACTACCTATGGTAGACATCCAGAAGGAATTCTTATTACATGCTAAACAGTAGTTTAACTTCACTATCAGAGAGAAATTCAGTATTAACTGAAGAGATGTGGAAGAAGTTCTTCACTTGCCTGGTCATAAGCCCTCTGCATGAAAGATGAATAGATTGCACAAAAAGGTTTTAAGCCTTCACAGGCCAGACCTGCAGCGAAAGTAACAGCATGCTGTTCTGCTATCCCAACGTCAAAGCATCTATCAGGGAAGCGACGAAGGAATAGATTTAGTCCTGTTCCGCCTCCCATTGCAGCATGGATTGCAACAATATCCTTGTCTGCCTCTGCTTCCGCAATCAAAGCCTCCGCAAAATATGCTGTGTAAGACTGTGTAAGGGCGCTGGATTTGAATTGCTTTCCAGTTGCCGGATCAAATTTTGTCACTCCTGCAAAATCAAAATCAAGATAGTGTATGACATATGAACTCAAGCGCTGTTTAAAGAAAACAAGTGTTTACCATGGTACTTGTCTGAAGCCCTCTCTGCATATGGATAGCCACGGCCTTTCTCAGTGACAACATGGATCAGGACTGGACCCGTTGTTTTGGTGTTCTTAACCTCTTTGAGAATAGAAATGAGGTCATCTATGTTGTGACCATCGACAGGGCCAATATAATACAGTCCAAGCTCTTCAAATAACGTTGATCCAGAACCACTGATCATCCCACGAGCATATTCATCAACTTTTGCCGCCAGTTCATGCATGGGTCCTCCCATTTGTTTGGTAACTTCCTGCAATAAGGTCAGTCAAAATAACATGTTCAGTTTTCATCTGTTTCGGGTTCTTTCTTTTCTCCAACTCCTATATGATATTACTTACCTTGGCAACCTCTCTGAGTTCCCTGAGAGGTCTGTTGGATTGCAACCTACTGAGAGCACTGCTCAAAGCTCCTACAGGTGGTATCGGCCCATCCAGATTGGCAGTGGGCAGAGAAACCTGTCTGTTATCATTAAGAATAACAATCATGTCTGAATCCAGGTACCCAGCGTTGTTCATGGCTTCATAAGCTTGACCTGCAGTCATGGCACCATCACCTATGACAGCAATGACATTGTTATTTCTTCCTTGAAGATCCCTGCCCACAGCCATACCTGTTCATCCAAATGTCTATTAACCTTACAATTAAAATAACAAGGAAATGAAAACCAAAAAATCTGCATATCATTGGAAGTCACTGTCAAAGGATATGCAACCTAGGAGATTAAAGAGACATGTCAAAATCATTAATAAACAAAGCCACTTAGCCTTTATTTTTGGGAAAAATAATTTATTACCAACAGGGTCCCAAACTTCTTGAAGAAAATGATCGTTTATGGAAAGAATTCAGTACAGCTCTTTCTCTATAGCTCAACTATATTCTCAAAATAGATAGCTTTTGACTAGGAAAATTTGAGCTCAAACTGTACTCCAATAACAATAAATCTTGTTCAAACATCATTATTATATGTTTCTGGAACAGAAAGCAATAAAAAATTACCCAGTCCTGCAGAGATAGTGGTAGAACTGTGGCCAGTTCCAAAGCAGTCATATTCACTCTCGGATCGCTTTGTGAATCCTGAAAGTCCATTTGTTTGTCTCATGGTATGCATCTTATCCCTTCTCCCCGTCAAGATTTTGTGAGGGTAAGACTGCAAAAATATAGTCACAAAACCAAAGTCAGAACAATTTTCCTAGCCATGATTGCAAAAATAGTCACACAAGCAAAGTCAGAACAATTATCCTAAAACAAGTTAAGACAAGTCTCTCTGCACAAAGATAGCCACCCAAAAATAGAGGAGGAATAATGAACAAAGGTTGGAATACAACCTGATGACCAACATCCCATAGTATCCTGTCTTGAGGAGCATTGAAAACATAATGAAGGGCAACAGTGAGCTCAACAACACCAAGACTAGAGCCCAAGTGACCCCCAGTTTTGGAAACATTGAATATAACATCAGACCTCAGCTCATCTGCTAGCTGTCTCAGCTCCTGTTTTGATTAAAAAAAAATTACATTTTACTCAAATACCATACTAAGATATGAAAAAGTTGGGTTATTCATGAACCAACAACTATTTGTAGACTAGTAATGTTTTAGTTAAGCACCCTGGTGGATAGATTTTTCATGTGAATTGGATAATTTACTGTGTCCAGTAGTGGTGTTGGTGGTCTTCGTGAGTGATATTCTCCAATCTCTGAAAGTGCTGCAAAAATCCCACCTGACCTTTTCTTAGCCTGGATCAAATCACAACAAAAATAGCCATTTCTTTCAGTGATTTTTACTTTTCATTTTTCAAATCAAGACAAGAACTTCACCGTCAAACAAAAGGGGAAAAAATATTTGACCCTTTTTTATCATCAACCAAAAATAAGCATTAACATTCAAACTAAACTAAACTAAAAACAAAGTCTTCTCAATTCAGCCAAGAAATAAATATAGTAACAAGAGCATCTTCTGTAATATTCCAAACCAGATTGAACTTGCGCATAGATTGGCAACTCAGGCCTGCTCCCCAGAACCTAGAAGAAAGAGAAGTTGATTTAGAAGGATCAATAAGTGTTGGCGTTGAAATGTTGACATGGGCAGAAAAAGGGAATGCAGAGAGCGCCATAATAGTAGTAGTAGAAGTAGTAGTAAAAGCAATAAACCCAGTTAGGGAAAAAGACGAATAAACTCAGAACAACAAGAACCCAGAAACAAATATGAACATGCAGTGAAGAACGCTAAGAGAATGTTACTGCAATTGAATGCTTGCACATACAAAACAACACCTTTGTCCTTCATATTTATGTTCTTACCATTTCAAGCGACCACGGCCAGCACATATGCAACAGAAACTAAGTGGCAGGGTGGCGTCTGATTGGACAAGTCATCAGAAATTCACAAATGGATAGATTGCCTTTTTAACGGATACGTGATATTATTTTATTGTCAGCACGACTTGAATGTTGCATAGAATTTGACACCGCTGCGAAGCGCAGGATACTCCTCTACTCTGTAATTGGTCGAAATTTTGGGCCACCTTACTCCCTTGCCTATTATGGATACAATGTGGAAATTAATTAAAATAATTTTTTTAATGATTTTAACCTAATTTTAAGACTTTAAGTTAATACATTTTTTACTCTACCTAACTGTAGGAACCCTAGTCTCTTAAACACAATTTCATCTATTTATTTATTTTAAAATTCAGTTTAAAATCAAAAAATTCATGCATAAAAAATTTGTTTTTTTCGCCGATGTTATGTAGTTAATTTAGTTATAAAGATGATTTATTTGTTTACATTATAATGAAAAAATAATTGAATCCAGAAGTTATAATTCCTGAAAAATCGATCAAAACAAAATTAACTTTGTTTTCTGTGAGGGTTGGCGTATGGACAATTTTGATAAAAAGTCTATTTCTTAACTATATTCGTATAATTAAAAAAATTATTAAAATCGTTTTAAACATATTAAAAGATATTATTTTAATTAAATTCCTTAAATTAATTGTCAATTATATTAGATGGTAATTTAAAAAATAAAACATTAATACTTCTATGTGTTACACATAGGTACAAATAGGATTATAAATACTAATTTATTATAACTTAATCTGACGATAATATTAATGATTATACATAGGATTACTTTATTTACTAAATATTATATGTTTCTATATAATGAAATGATTTTGAATTAGAAAATAATATCCAATTATATTGAACCCCTAATCATTAATATATAAATTACTTAGCATTAATGCATAAGTTAATTAAAAAGTAAAATATAAAGGTGATTATTCTGCAATACCCATCTTCTTTTTCTTCTTTTCCCTGTTTCGGATGCGAATCAAACTCAAGTTTACATTTGTTTAGACTTGGTTTGAATTAAATCCACCTCTTATTGAAATTTTTCAGTTTCAATTCACTTCATTCTCCTCTTGGCTCATCATGGGCATATACAGTAGCAAGAAACACTCACTGACAGGAAAAGTAGATAAATGAAGAGTTACTACCACTGTCACTCAGTTCAAGGGTCCTTTGGCATCCCTGCACTAGAGTTCTTCTTTTTCTTCTTCTTCTCTTTATTCCAAATTCGTGTCAAAGTTTGAATTAGCTGTTATTCGGCCTCAACTCAGATTGAATCCACCCCACATTGAAAGTTATCATGGGCATAAAAAGCAGCAGAAGACAACCGCTCACAGGAGCCACTGTCAATCTGCCAACCTTGTAGGGGGACTTCATATGCAAAACCATGCATATTTTGAACTGTATCAAGGAGCCACTAGTTAAATTGATTGAACAGTTTGCAATGAACAGGTTGCTGAGGTGGAGTGGCAACTGAACCTAAGAAGGAAGTATGATTTCTCCTCTCCTCATGTTCAATATTAGCTTTTTAAGTTTACTGTGTTGATAGTTTCCACAGCTGCTGCACGTGGCAAAAGAACATTCAAAACAGAACATAAGAAGAGTCACAGGCAATATGAGCAAAATAGAAACTATCATATTTCAATCAAGAAAAAAAGCATATGCACCACATCAAGCAGTCATGGCCATCAAGAAAGCATCTCTGCTGTTTAAATTAGTTAAATTGTTCACTTCCATGTAGTCAAATGGCCATCAATAAAACATATCTTTTATCTAAACATTTGAATCAACATCCTAAGAATCCATGTACCAAAAAAAAAAAAACATCCTAAGAATCCAACACTGGATTTTCCTGGAGAGGAGTCGGCTGTGCACATGGGTGGATTCGAGTCAAGACAACTTTAGCTCAAACAAGTGTCAGTTTAAACTTGGATCAAATTTAGAATGCCCAATTTAATTCGTCAAATATATTGTTGGAAAAGAAAAAAAAAGTTGTAAAAAATGAAAAGGAAGCTAATCTGTCAATAACATTTCAACAACTCAATCAAGTTGAACTCTAATTAGGACTACAATGGCTTGAGTTTGGCTTGCTCAAAGCGAACACCAAGCCCGAGCTAGCTCAGACTAGATCCACCCTTATGTGTGTATACTTTAGGGGGAGAGAGAAAGAATAATCAAAGAAGAAAACAATCCACAAAAGATCTATTTATTCGGCTCTAATTAAGCCAAGAGTTGTCTACAAAAACAACAGTATAGTAATTTGACGATAAAAATTATCAGAAAGCTTTACTTAAAAGGGTTTCCTCACTTCCTTTTTGCCTCTGTAAACAGAAAATGACGATTCACTCGAGGTTCATATTTTCGGAACTCAAGCTTCTCCAAAACTTTCTTAGCACTCTTCCTCTTGACATAGAAGAATCTGAGACAAGTGGGACAAACATAAAAGTCTTCTTCTTGTCACCCATCCCTCAACTTAAACACACACTCGTAAAAAGCTGATCATATTAGCACAAAATGATACCCCTAAACAGAAGCTATGCAACAAATAAAAAGCGATGTCATGAAAATTACTAGTCCAACTTTCACAAGCATAGAAGCTTGTAAAATACAAGCAATTCATTCACAAGTAAATTATTAATTTGCAATACTAGATAATCCTGACTGAGTTTTAAAAATAAACTACACAAAATAAGGGTGGATTCAATCCGAATTACTTGAGCTCGAATCAATGTTGGGCTTAACTCAGACAGAATATAATGGTCTTCTTTGGCCATTTTTCTACAATTCAAAGGAGCAGAGCTCAATCTCAATTCGATCTTTCTGGATTTAAGCCGAGTTCGGGCTCTCAAACTACCCCTTGTTCGGATTCAGCACTGCCAGATTCCAACCCTAATTTAACATAAGCTAAAATACCAATCTGATGAGTTATAAAATCAACAGTTAAGCAACATCTCAAATAAAAACTTCAAATAAATTCAGAATTGTGCCCACAAGACAAGCATTCAGATCCAGTAAACTTATCATACAAGTTCTCTCAAGTCTCTATACTAGTCTCAAAAGCTCTAGATTGCATGAAAAAATTCAGCAACAAAGTAAAAAATTCACTACCCTTCTGGTTTATGATTCAATATCAATACTCAAAATCACAAACTTCAAGCAAAAATTGAATCTTTGAAGTGCTGGCAACAAAAATAACAGCTGCCGGAATTTGAATTTAAAGTAATGGAGATCGGTTAATGTCGGTAAGAAAGACACGACGACAATACAGCAGAGAACCAATGAGAAAGCCGAATTGAAACCCGAAGAAATAAAGTAAATGACCAAAATATCCTTTTCTATTTGTTGCGCGTATTAGACTGAAAACTTTAGCGCACGGTTGCTTCACAGCGGTGCCCTAAAAATCTTAAGCGTCTTTCTGTCTGAATCTCTACAGTCTCTCAGAGCCTGGATTGAAAAGAAATTTTCAGAATCAGGTAAGAAATTGGAAAGAAATTTTTTTTTTACATTTCCTCCAACTTGTTTTGGGTCTTTCGTTTTCTCGGTAATCAAACAGAATGGCACTGAAAATTTCGGCTTTTTATTATTTTTCTGGTGGGTGCAGAAAATCTATTGCAGATGGGGAGCGTGGTGGATGCTGCGGGAGATCAGATCCCAACGTCGGCGGTGCTAATGGCGACGCATAAGCACATCGGGACGAGATGTCAGCGGGAAAATGTCGAGTTTTTGAAATGCAAGAAGAGGGATCCGAATCCGGAGAAATGTCTCGATAAAGGCCGCCAAGTTACTTTCTGCGTCTTGGGCCTGTAAGTGTTTTTTTTTTCTCTGATTATTATTAATATTGTTTGGAATCGAATGATCGTATGATTTGACTGTGGAGAAATTTGGGTTTTGTTTTACTCTGATGAAGTTCATTCTTTAGTAAAGCTGGTTATAGTGTTATGCATTTGAAGTCCATGTTAATCTGTTGTTTCCTATCAAACAAATGAATGAAGTCTAAGTTAAGTTAGACTTGATTGGTTACATTTGCATCTTTGTTATTTTGCTCTTGGTGATTCATTTCAAAACATGCAATTAGGGGTGGATCAGAGCCAAGCCGGCTTGGGCTTAGTTCAGTGTTAGGCTAGAAGCAGTCAAACTTGAGCCAAGATAGCCCTAACGTGAATTTGACTCAAGTCGATCAAGTCGGGAAATTGGCTGATAGGTTCATCTTCTTCAGCAATTTTTCATCTTCTCTAAGTACATTTCATTTTCTCTTGTAACTTTTCTTCTTTCTTCTACAGCAATTTTTATTCTTCTTCATCGCCAACTACCCTTCTTCTTAGCTTGAATGAGCCAAGTTCGGGCTCAGCCCAAATCCACCCCTGCATTCTGTTGGATTCTGATAATACCTTGCTAATACTCACTGCTTGAATTGATGAAATCTGCGAATCTTGTTTAATTGGATGCAAGGATTGGTGATTATGAAAGTTTTTTGACTCTGATAAAGTTCATTCTTTAGTAAAGCAGGTTATAGTGTTATGCATTTTAAGTCAAGTTAATCTTTTGTTTCCTATCAAACAATAAATGAAATCTAGGTTAATTTAGACTTGATTGGTTACATTTGCATCTTTGTTATTAAGTTTTGTTCTTGGTGATTCATTTCAAAACGTGCAGTTGGATTTTGATAATACCTTGCAAGCACTCACTGCTTGAATTTTACAAAGTCTGTGAATCTTGTTTCTCTACTTTTTCAATATTTGAATCCATCCGTGTACATACCATAACCCTAGTTGACTACTGCGAAACCACTTTTGATAAGATTCCACCTGCAAATTTCATCCAAACACACCAACAGAGAACAATTGATTGTGAATATTAGCAACTCTGCAGGATAACACCCTATTCATTTATATTCACTGCTACAACCAGATGAGTATAGGAAACCAAACTGAAAATGGAAAGATGGATGGTTCCGGCAATTTGAGGAGCTGGAGACCTCCTGAACACCAAGCTAAGCAAAATCCATTTGCAACACAACCCCCACCACCCCCCGACTTTTGTCACATACCCCTTCTTATTCTTTTCCATAATTAACTTTTCTAACTCATTCACAACTGAGCCGTCACATGTGCAGACTGAACTTCCAAGTGTGTTCCCCTGCTTCTTAACCCATGTTTATGCTTTTGTGCCCACTTAATCAGAGGTCCATCAGGGTGATAATGAAAGTGTTTTTTTTTTTTTAAGGTGTTTTGCTGATTAATAATTATTTACATATAAATTGTACAAAGCAGTTGCATACAAGAGCATGGATATATGCAAGAACTAGAAACAAGGATTAGTTTTATTTTCCTGCTGGAAACATGATCCCTTTTAGATATGCTTCCTATTATACAAACTGTATATATAGATGTAATTGTGAAACTAAGCCGAAAAGAAGGCATTCCTAATGCAGGGGCAGATGAGCTCAAAGGGGTATGGGTCCATATAGTCTGTTCATTAATTGTGTAAATCTGGTTGCATTTTCTCTAAATTCTGTTTTTTTGTTATGTTTCTAGTACTACCTAGGGCATGTGACTTTTAGTGAATCATTGAGGTTGATGTAGGATTAAGATTAAGCTTACCACTTCATATTCAGTAACTTTATACCAAACTATGATGAGAAGCTTTAAGTATTGGAACCAAACTCAGTAGTTCACCTAGATACTGTCAGACTCCTCACACCATAAATTAGTTTATTTCAAACATAATTTCTGCAAGCTAAGTGTTAATACTTGATGTGTGTCATGAATTGAACCGAGAGTCTATCGAAGATATTAATTTATGCTCATTAGTCCAGTTCAAATAACCTCCTAACCTAGTCGATTTACATCATTTAGGACTCTGTTTCCTTTTATCTTATCATGTATGGAACATACCAGAGGCTTGTATAGTACAATCTTCCATGTTATGAAACCTTTTCTCTTTTCGTTTAAATGTGAAACAACCTTCAATCTTTATCATTCATTCAAGTGTTGAAAATCTTAATCCAATGAATTACCTTATCAAGTTTTTCGGGCTCTTCGATTCACATGTGTGATATAAGGCTCTTTCTTCCAAATGCATCCTAACCTCTTTTTATCTTTTCTTCCTGTGACAAATTTTAAGTGCCTATGGAAAGGAAATATCTCAGCTTTGTTGCAACCTGAACAACTATTTAACATGCACCCCCCCAATGGTTGAGAAAGCCTATAGTAATGATTATCAAAGATTTTGATGCTTGTAGACATACCCCTTAAACACAATATTGAAGACTTCTTGTATTACGCATAACTCCTTTATATATCGACTCCCAAACTTGCTCTATTGCTCTACAAATGGTAGGTTGTAGTCCCATAGGATATATTTCTTGTAGTCCATTCTAATATGATATACCTATCAATAATACTTCTTCTTACTAACAATGGGTATAAACACGGATACAAACATTGTTGTGTCATCATTTGATTTGAAGATTTTAAATTAAAGATAAAATAACATTCAATCACATGATGACACATTAGTGTTTGTACCCATATTTGTCCTTGTTGTTTGTGCATGTAATACTACTTTATCCTATTGTAAAATTTATCATTTTTCTTTACTTTTCGAAGTTTTGTTTCTCATAGTTGGTCAATTATAATTTTTTTTTGATCATTTACTTTGTCTTCTCTGTGCCTCAACCTGTGTTTTGAATACCATGTTTCTCCCAGCATGTTAATGTTTTGCTCTAGTAGCCAATTCATCACTCTTCTTGAGTACTTTCTGATTTACGGGTCACCTTACAGATATTGTCATTGAGTTGTACAGATTATATGGTTGTATATTATTGATAATGGGTTAAAAAACATACACTAACAATTAAGGTTAGATTCGAATTGAACCGAGCCTGAACATAGGCTAACTCAAGTTTGGCTCGAATCTTAAATGGCCAGTTTGAGTTCAAACTCGACCTTAAGCTCATTCCAACTGCTTGGAGATATTGTCAAAAATTGATGTTTGGATGAATAGTATTACCAAAGGGATTATAATGTTTCTGGCAAGTGATTTGAGCTAAACACAAGAGTCGAGTTACCAAATTGAAGCTCTAGCTTGAACATGGATTTTCTCGTCCAAGACTTATGATACTAAATTGCGTCTTTTTTAATTGATATAGACCCAACCCATCTAGTAAAATGAAAATAATGTGTCAATAATGGTCAAGATAGCTCAACTGGTAGGAGTAGAGGAAGTGAAATCCTGGTGTCACCAAGCCAAAAACCGATTTAAGCTGAGTTGATTTGGTTCAAATTCAACTCTGCTAACAATGTATATAAACATAGGGACAAACAATACCGCATCACTATCTTATTCAAGATTTATTCAATCTCATGATGACACATTAACATTTTACTTGTATTTAAACTCATTTTTAGTATATGAAGTGTTATCAATTGTTGATAGAACCTGGCAAGAACTTAAAAAAATGTAATTCAAACGTCTAAGTATTTTCAAATTGGTTGATTTCTAAATGTTGTGATGTTTCCCTTCAGATTAAAAGACCTTCACCAGAAGTGCACAAAAGAGATGGATGAATATGCTGGCTGTATGTATTACCACACAAATGAGTTTGATTTATGTCGCAAGGAACAGCAGGCATTTGAGAAGGCATGTCCATTGGATTGATTAACGATATTACTTGTAATGCCTTGCGCTCAGAATAAGTTCCATTTTGCAAAGAGCAAACACTCTACTACCAACATTGTTTTTTTACTTTGGTTGGAAACGTATCTGATTTACTTTGTATGGTTCAGATCATTTGTTGGAAACTCATCTGATTTAAAAGAAGACTATACCTACTGAATTACAAGCATAATTGATATCTGCATCATTTACTTTGTAATTCAAAAGGTCCAAGGTGACTCTTTGATCAGAGCAATACTACATCCGAATTTGAAAACATTAAAAGATAAAATGCGTTAGGTTGGGGGTGATTGTCTATATACCCCTGCCAACCACCTCTTTTGTGTAGCTTTACTCTTCAAAGATAGTTGAAAAGATTCTAAAACAATTTAATTTCAAACTAAGATATTAATGGAATACTAATTTATATATTAATAATAATATATTACTACATAAATAAATATGATTTTATATATTTATCTAATCATATAATCGCATAATATCATTAATACACAAATTAAATCTTTATAATAATATGAATACAGTTTACAACCAATGTCCATAATTTTCTATCGAGGATTTTAGTTTTTCCTACTAACTAAATTGTCCATATCAAGCTTACTCAAACTCAAATTTGCAATTTCAATATTCTCAAACTTGAAGCTCCAATTGTAGAAGGGTTCAATTCATCAAATTGGCAAGCATGAAAATTTTGATCCAAATCAACTAGTACATCATTTTACCAATATACACATCAAAATGATAACATGTTTATGAGATATTTTAAGAAGTTTGTTATAAAGCTCACAAAAAAACTCCACTTGATTCACTAAACCTCAAGTTCAAGCTCATCAAACTCGAATTCAGGCTCAAGTTCAACACTTTATTAGTTAAGCCAAATTCAAACTCGCTTGAGCTCAAGTTTAACTCGATTAATGTAAGCAGAAGTCAAAGGTAGGTAGGCAATGCTGGCAAATGGCACCCACGCCTGCCTCCATTGACAAAACAGGCAAATTGGCGGAAGAAAAAACAATGCACAAACTGAATAATCTAGCAATATAAAACATGACCATCAAGAAAGCAGCAACATCAGTCATAAGTCGCAAACCAATAAACCTTAAGTTTCAAACACATACATCTAGCTAAACTAATACTAGAGCAAAATCTTTCAACCAGCAACTACACGAACGGCGCCTTGAATTGGGAACCAAAACTTAACCAGCTATCTGCAGGGACTGCACAGAAAACAGAAGTAAATATTACTGAATCATTTTGCAGGCCAAATGTAATCAATTCAAGCTACAATCAATGACAATAAATTCACCTTCCATCCTGGAGAACACCAAACTTTTTTTTTTTTTTTTGAGAAACAATAAGTTATTCATTTTACTTCAGACTAGATACTAATTCCACAGTCATAAGCTATAAAATTTAATAGCTGAGCATATCAAAATGGCATGACCGATAATTCAACAGATGTCTATTTGACAATTAAATGTAAAGTTTTTATACAATTTCATTTAGGATATGAAGCAGAACCTATGTTTCCAGCACCAAATTACCTTGATTGGGGCAAGTATAGAATTCTGAATTCTTTACTTAGTGTATTTCAAACATATTTAGTTACATATCATGCACTATGTATCTCTCATCTTGAATAAATATGAAGACAAGACATAATACACCTAAACCACTCAACTCTCACTCGACCACCCAAGAAGGTATAGAGCCTTTAGATGGTTTCTGAACTCTCCGGATTAAGATCCTATGGTTAAGAATCATATGGCCCTGAACATCTGATTAAGACTGAATTAAGTCATCCATATCCTGGAGTTGAAAAGTAAAAAATTAACATGCAGGATCCATTCAATAAAAAATAGGAATTCAGAGAAGCAACTACCTGTAGAATCATGAACGAGACCTTGAAGGACTGCGACTATTATCCCTAGGACTCATTGACCTGCTAGGTGCATAATTCCTCTCGTCATGAAGACTCCAACCATTCTCCCTTGGACTTGGATACCTCCGGTTTAACCTGTAGTCCCTCTCATCACATGGAGAAAGGGACCGTGAGACAGATCTAGATCGCCTTGGGGAACGATACTCATCCCTATCCTGATGATCCCTGTTTCAGTGACAAGAGAAGACAGTTATGCCCATCAGATATATCTAAAATGAATACATGTATGGCAAACTTTTCAGCCAAAAATATAATGATAAATAAAATAAATCATACTATAGAACAAAATAAATAAGGCTATAGAACAATATATCCACAATGAATACAACACAAACAAAATGCATTCATATTTGCATAATAAAGCCTCTACCCATCCGTAAGATCTATAAGACTTCAAAATGAAAGCCAATTTAGCACAACACAATAGATAATCAATATTGAAAGTGATGGCCTCTTTTAAGATGAGTAAGTTTTCTAGTCACAACCTCATTCAAATCTAATTGATCAAAATATAACATTTACCTTTTCCATTGTTTCAGAACAAATACATAACACTTGGATCCAGACACTGAGAGTTAGGCTCTATTATGTTGTACTGATTGATCAGCATCGGACAACTTCATAGCTTCTTTGCCAGAGCTTTCTAAAACCTCAAATTATGTTTTTTTCCTGGACAAAGCAATCATACCTCTATACTGGTAAAACCTTTGAATAGCTTCCTTCTTTGAAGATGATTTCTTTCTTTGGCCAACTATATGCTCTTCCTATATTCTTTCTTAACTGGATAGTATACTCAAAACAAGACATCAAACTTAACGATTTCTTACAAGAAAAAGCTTGGTTTATAAGAAAAAGAAAAAGATTGGATAAAATTGTGATACTAATCATTTCTCACACCAAGCTTAGCTAGCCAGTTCATTCACTGATAGCAACCCTTGCTAACCAAAGGTCAAAGAATAAGAAAAGGCCCAGACAAGTGGTAAACAATAGCTGGTGAAGGTGTAGTTATGGATAATCTTATGAAGATGCTTTGATAGAAAGATATCCATGTTTTCCATGACTTTATGATCTCTTTCTCTTTAAATATTTATAATCCAGAGCCTTTAAAGTCTCTCTTTTCACTTTACTATCTGCATAAACAAGGTCACCAGCAAATATTATTCATATTCATCATAACATAAGACATTATATCTAAGGGGAAAAAACCTCTGCACATTATTTCAATCAGTGAGAAGAAAAGGATGCTCATCATATAGAAGGCTTGGATCGGATATTATTAGATTATTATAGTTAGAACCACCGCAACAAGATTCCCAATCCTCCGCCAAGAAGGAAAGGCTTCAATTTCAAAGCCAAAATTAATTCTTTATTTGCTTGGATGTCAATAACCCATTTGCAGCTGCAGTGCTGTATATAGCTTACTATTGACAAATGTCATGTAAAAAATTGACTGATTTAGCACCACAAACAAATTGACATCAGTTATAAAGTAATGTAACACCATTAACAAGCTGACTGAAATAAAAAAAATATACACCAAGACCAATTACTTCTTTCCAGCCTGAAAAGAAGTATGAATGTCATCATTTCTATCTGTAAGAAAAATGAGTACATAAAAGTATGGGCCGCGATGGATATGCCACTTCCATTATCTGCCGAGGCATAGTGTATGAGTGTATGATCCAAATAAAGAATGAATAGCACCAGTTGATCAGTTGTTTTAAGTAAAATAACAATAATAAAAATCCATATCTAGGCATTAAAAGAAGGAGATTAAAACTCTTAAATTTTCACATGGATAAATGCAATACCTTGAGTCATGCCTTGGAGAAGGTGTGCGAGAGTAAACTGGAAAGAAAACATAGATAATAATTTAGCACATATTCTAAAGTAGTAAAAAAACTGTCACTATTATGAATAGTTTCAGACAAGCAACCAGACAAGCTTGAAAAGGATGGACTCAAAAAGTTCAATCAAGCAAAAAAAAGAGCTAAAATTACAACGATATTGGCGTCTTGGGGACCTTGGTGGTGTCCTCCTATAGCTCCCTCCATATTGACCACTACAATGAGGTATAAAAAGAAAAAAGGAATAAATATATACTTGAAGAGATCAAATTTGTTCAAGCAGGTTTAAATAGTTGAAAGGTAGTGTTCAAAAAGGAAGACAAGATAAACACTTTCTTTGGTCATACCTTACACGGGAATTCAAACGCATCTCTTGAGGAGTTTTCCTGTTCTCCTCAGCGAAGACAATTTTCATCTCACGTCCACCAATGAGTTTGTGATTCAACCGTTGCTTTGCTTCAGATGCATCTTCACTGTATCGGAACTTAACAAATCCAAAGCCTCGCAGCTCCCTGTGAATTCAAATCTCACAATGCAACACCATGAATTCAAATATATTATGAACACTTATATCAAATGATTAAAATTACAGATGAGAAAAACAGTTAAATCAATTGTTTTTTTTCATATAACCAAAAAAGAAAGAAATTAAAAAAACATAATAATATAACTTATAGGATTTATAAAGCAGTGACCAAGCTTTTATGAGACTGTCTTGCATAGATTCAATAAAAGAACTAATTCACGATTTTTAAAATGAATAATTAGAAGCACTAGAATAATGTGCAAAACAGGACATAACACAATCCAGAAATTGAAACAAAGGTTTATAAGCAACAAAAGCTAAAGCATACCCAGTGTAATAATTTTTAGGAAGATACACATCCTTCACTGGACCATATCTCTCAAACGGAATCCTAAGATCCTCCGGCCTGTACAATTAATTGAAACTCATAATGATAGGAACCTGCAACCTTCAACACCTGAATTACAAAACTCCAGTAAAATAACACACGAACAGTCTATTTCCAGGAAATCAGAGAGACCAACACACTTGAACTTGAATAAAAGAATAAAAGAGCCTTCACCACTGTTTTATACACAAACAATAAAACAAACAAAAAACCCAAAATGATAACCAGCAATTCAAGGAACTGGGACCTCCCAGATCAACCAAAGGCTGCCCAAAAAAAACCCAAATTCTTCTCCTCCTATACATGTTACAGCCGACTCTAATATATATTCAAATTCAATTGGGACTCAACTACACGATGCGGCCTACCACTCCAAAACGCAGCGCCTACTTATTCCTATTTACCCAATACCCGCCTAGTACATCTATTCACTGCCCGCATCTTCACTCCACTCCTCATAACCCACAACTACTTAACCAAACAAAATATAAAAGAGACAAAAACAAGTACTTTCTTACTAACAATCATCAAACAGATTTTCTCGTCTTTCTCACTTATTACATCCAACAATGAATAAACCTTGACATAATTCAAAAATTAACCTATGACAATAAAATTTAAAAAAAAAAAAAAAACTAACAAACTAAAGTTAGAGCTAATAAAATCCAAAAAAAAAGAACATAAACATACCTGGTATCGAGGGGGATGTTGCGAACAAGCAAACCAGACGGACCGGGAGAGCGGCGGTGGCCGCGAGACCTACGCGGCTCCTCATCGTAACGCTTTCTGTCACGAGGACGAGGACTCCCGCTATAGCGTCGAGGGCTGTAGCTCCGGCTACGACTCCTGTACCTGGCCATAACCCCTTCAATTTGAGATCGAACAGAACAATTTAAAAACCCTAACCCTAAACCTAACTGAGAGAGACAAAGGGATTTTTCGAAATTTTGGAGGGAGAGAGAAGTATATATAGTCTGCCTCGCTGTCTCAATTTTCTCTTTTTTAAGCGTTTCTTAAATATTATTTATAACTTTTTGTATTAATCATTTATTTAATTGTGATAATTTTCACTGATAAGTAATTATTTTATTTTAATTTCTATATTAGATTTGGTCATTTAGGGGCATGGTTCTCTGTGCAAATCCGAATAAGGTTTAATTCTTGAGATTTATCCTAATTTCAAATCATTAAATTTAAAAATTAATTTAATTTTAAATTTAAATTCAATAGTCTCAAACATAGCTTATAAAAGAAAACTATCTAAATTATTAAACTTACAACTCAATTTATTCAATGAAAGTTTAAATAATTTGAATCGAATCTAACTAAATCAAATATAATATAACTTGAATATTAAATTATCAATGATCTAATATAATTTAGAGAGATATGGTTTTTTTTTTAATTAGTGAATCAATTAAATTTACATATAAATAAATTCTTCAAATTTTAGGAAATTAAAATTAGCATATTTATTTATTTTATAATCATTAATGGGGTGAGAGAGTCTTGTAATCCAAATCAAACTTAACTATTTTGATCGAGACCTGATGCTCTTAAATATTTGGATTATTTGACTATTTTAAATCGATTTGCATCAAACAAATCAAGGTAGATCATGGTTAAACCTCGATTCAATCTTAATCGAATAGAACTGTTGGTTATTCTTTTAGTATATGAAGGTTTTCTTATTTAATATGTATTTTTAATTTTTTATTTAATTTGGTTTAATATTATAAAAAATATGAATATTTTATAATGAGTGCGTACAGTTGCAAAATAACATTTTCCACCCAAATTTTTGCCCAAAGACATTGTTTAATTCTTTGACGACAAGAGTAACACTTTACTTCTAACTATCAAACTTTATTAACAAAAACAAATTTTAATACAAACATTAAAAAATTAAATTAAATTGATAAAACATTTCTAGCTATTTCAATATTTAGAATTAATATATGTTTCCAAATTAACAAAAAAAAAATCCTTTAGATTATGATTGTCTAAAAAGCTCTTTTTTTTTTCTTTCACTCTTACCCATTTTTTATTGAATTTCTAGTTAGTCTTACCACCCTCTCTTTCTCATAGCACTAATTTTCTCCACTTTTTTATCACAAATTTCATCTGACAACTCTTTTTATTCAAGTCATTAACAACAACTCAAATGACAATCAGAAAGAGGACGATAAAAGGCGAAACTCATAATGATCGTGAGTTTGTAATAATAATAATGAAAGTTATAAATGATTAGGATTTTCAATAAATTGAAAGTAATAAAATACAATATTTTATATCCTTAAAAGGATTAAATTGTCATGTTCTAAACATCTAGATGAGATCTGAACTTAAAAGAAAATATTTGTAATGGTGAAATTAATATTTTACTTTTAAAATGTTAATTTAAAAATATATTTGGAATGGAAAAGAGTTATTTATACCTTTAAGGGGTAGATCGTTAATTTATCAAATCTGAGGTGTGACAATGTGATTTACTCCTGAAAATGTAATGATGTGGTGCTGACAATGACCCTTTAACAATACCGGACAAGCAAGTGCTGGGGATACCAAGTGGCGGGTATTTATTCTGATACCTGAGGGCCACCAAAACGGCACCGTTGACTGACTTGACTGTGCCACAAGCCATGTGTTTAAATGTCCATCATTGTTGACAGGATGTAGATGTACGTGTCGTGGTCGTGTTTTAACATCGGGCTTTGACAATGACCCTTCACCAGCAAATTCCCAATCGCTCCCACCCACGCGCGACCCAGTTCCCGCCAAAACTTACATTTTTAAATCCTGACCGGAGATTTTCCTGACCGGGGGCTACAGCATAATCTTTGATTTAATTTGATTTGTAAAATAATTTGAGGGAAATTAATTAATTTAACTAATTTTTAAAATTAAAAAACAAAAATATTCATAAAAAATGTATTTTTACAAAAGTATCCAATATTTTACACTTAGAGAGGCACATGTAGTACATGTAACCATTACATAGACGATTAACTAAAACTTTGTTCGTGGATAAAATATATGCAAAAGACAAATACACATCATTGACGAAAAACGTGTGATCAACTTAATACTCAATATTTTTATATATTTCAAGCTTTTAAAGATGATATAATAATGATTTATGTCAGTTTGAAACTATTTTAGTCGATTTAAAGGTAAAATCAGGTATATACTAAAAGCATTTTTATCATTTCATTAATATGCATAGTACATTATGATCACACGTGATTTATTTGAATTACAAGATAATTTGTTTTCTACACATAACATGCACAGAGCACATATCTTTTGATGCACGAAAATTTGAATAAATTTGTAAGAAGGGTAATTTTTTTTGGTATATTTTATTTTTTTTATTTTAAAAATTGGTTAAATTATTTAATTTCCCATAATTTTATTTAATTTGAGAAAATTAAAAAAAATTATTTATAATTTAAAATGTGGTTTCAATGATTTTAAAATTAAATTATAAATTATATTTGGTAATAAAACCAAATTATATGAATATGCTTTTTTTAGTATATATTGCATTCTTATAAAACTAAGTGCTAAGATTCTGAATTAAACATCAATTAACCATTAATTACATAATAATGCATCATTTCGATATAAAAAATGTAGCCGTATTTTTTTTTTAATAATATATATAACTGTATTTAATTGAATTTTTTTAATAAGTATCATTTGGTTTCGTTTTTATTTTGTCATATTTTAACATGTTTATTGTATATGTTTATTTATTTTACATATTTATTTGAGGATTTATGTGAAATATTTGGAAATGAATAATTTTTAATATGTTCAAATTATAATTCAAATAAGACTAAATTGTGTATATTTTTTTTTGTTTTGTTTGGTTTGAAAAATGTTTGAACTATTTTTTTAATTTGATTTGAAAAAGTTTTTAAATCACATCAAATTAAATCAAATACACCCATAATTTAACCAATTAATTGGATGGGTAATAATAACACAATATCAATAATTACGTTATTTGTCGCCATTTAACTTGCTAGTGGGTTGCTTAACTTCTTGGAGGTGATATTGTTGTTGCCTTCTCATCACCGATCCAGAAGCAATCCCCTCAACTTAAGCTACCCTAAGTCACAACGTTAGAACATCGTGTGTTGGCTTTTTCATGTGAGTGCACCTTTACCATACTATCTTCTTATCAATTAGGTCTGACATCTGTTTCAAACCAACTCGTACAACAATTTTACTTAACACCATCTTGAAGACTAATATTTTATACATTTATAATATCAATTAAGGGTCAAGAGTTACTAGTTTTATCATATTTTTTATTAGTTTGTGTATAATATATTTAAATTTTTATAACAATGTTGTCAATTTGACAATCCAGAATCGTGACGTGCCTAAATTAATGCCTAAGGGGTTGGGACTATTAACCCTAAATGAACCCATAAATAGGTGACTGTGAAATGCTTGTAGTTAGAGAGTGAAAACACTAAATTGTAAGTCTTCACCTAAGTTTTTTTTTTGTGTTTTGTGATTGCTCGCATTTCAAAATTCTAATGCCCACTAGGCGGGCAACCTAATGCCATTAACACGTTAATATTCGGTTTGACACACTACTGTGTAACACCCCTATTCATTTTCTTCAAATCCCCTCAAAAAATAATAATAATAATAATAAATAAATAAAACGACACGTCCGTGTTCGACCCTGCCATCACCTACCGAGGCCAACCTCTGCTGCCATTTTCTCTCTTTCAAGCGGCTCTTAATAAATTTTTAAAATTTATATTTTATTTTTTGTTATCTGATATCTACTTCCTCCAAGTTTCAACTCCAAGAGAGATGGAACCTCGTAGCCTTGAACGTCCAAGATTTACGGAGATGGAGCCGCACGCGACGGAGAAGGAGCAGTCGACGTCAGCGCCGTGGGACTGGAAAGATCTTCTGGACTTCATCGCTGACGATGGCTTCGATCCTCCTATAGTTTCCAATCAGATTGAGTCAAATCCAGGAATGGAGCCTCAGACCGAGTCTTCGGTTGTGAATTTGAACAAGGTGAGGAAACGTGACCCGAGGTTGACTTGTTCTAATTTTTTAGCGGGTCGGATTCCCTGTGCGTGTCCGGAGGTTGACTCGTTGCTTGCGGAGGAGGAAGCGATTTTGCCTGGGAAGAAGCGTGCGCGGACGGTGCGGGCAGCGTTGGGTCAAGCCAGATGTCAGGTGCCAGGTTGTGAGGTGGATATTAGTGGGCTTAAAGGTTATCATAGAAGGCATAGGGTTTGTCTTCGGTGTGCAGATGCCAGTGCTGTGTTGCTTGATGGTGAAAGCAAGAGATATTGTCAACAGTGTGGCAAGTATAGCTCAATCTTTTTCCTGTTTACGCTTACTATGTTCATTATTTTGTTAATGACTCTGTATTAGAAGTGTAACTGAACTTAAAACATAATACTAGTGTAAGTATCCTGGTCAAATCCTACACGAGAGAGATCTTGGGTATGAATGGGCATATGAGATCGATTGGGGATGATAAGATAAGATGATGCTTGGCATGTATTGGTATCCACACGTATGGGAATGAAAAGAGAAGATGACTTAAATATCCCGTGAGCTCAGAAGTTGTTAAGACATGTTTTGGGTGTGTGTCCAGATGTTACAGTTAGTTAAATTCTTTTTTCAATTAAGGTGAATTAGGTTTTAGCAGACGGATGGATTTAGGATTTTGATGACAGTTTGTGCAATTGTGTGAATCTGTAGAGATGATTATGGAAATTTATTTAGTTTGTTTGGATTCTAAATCGGAATGTTTGCTATTGGTTGAATTGCTAAGTTTATAGTGTGTTTTCAAATACAACGTCAGGAGCTAATGGCGAAGCTGTGCTTTTGTGATGTGAGAGTAGTGTCTCTTATTGAGAGTGGATGTGGACTGACTGTTTCTTTTTGATCTACTGTAACTTGATGGTGTATTTGGTGGCAATTATTTTGCAGGTTTCATGTATTATCAGATTTTGATGAAGGTAAAAGAAGTTGCAGGAGAAAATTAGAGCGACACAACAATAGACGGCGAAGAAAATCTGTTGACTTTAAAGGTGTTATGGATAGTGAACCTCCAGGAGCCACAATGCAGAGTGAAGATTTTGGTTGTGTGACTGAATTAGGAAAAGGTATCGTAAATTTGAAGCAATGCAGTTACTTAATCTTACAATTGCTTGTTCATAGTTCTTTTTTTCTGATTGCAATCAAGGAACAACATGGTTGCACCTCCTTCCTTTGATAATTGCTTTATGGGCTGATATAAATTATCATAATGCAGATAGTTTACGCTTGAGTGGCCAGAAAACCGATCAAGAACCATTTTTTGAGTCTGAAGATGGCCATGTTTCCACTCTTCGCTCAACACCTGATTCCCAGAATGTCAACACTGATAGTGGTGTGTCTTTTGCTCCTACCACGGAAATCCAAATTGATGGAGGAAAAGATGACTCCAAGGGGGATTCGCCTTCCTATTGTGACAATAAAAGTGCTTATTTGTCGTCGGTGGGTCTCCACTGATTGCTGTGCTAAAAAATTACCTCTTCAATTTTGTCAGTGTGAGGAGCTGTGTTTTTGATGTCTAATTTGTTTATGATTATAGTGTCCAACAGGTCGAATCTCATTCAAGCTATATGATTGGAATCCAGCAGAATTTCCTAGAAGACTACGGCACCAAGTACATTAAAGAATTATTACTACGGTTTAGTATTGAAAGAAAAATAAAGGTTATTGCAGTCATAGATATTAGAATTTTTAACATGTGGATATATGTATTTGCAGATATTCCAATGGTTGGCCAGCATGCCACTTGAATTGGAGGGGTATATTCGTCCTGGATGTACAATCTTGACTGTATTTATTGCCATGCCAAATATTATGTGGGCCAAGGTAATGATTTTTGTAGATGCTTGACATACAGTCTTAGGGATTTTAATGAAGCTAGTCTTCTGGACTATAATTTTTCCTTCTTATGATTGATAAATTTATAACTAGTTTGAGCAACACTCATTATTTTCTGTTAGAAGGTGTAAAATAAATTATTTCTGACTCGATGGGTACCAAGTGATTCAAGAGGGGCATGAATCATTTGTTTACTTTTGTTTGAACAGCTGTGTATATGACATGTGAAAGTTATTTTTATCCTTATTGATTGAGAATGATTCCTCTATTTACTGTGCTGAATTTGATAATGCCAGTCTATATCATTCATGCAATTCTGCCCTGTGTGGTTCAAAACTAACTTCTTGTTAACAAGGCAGTGTTATCAGGGGCTTAGGACAGGCAGTACCTTTAGAGATTAGGTGTACTTTTGTTTTTATAAATGACAGTGCTACCTACAAGGGTTCTTTCTCTGTCTTTTCTTTTGGCAAATGAAGCCAATAATCTGCTGACCTCTTTAAATCTTTGTTAATGTAATTCATGCATTAACTTGATCAAATTCCAATATGTTTGGTAGGAAGTGAAAACCTAAAGTAGCAATAGATTCCTTCAATTTATTGGAAAATGAAAATCTGAAGAAAATCTTTTCCTGGCAGACCTGCATTTTTATTTTATTTTTTCTTATAGAATCATACAAAAGTGGTTGAAGCAATTGTTTGTGAAAGGTCTTCTTTGTTTTACTGCATTCTTTTCAGTCTGTTTCTTTCTTTGAATTAAACAAGCTAAAGGGAAACACATTCCTTTTGTTTCTTTTTACTAACAGGATACTTATGTAATGATATTATGATGTACAGTGCACTCATCTAAACCTAAAAAATAATATATGTATGTAGAATTTATGTTGCAATATAATATTATTTATAATCATCAAATGTTCTTTTAGGAGAGTCATCTTTATGAGCATATTATTTACTTATATTGAAGGTTTTAGTTTCTTGCTTGTTCGCCTTGTGTATAATATATCCCTGTTGTCAGAATCCTTTTCCTTTTTCTATCATGTTTATCAAATTTTCCTGAAAGTTTGATAGTTTAATACAACTTTTGTTGCACTAAGCAGTTACATGAAGATCCTATAACTTATCTGCTTGACTTTGTTGTTACACCTGGAAGGATGCTATCTGGAAGAGGCTCTATATATGTACATCTGAACAACATGATTTTCCATGTTAAAGGTAAAATGATAATGCATAAAGTTTCTGATGTGTATCACAATCTTTTTTTTTTTAATTACATTTTCCCTTTCTTTTATCCTGTGCATTCATGTTCTTGTCTGTTGAAATTATGATTTACAAGTATTGTTCAGAGAATCATCTCTTTGTTTGTCACATCATCCCAGAATTCTACTCTCTCTCTGGTCTATGATGGTTCTGTTATAACATACTTAAAGTTTTCAATATGTTAAACTTCTTGTTATGATCCCTTTTGATAAATGTAGATGGAACAACTGTGATGAAAGTCAATGTAGAGGTGAAGGCCCCACGGCTTCACTATGTCCATCCTTCATGTTTTGAGGCCGGCAAGCCCCTGGAGTTTGTTGCATGTGGAAGTAATTTACTTCAACCCAAATTTCGGTATAGTTTTGTTATCTCCAACAAAAATTGTGCACTTCAGTTCTACTCTTATAATGTAATTGATTTGATCGATTTAAGTTTTGCCAACTTGGTTGTTAATTATGTCTCTAAATTAGTAATCGTTATTTTATTATTCATATTTCCTAAATCTGTTTTGTTTTAGCTTTTGTCATAGACTGAAAATTGTGGCCATTAAGTTATGGTATGTATCAGGTTGTATTGGGCATTGTAGGTGTGGTCATGATGATTGATATCATTTGTTGCTTGTAGTGGTGCATTGTAAATGTCTACTGGTATTACCTTAGCTAATAATAGTCTGTCAGCACATATGGTCAGCATTACACGTGAAATCTCTTAGCACATAACACCATTAATTTGGAGTTGCTTTACTGGATCTTTGCTGGATGGTTTAATTTATGTTTCAATTTGTTTCTGCCAATGAATCTTGTGCTATCTAATATATCTGCCATATGATTGTTTTGCTGTCATGGTTGCAGGTTTTTAATATCTTTTGCTGGAAAGTATCTGCCATATGATTGTTGTGTTGTGTCTCCGCATGGTCAAAGTGAAGGGAATCATCTTGCTTTTGACCACCAGTTGTACAAGATATATGTGCCGCACACTGAACCAGATCATTTTGGTCCTGCATTTATTGAGGTATGTATTATAAAAAGTCCTAGCACCCTAAGAATTCAGAAGAACAACTATAACTGTTTTTTGAGGGTAGTTTTTCCTTAATGGTGTGGTTTTACAGTGTCCTGATTTTATAATAACGTACAGTTATGCATCTTCTGATTCTCCTTGTATCAGTTATGCATCTTCTGATTCTCAGAATTGAACTTGTATCATTATGAGATATAACAATTATGTCCAGTGCTAGAGCCAGGGAAGAAAAAAGGGGGTGTGGTTACGGCGCTGATTATATCCAACGTCTTAGGGCTAGTTTATACTGTCTGTACATTTCTGATGTTCAGGACTTGTTAAAAATTTGGGAGACAAATTTTCAGGCATTAAACTGATCCAATGATCTTGCCTGATAGTTTCAGCATTCTCTTGTTGCTTTAGCAGTGTTTATCAAAAGCTCCTGTTTAGCAAATTCATGTATTTTTTTATCATGTTAGTATCTGGTCCATGTATCTTTTCAGAGAGGAAACTATGAAAGTTTCATCAATAAGAACTGTACAAAGTGAGCAAGCATTCAACCAAAGGAAGACAACATTGAAAAAGCAAGAGAAACTTATTCATAATGTTACACCAAACTGCCTAGAAAAGAAAATTATAAAAAAACTTAAAAATGAAAAACAACCAAAGGCTCCTTACAATGAAAACTTAATAGACCCAAAACTCAATCCCACATTAAACGAATTAAAGAAAAAAAGACAAGAATCTCAAAATTTATTCCATTATGATAACCAGGGAAAGTTAATAATTCAAATTCAATCCTGCAAAGAACGGCTGTCTTCCTCTTTGGTAGCATCCTAAATCCATCTATTGAATCTGTCTTTCAAAAGTTGATAATATCCTATATCTCTATTTCTAACTTGGTATGAGAAAGAAATTCAGGATTAGCTTCAGACATAGATTTCCAAGGACTTCGTGATTAGATATGGAATTGCTTTCTATCTGACTGGCACTTCTTTGCATTATGTGATTTGGTTGCATGTTTGCCTAATTAATTTGATGGTGATGGTTGCAGTCTTATGATTCAGTATGCATCCTGAATTTACTTATATATTACTTCTTGAATCGAGTCATTTTATCTTCGATGAAGTGCAAATTTATTTACACAAATCAGTTTGTTTTTTCTATCATGATAATGGTTTCTGACTTTTACCCTGGACTTTTCCTGACAAATATTCTTTTTGTAGGTTGAGAATGAGTCTGGCTTGTCAAACTTCATACCTGTACTCATTGGGGACAAAGATATTTGTTGTGAAATGAAGATGATACAGGGCAGATTCGAAGCTTCTCACTTTCCTGAGAGAGCTCCATCTGTAGCTGATGGTTCTCATTCCGATTTTTGTGAGGCTTCTACATCAAAACAAACAGATTTCACAGCTTTCACTGAACTTGTTTTAGACATAGCATGGTTATTGAAGTTACCAGCATTAGAAAGCTTTCAACAATTTATGTCCTCTTCACAAGTTCAGAGATTTAATTCCTTGTTTAATTTCCTGTTAAACTATGAGTCAACTGCCATTATAGAGAAGATGTTACAGAATTTGAAGATTTTGATGGATAACACTCTGTTAAACAGAGGGGTCAAGGTTGCAGTTGAATCTGATATGGGCCTATTGCTTGGGTATATGGATCATGCAAGAGATGCTCTATATAAAAGACTTAACAAAATTGGAGACATAATGCCTCAGTCTGATGATGTTGTAACAGAGAAGAGTCATTGTTCTGAAAGCTGCTCCCCAAACGATGTGCTTGTTTCTGTTACCAATCAGGTTAGGACTTTACGGTAATGTAATTCAGTGTTTCTGACATCTTGTATAGATAAGAGATAAAAAAACTTTTCACATGATTTCAGGATCCGGGGACAACACTGCACAGTAGGGTTGGAGAAATGGTGGCTTCAAATGCTACTGATGGAAGTGAAATTGTTCCACTTTTGAGCAGTGAGGTTGTCATGAATGTGAGCTTTGTCAAAGAATGGCCAAGAAAATCATGGGCCAACATTTCCACTGGTGGCGCCTTGAGCTCCCGTCCGATTATACTTGTGATTGCTGTTACTGCTGTTTGTTTTGTGACCTGTGTTGTCCTCCTCCACCCTCGCACGTTTGGTGATTTTGCAGTATCTATACGCCGGTCTTTGTTTGGCAGTGTCTAGACTGAAAAGAGGCAGCCGACCTAAACAGGTACTGTCGCCTGTTTATTTTCCATCTGCACATATTTCATGTACACTATATTAGATCAAAATCAAGCTGCCTGATTCATTTTGGTGATACGAGTTCTTCATGCCGATTCTTTTTAAGAGCTTCAATGGCTGTACTCAGGATCAGGGTGTCAGGTAACTGACTGTATTTCTTGAGATTCTTTAGGACAGATACTGATTTTTCCGGTGGCAGGAAGGTCTCTGTTGATGAATTTGACTCCTTGGGTTATAAATATGTTGTAACAGTTGTAATAGCTAGTGGTTCCAGAGTTTAATGAATGGGAAACTACAAAAATGTTACTCAGACATGAAAAATTGTTGCTCCGACCCTGCCTTATTTCCTGAGCTGCTAGGCCTGTGATCGATGCCTTTAGATCTGACAGTTGCCGCTTTCAGATACGCCAGCTCTCCCGCAATGGGATTCCTCAGCTGCAAGGCCTGTAACCTTGTCTGCCTGGAGGATGGAGGCGACTCTAGTCTTGTTGCACACGCCGACTGTCTCCAACAGCCTGATCCCCTCCGTGACCCATGCCCTTAGATTTGGAAGCTGTTGCTTTCGAATTCAGCAACTCCCCCTAAGTCGACATCCTGCACTGCCTATTTAAAATATAAGAAGAGTATTCGGCAAGTCATTTCGGATTTATTAAGTTTAGGGTCGTCAATGGGTAGAGTTGGGTTTTATCTGGCCCATTGAGTCGACGCCTACAAATTTGTAAACTTTCTCTAAAATTTTAGGATTTGGTGTACAGTCAAACCCTTCAAGTTGTGTTTCTTGAATTTTTAACGAATCGATTTATAAACGGTGATAGACTTCCGGCTATATAAAATATATATTTAAAATTTTAAAATTTATATGATATTATAATTTACATATTTTTAAATTGAAAATTTAAAATCTAAAAGTTAAAAGTACTGTAGCAGACTGAGTGGCCCTTAAGCCCTGCTGTCTTATGCACTGAATCTACGGTTGTAATCTGATATGAAAATTTTTTTGTTCTCCTTTGAAAAAACATATTAATATGGTGCCACGTGTCAAAATCTCCAATGTTGCGGAATTCACACTTTCTTTTCTTTGGAGAAGCAAGAGTTTTGAGCAAGCACGTAAGCACGTTTCCGACAGCACACAAATTAACAAACGCGCTATGACTCGCGCGTGGGCAGGTAATTACAAGTGGTATTTAAACTCCGAATCTTCCAATGCCTGTCCGCCTTTCTTATGATTGTCTGTCTCTTTGATGCGGGAAAGAGTCCAAGAAAGTGAGCCACCGCAGACATTCTTCAATAAAACTCTGATCCGTCAAATACCAGTCTTCGTTTCATCCTCCAGCTTACCGAATAAGGCCACTTGCGTTTTTTCTCGCTTCGTTTCATGTAATTTCTTGTTTGTTTTCTTTTTCTCTTTTTGTGGCCTTGGAGCTGAAAACTTCAACAACCTCAAGACTTGACGTGCCCTTTAATTAACTTCAGTTTCTTTGTTTCTTATACGATTGATTTAGTTACTGGAAGGGAATTTTGTTGGAATTGACTATCACTTCATTTATAAGTCGTTAAGCATACAGGTAAGTAGCCCGGTCAGTGGCTGGTCCCGCTTCCCAGTGAGCGGTTTGAGTTTATTCCGTGAAGATATAAACACATTATTCTTTTGTATACGTTGATTGTATCGATAGAGGAAAGGAGTATTTGAAATAATATTGACTCTTGTTGGAGGTAGTTTATTTATGGGTGAATCAGGATAAATCACACATTTTTTCCCTTTATTGTTTATATTGGTTTGAGTGTGTTTGTTTGCTTTATTGATTCTATGCACTCTAGATCGTTCAAATGTAACAGGATGTCATTGCTGTTTAATTATAAATTTTGTCTTTTTGTTTCTTTTTCTTGTGATTTTTGTAATTGTTCTGTAATTGTCATATGTATAGAACTTGTGTTTTAATTGATTGTTTTTGGATTCTTGAATCATTTGAGTGGTTTGGTTGGCTTTATTTTCTTTTTGAGGCTATGAGTATTGTGTTTTTTTATCAAGAAGATGTGGCATTTATGGTCTAAATGGTGATCATTTTGTTTGTAGGTTGTGTTGTGTTATAACACTTATGGTTTGAAAATGAAGCATCTAGTCTGTAGAAGTTTACATTTGATTCCCTATGAGTTGTTTTAAGATAGCTGTTTTTGGATGATCAAGAGGCTACTGCTGGCTCTTCTCTAAGTTAGCAAAGGGATAAGGATCCTGTTAAGCATAAGATGGAGAAGGATCAGGTTGAGCTTTATAAGGATTTTGTTCAACTAACAAAGCTTAGATCAACACCCAATAAACGCTTCAGTTGGAATGTAACCAATAGGTTAAGGTTACCAGTATCGACTTTCAAATTGTTGGCAGGTAGGGAAGCCAATTATACTGGAAGAACTAGTTTCTCAGCAGCAGATGAATCTCATATTTTAGGCAGATATTTGCCTTTGAATGGCCCTTGGAGTGTGGACCAACTGAAGAAGCCCATATACATTTCTCAGTTCTCTGCTGATGGTTCTCTTTTTGTTGCTGGATCTCAGGTATGACTTTTCACATCTCTGTTTGGAGCTGAATTTGGGATCCAAGAAAACCTCCAAGTGTTATTGGACAGTGCATAGTCTTTATAACCTTATTTTTTAATCTTGTGCTTTTTTTCTTAAACAGGGAAGTCACATCAGGATATATGATGTGGAGAAGAACTGGAAAATCCGTAAGGATATTGAAGCTAAACACATGATATGGACTATTACTGATGCATCTCTTTCACCAGATCAACGATTTCTTGTAAGTATGTGATTATCTTGGAAAAGAAGCATGTGGATATATTGTTGGGATGAAAAATGAAATTTGTTATTGAAGTGAGACATAATTAATTTGTAAAGACATAGATTTGTTCGATTAGATTGAGCATGGCTTCTTCTCCCTATACTTGTTGAGTAGTTGAGCTTTCTTTTTGTTTTAAAGATTATCCTGATATACAGTTAAGAACATGACAGTTAGACATCAAGATTTCTTTAGAACTCTGACCTCTAAATCCTATGGATAATCCAGCTATCATAGTAACCAAATTGTACATAAGTGTCTTTTAATGTTGACATATGCTCTGACAATTTATAGTACCATAGTTTTATTAGTTTCTTTTGTGATCACATCTTTTTTACATTTTTCCCTGCAAATATCTTTCGATGCTGTTTGCGTCACACTGGAGACTTTGTGTCAAAATATCTTGGATACTTGTTTTGCTTCTTATTTAGATTTGTTATTCAATCATACTGCTGTCTGTAGGACATTTGAATTCTTGTTTGTTTATCTCTTTGCCAATCATTTTAGGGATCAACCGAGAATTTTAATTTAAGACTGGATTTGTTATCTATTAACTTTCTTTGTTAATCTGATTTTTGCAGGTTTATTCTAGTATGAATACTATTGCTCATATTGTAAATGTTGGATCTGGGGCAACTGAGTCAGTTGCTAATGTTACGGTATGTACCTCAAGTTATATCTGACAGGGTTACCAACTAGTTTAATCAGGCCTTCTATAAGATTTAGAAATCTATACAGATTTCATATGCCAAATATAACACATGCACTGATTTTTTGTACATATTAGTTCTATTTTATTGACTCTATGGATGCTATTAGAATGTTTAACTGTGATAAATAGTTTTTGAGAAGTTGCATTCCACATCCATATAGCATAGGCAAATACAATATTGGACTATTCATTTTGGTTGGACTGTCTACATTAAAAGTTACTTATGGAATCCATGATGTATATTAGGTTTATGAGGATCCATAGATGTAACCAGCTACTCCCATACTAATGTTGTTATAGAAAACTTGGTTCTATGCTTTCAATAACCATTTCTTCTGGACAACTTAATCAAGTACAGTTTATAAAATTTATGCGAACTAGTGATCTATGGAGTAGAAGCTCCTAGTTTGGACTCAGTGGGTGCTTTGTCTAACTGCCTACTCTAAAGTTAGAGGAGTTGTGTTTATTTCCCTTGGATATTGTAAACCCATATGTTTGAAGGAGATATGTGTGATAATTAAGTTCCAGTTTATCTTAAAGCTGTTATTGGTACAGGTATTTCACTGTAAGTTCAGTTTCTATTATTTGATTGTGTGCAAGCATGTGTAGAGTGGCTTAAAACCGTTAAAGCTCGAGCAGCTGTATAACTTTTTTCAGTGTGATAGATAGCAGTAAGAACTTGCCATTTCTTCTTTATTGAAAAGCAAATAAATATCAAACTAGATACACGTTGGTTCATTTATTAAATATAGCTCACATCTAAAATTTTTCTCCTACTTTGTGCAGGAAATTCATGAAGGTTTAGATTTTTCTGTTGATGAAAACGAAGAATTTGGGATCTTCTCTGTTAAATTTTCTACTGATGGGCAAGAGCTTGTTGCCGCAGGCAGTGATGATTATATATATGTTTATGATCTCCAAGCAAATAGGTGTAGCTTTAAAATTCATGCACATGAGGTACATAGCTGGTTGAAGTGACAAATTGATATATATACACTCTTGCAGTCTGATATTTTGAGTTCCTTTTATCCAATTTGCAATATTTTGCAGTCAGATGTTAACACAGTATGTTTTGCGGATGAAACTGGCAATATCATATATTCTGGGAGTGATGATAACCTCTGCAAGGTAACTTTAGTTATTCCTTCAGCTTTGAAAACCAAGCCTTTTTATTTTGCATGTGGAAAATTGTATTTGTGGCGATTCTTGAATAGTCAAGGTAGTTGTTTCACCACCTTCTAGTCACTCATTTACTCTAGGATCTCTTCACTCATCTGTTAGCTTTTTAGGTGTGGGACAGGCGCTGCTTTACGAGGGGACAAGCAAGCGGGGTCTTGATAGGACATCTAGAAGGCATTACATTCCTTGACAGTCGGAGGGATGGGCGCTATTTTATTTCAAATGGAAAAGATCAGACTACCAAACTCTGGGATATACGAAACATGTCCACCAACACCAAAGAGTAAGTCTACCTCTATTATTCATGTTTTCTCAAGTTTACTAGTTTTCCTTGAAAATAACACTATGTGCATTAATAATGAATACTAATTTATGTATTAACACTTACGTGTCAACCTTGAAAGAACCACATCTCAACTCAAAAGCTAATTGTTGAGATTAAAGCGTGCGAAGTTATGTAAATTTTACCCTTGAAGCCCATATTTTCTGATGTGGGATTCAAGTCTCATATCTTGGGTTGGTATCCTAAGATGACATCACACTCCATAGCTCCAGCACTCATGCATGTTGGGCTGTACAATTGCAACTGAGAAACGCTATGGTGATTCTTATACCAAATGATATGAACTTTGAAATAACCATACCTCAAAAGTGAATTCTTAAAATTGGAGAGCTCAAATCATATAAACCCCACACAAAAAATTCATAAGCTTTGATGTGAGATCCAAGTCTCATTCTTTGTACTTGGGATCCTAATATATTGTTTGTGTACATGGTCTTACTCTTTCCTTAAACATATGTTAATAGGTCTTTGTTGTTGTTGGAGAATCTGAAAGGAAAAATAATTCCTTGTGGAGTCAAGTTATGCTGATATGTTTTTATGGAATGTTAAGAAATTATGGAAAAAATAAAATATGGAGATAGATGATCCTGGGAAATAACAGCCAGATGAGCATAGATAAACGTGAACTTTTCATCCTTAGTTCTGTCAATTCTTTCAGTCATGTTAATATATTATGTTGATTCTGTAGTAGTTATCATATACCCATAAGTTAATTGTGTGAAGGTATCTAACTTCATTTTTTGATTTAGAGTTGCATGTATTAATTTCTGCCGAAGTTCGAATTTTGATATTTTAAATCTTCTTATTAACCAGCTGTCCAAGGTATAGATTTAGTCATTGGGACTACAGATGGATGGAGTATCCAGAGCACACAAGGAATGTAAAACATCCCAATGATCAATCATTGGCCACATTTAAAGGACATTCGGTCTTGCGCACTTTGATTCGCTGTTACTTCTCCCCAGAACATAGGTAACCGATTTCGCCTATTTGGTTTCATATTGATTGATATTGCACTGACAATCTATAATTCTCATTGCTAATGGTTATTCTGTCGAACAATCATTTGCAGCACCGGTCAAAGGTACATCTACACCGGATCTAGTGATAATTGTGTCTACATTTATGATGTGGTATGTGCTCAAATTTGTCATTCAATTTTCATATTTCAGATTGACTTCGGTTATGAACCTGCTCAAACACCCCCCAACCAACTCACACAGCAAACACACACACACAAGCAGGGTTGATTTTCAAGAGATAAAACAAAACAGCACCCTATTAGAATAACCCTCCACTATTTTTTTATATTCTTAAATGGATAATTTCGGCAATTTGAGGAGTCGAAAACGTCCCCTTCAGCCAAAAGCTGCCCAAAAATCCCAAAAACAGTACATATTCTCCTCTCCCCCTTTACGCCCTCTCTTCCCGTTCATATACACATTAACATATTTCCCTACATCTCTAGAGTTATTATACTAGTTGCCTCCCCTAGGTCTTAACACCTTCTCTTGTAACTTCTTCTAAATAGTCAGATTTGAGGGCCAATTTATATTTATAAGATTGCTTTGCTTTGAACTTATTATTGCTTGTAGCTAAGTGGAGCTGAGGTTGCAACACTCAAGTTTCATGTAGCTCCTGTAAGGGATTGTAATTGGCACCCATACTACCCCATGATAGTGACCTCCTCATGGGACTGTAAACTTGTGAGATGGGAATTTCCGGGCCCTGGCAAACCTGCTGAAGTATTACGAGTTCAGCCCCCCTTTCGCGGGCGTCGATCAAGAGTCTTTTACGCATGAGTTTTGATATTCTGGAAAGTACTAAGATATTCATAATCGCAATGACTACTTTATTCGATGTCCTCATTGTCATCATCGTCGTCTCGTCCTCAGAATAACTGGAGTTAAATGCATAAGTTTTCACGTTTTCATCTTTGTTTTCCATCAAATTCAGAGCAGCAAAAAGGCTTACACTGATTTGTAAAGACTATTTATACGTTCATCATAGTTCTGCTCATGTAATAATGGCTTGGTGGCCGGTGTGTATTTAGAAACAATCTAATTTGGTCCATAACAGTTATAAACCCTAAATCATATATGTTTTACTTGTCGGTTTTATCTTTGTTCCTTAGAAAATATTGAATAACTTTAAGTTTGTGGATATGAACTTTACAGAACATCACGGGATTAGGGCTTGGATAAGGTTCAGTTCGAGAACGGTTTGATAAGTTGAAATTCAAATTCAATTTAAAAATAATTTAAATTAAGTTGGTTTGAATTTGAATGTTTGAATTGATTTAAGTTTGACTTGTTTGAACTGGATTCAATATATTTGAGCTCAAGCAGTTTGGATCAGTTTCAGATCTAAGGGAGAAATACTAAATATTATTAGATATGGATTGGATCGGGTTTTGACTTGAAGGAGGCAGGGGTTTGGTTCAACCGATGGATAGATTAAGTTGTTTAAATTAACAATGAAAATTATATTTAAACATATTATTTTATTATTAAATATAAAATCTGAGTTATACTAAATTAAAATCTAATGTCTTGTTGACATATACATGTTATTCTTATAAGGTCACTTGATTCAAGTCCTAGTAATTACATACTTTTTTTAAATAAGAATTCTTCAAAACAGAATAAATAAAATTATAATTAATAAAATGGTTTTATTCAAATTGGATAAAACCATAAATCCTAATTGAATTGATCAAATGAATTCGTCCAATTTAAAATCCATGAAAAATCATATTTTAGTCTTGCCATTTAGATGAATTCAAATCAAACCTAATCGAAACATTTTTTAGTTCAAATTTGATTCAAATAAAAAAAATTTGAATCAAGTTTGTCAAATTAAGGTTAAGGATGATTCAAATTCAATTTGAATAAAAATAATTTGGTTTGAATTTAGTTTTAATTTTTTATTTGAGTCTATAACTCAGATTTGTAATTTAGATTTATAATTTGATCTATGATTCATTAAAAATTGATATTATTTTATCTAATAATAAACATAATAATACCGTTTTAATGTTTGTTTAAAAAAATTTGAATCAAATCGTAAGTCAAATTCAAATTAAATCAGCTATACACTCAGCTCGGGAGCTGAAATGAACTAATTTTCTTTAACTCAAAATTGATTTGGTTTAAAAAATGAGTTGAATCGTTTGACTCAAATTTGATTTGAATTTGAATATTATTATTCACAAGACTGTCAAACGCAAAAGAACGGCATGACGTGGCAAAATCAACACCCTTAAAAAGTTAGAAGCGTTGCCTACATGGGAGCAACTTGGCCATGGCCAGCTGAGAATCAGACGAGCAGAGAAAAGAAAAGGGCATCATCGTCAACAGCTAGAGTGTTGTTTCTCATGGTAATGGCCGTCCTTGTTAACGATATTAAAGGAGAAGAAGAATTATGGCATATCTTTAGCAGAATAAATATAGTGTAGAACTGTGATCCTATTCTAGGGAGTCAAATCTTAATAATGGAAAACTAAAAATTAGGATAATAAAGAATAAAAGGAAAATGGGAAATCATAATTTATTAATTTTTGTCATCCTCCTCCTCTTCTATGTGGATCGTCCTCTTTACTGGAAAATCTCGGCCACCGTCCAAGAGATCCGCGAAAACAAGCAAACCGTTAAGCAAAGGTTTCAAATTTAAACTTGTTTTTTTCAATCTTGAATCAATGTGGTATGTCGATTGAAACGACGCTGTTTCGTTGTTCAGGTATGAGTCAGAGAGTATACGAGGCGCAGAAGTCGGTTGGATAGTGGCAGGGTGAGTCAGACTCGAGGGGTAAGAGAATCGGTGCCATTCGTAGGCTTCTTTTTTTAAGCTTTTGTATGTTCTCGGTTTAATGGTTCCGTATAATTTTATTATGTCACACTTATGTAGTGCGTTTTTTGTTATTTTTATATTAATCCATTCTCTTTTTAAGTGTTTGATATTAGTGGTGTTTTGCACCACTCATGTTTAGCTTCGTTATGGGAATTCGTTGAAATCTGATACCATGCAATCTAGGTTACAATAATATTTCATACACTAATATTGGGTATAATCAGGAAGTATCATTATGTGATTGGGTATCCTAAAGCAAGCAAGCAAGCAGTAGGAGTTCCCTATGGGCTAGCCCATTGAACCTGTTGATATAGGAAACAGGGGTGAACCTTGGATCCGTTTTAGAATGGAATGTAGTCGGAGCACCGTTCGGAATTAGACTTTGACGGTACCATATAGAAAGAGTACTAGACCTGTTGTCATGAAACGACATGATACTAAAGCCCAAATCAGTTGGGAGACCTGAGCGGAAAGAACAGCTTAAGGGCACTGTGCTGCTTGTCTTGTAAGTTAAACCCAATCATTTGATGACTGTCAATATTTGTATCTATTTTTGTACCTATTGTTAGTGCATGAATAATTTTGGTTCTTAAATGATTGATATAATGGTTTGGATCAGGTACATAGTTGAGCTTTTGAATTGACTCCTCATGGGAATTTGATTGAAAAATATTTGTCGAATTGAATTTAGGCTCATGATATTATATAGCAATGTTATTTAGTGAGTGGAAGCATTTGATATATATGAAAACTTTTTGCTTTCTGGTTCTATGCATATTGTAGAAGAGACCTGCACTTATATGCTAATGACCATGGAAGGCTTGTGACAATCTTAACCATCCATCATAATTGTCTTTCTGTTCATCCCTATACATGTTGTTGCCATATTATACACCTTTTTAGGCTTTATAGCTTTATTCATGCTCTTGGATGTTTGACGGTTGTCCCATGCTGCCATTCAGTGGGCTCTCAAGAGTGCCTGGGATCTTTTTGCACCTAGTCCTGTTAGCTCTTTCCTTATTGTTAGTTCATTCTTGGGGTGAAATTGCTTAATTTCTTTTGTTCAATTTTCTTCTTGGTTCCAGTTAGCCACTGTGCTGATGATTTTAGCCTCATGTTACAATCTGATTCTTGAAATGGTTGTCATCTTCTAAGTACATTATTTGAAGTCCTTTTGCTTATTATTTGAAATGGTTATCATGATTCTTGAAATAGAACTAATTATTGCTCGATATGAACTCAGTTTGATTGTATTTAGGCAAAGTTTGAGTTCAAGCTTGCCTAGTTGGAAAAATTTTGGCTCAATAATTTATAGTTAAACTTTATAATTTATATATTTATTAGTTATCTCATATTCAAAGTCTAGAGTAAGATTTTAGGGGTATTAGTGTAAGATTTTAAACTTGTAGGAGTTTATTAATATTCTACTCGAATTGAGCTTTGAGCTCACCGAACCAAAGAGTGCAAAGCTCAAACTCGGCTTGTTTGCTGCCCTTCTCTTGAGCCTATAGAACTTCTATCTTTGATTAAGCTTCTACAGTTGTGAAGAGATCCAAGCAACAGCAGTCTGGGTGCGAGGTTATATGAAATATAACTTAGAGAGGTAGATGATAAAAAAGTTTAAGAATGATGCTAGTATCCCTTGTTCATGGGCAAGATAATTACAGCATGCACCTGATAACAAATACAAATATATAAAAGGTGTGCACTGAGGGCTTTTAGATCTCAATTTTCAGCTTTCTGTAAGAAAAGATAGAAATAAAGGGATAAAGAGGGTAAGACTATGCCCACAACAAAGACATAGCGAAGGTAAGACTATGCCCACTTCCACTTCTACCCACGGTTTGCCTTTAGCCTCTGTTTGGGGCCAACCCAATACAAAATGACCCTACTACTTCCTTTCATCAACAATCAAAAAGCCTTTGACATGGCAACTGTCTTTCGCAAATTGAATTTTCCTAGCTGGAATTATTTGCGTCTTTCACAAATTGAATTTTCCTTGCTAGAATTATTTGCCCACAAGTCCTGATTGGTCTTGGCCATTTGATTATTGTGCTATAGGACTGAATGGATTGGCCTTGGGTTATCATTAAGGATTGAATTATATATTGAATGTAGACCCCATTGAAAATTGAGATTCTATCATGCCTAATCTTCAGATCAAGGAGAAACGCCTCTCTGTGCGAACGAAAAGAAAGAGAATCAAATGCTAGAGATGGCAATGGGATGGATAGGGATTAAATATCTTAATCCTCGTCCCTACAAGAAAACTTTTCTTTATCTCCGCTCTGTGCTTGATACGAAGATGACAAGGAATCCCTATTCTTGTAGGGGAAACCTTTTTCCGTTCTCGATACAAGGAATTCGTCCCCTCCTATCCTTGCGGAGAAAGTTTCTCTCACTTTCTTGTCTTTATTAGAAAAATAATAAAATATTTATGAGGTATTAAAATATATTTATGATAATTCAAAACTTGTAGTGTGTTTATTTTGGGTAATCTTTGATTACTAAAAGTAAAATATTACCACTAAGATAGATTACCTAAAAGATTACTAAGTATAAATCAATGTTATGTTTAGTAGAATTAGTGTGTATAAATAATTATTATATTTAATTGGTAGTAATAAAAGAATACTGAAATGTTATTTTATTTAAATGTTCTCAAAAGATTGTTAGTTATAAATTAGTATTGTATTTAGTTAAGGTCAACAACCTCAATAGATGACATTTCTACTCTTTATTTGTTGTGTTTTTGGGGGTGTAATTGTCATTTTTAAAACTATTGGAGACATATTAAAATTTTAAAAATTTCTAAGTATGCTTTTAAATTTAAAAAAAACTCTTGAAAGTTTTATTAACACTCTCAAAATTTTTAAAATTTACAATTTATTCTCAAACATATAATTATATGACATTTATACTTCTAATATTTTTTTAGTGTAATTATTATTTTTAAACTTTCAGGGGCACAATAGTTTTTTAAAAATTTTAAAAACACTTCTAAACTTTTTTAGAATTAAAAAAACCTCTTTAAATTTTCAAATAGAAATGGAGATGTTTCTAGTTCATATTCACCTTTAAAATATTTAAAATTTATAATTTGCTCCCAAATATATTATTATATGATATTTATGCTACTCAATTAATTTGTTTTGTTTTTTAAGGGTGTAATTGTTATTTTTTAAACTATTGAGAATATACTAAAATTTTAAAATTTCAAAAACACCCTAAACCTTTTAACTGAAAAAAAAAAACCTTTGAAATTTTGATTAACACCTTTAAAATTTTCAAAATTTATAACTTGCCTTCAAATATATGATTTTATGACATTTATATCTTTAATTTTTTTGGTGTAATTATTATTTTTTGAAACTATTAGAGGTATATTAAATATTAATAAGGATGAAATTGTAACAAAATTAAGATTACCTTGATAATCTTTTAATACTTAAGGTGGATGTGATAATAAATTGTATTATTTGTCATATCACCATTATTTATGAAAGATTATGAAAATTTTTTATTACTTACTAATCAAACAAGATGTTAGTAATAAAAAATAAATTACCAAAGTTCTTTTATTCCCCTTAACTAAATACCACCTTAATGACAATTCAATATTTAAGGGTTTAGGGGATATATAGAGGAAATGATAAGTTAGAGGATATATCTATTTTCGTTCCCATCCTATCCTCTCCCGATTATAGGGATTTTAACCATCTAATCCTCATCCTCGTTTGTATCGTGGAATCCCCTTTTTTGTTTGGGGAGAGGTGGACCAAATTGTCATGTTTAATGAATACAAACACTAACTTATAGTTTGTCAATTGGGTCAGGTAAGTTTGAGGCTTGATTGTTGGGTCTAAAAAATTTAGTTTTAGTCGAATAGAATTTGAGCCTCAGGCAAGCTTGGATAAAAAAATTTGTTCATTAAGTTATTAAGCTCTCTTTGTTGAAGGTTAAGGTTCGATAAAGTTCAAAAATTCATTATGGATAGAGATGTATTTGTCAGATTTTCAAGCTCATGAGAGATTTAAGGGTGTTTTTATAGGTTTTTAAAGTTATATGGATAGACCTGAAATAGACTTAAAATCTAAAAAAATTTAATAAATTGAATCTAAACAAAAAATTTGAGACTCAAATGGACAAGCTCAAAGTTTAGGCTAAATATTTTATGGGTCTAAGCTTGAACAAGCCAGGTTTGGTTCAGTAAATGTGATTAACAAATTTATTGATGTGTTATCATGTGATTAAATGATTTTGAATTAGAAATAAAGTAACACTCAATTACATGAGGACATGCTGATGTTTGTATCTATATTTGTACTCATTGTTTTCGAATTGAATTTAACTCTTAACTCATGAATCTTGAATTGACTTTTTTAGATTCAAATTGATATCAAGTTAGATCATATTTAGACTTGATTTGAATAAAATTCAACCCTATTAATTGTAGTAGGTAGAATAGAAAGCTTTTCTAAGTGTTCGGTAACAAGATTAAAGGGGATGGGCATTATATTCTATTGTCCCAAAAACTCTGGAAAATGTGTACAAATAATATCATAATTAAAAGTGAGATTTGACCAAAATAAACAAAGTTGGATTAGTCTTATAAAGGAAAGCACTTTTTGGTGTATCCCATGGCTTCAAATAATTTGATTGTTTATACAATCTTCGATTATGCTTATTAGGTGAAGTATTTAGGATTAGATATGATTTGAACTGTTTGAATTCATATTAAATGAATTGAGTTTAAATTGATATAATTATTCAAATTTGATAGATTCAAATTGAAATTAAAGTAGTATTTTTCAAACTGAATTTAAACCTTAATTTATCGAACTTGATTTACCTCTTTTAAATTCAAACCAAATTATTAAATTGAGTCTTGTTACAATTTCAGCTTGATTTAACGTGCCCTGCAAGAGAGTGTAGCCAAATTAAATTCTGAGTAATAATTAAATTTTGATGAATAAAGATAGAAGAGTGTCAATCAAATAGGCCACGAGGGAAATAAATGAGAATAAAGAGTTTCGTTTTTGACCCAACTGAAGGAGATTCCAACCGTTCAAACTGGTCAAAACACGTACAATTGAATGGTTTACACGGGGATGTATGACTATAGCATTAGCAATCAATTTTGGTGGAAGATTCAAACTCTTAGGCTTTTTTATATATCTTTTTATATTCTTGTTCTAAGATTCGTCGAAGTTTGATAGACTTTTTATTGGTGTAAATTTTCATGAGATAAATTATGTGTTTTTAAAATATGATCGATAATGTATCATTATATGATTATGTGTTATTTTATTTTTAATTATCATATATTAATACTTATTTTAAATATACATAGTTTTATTCCAACTTTCACATTAATACTATGCATGGATCTTGATTCCTCAACATTAACTAGCTATATGTAAAAGATATTGAGCCAGGCCAAGGCATGTGCATGAACCCATTCAGTGTGAATAGTATTTAATCCAATATTTTCTCTCTTCTTTTATTTTATTTATGCAAGCAATCACATGCCATGCAGTTTGAAGATGAAGTTGCAGTTTGCTGATGAATTTTGTCATAGACAGAAGTCAGAGACAAATTATAGAAAATAATGATCAATAGCAGGAAATGAAGACTAATCATCAAGAGATGTCAAAGCATGCGCGCCAACCAGAATAAACAGTTGTAGAAAAACCACTTCAAAATTTTCTTTTCCACACTTAAAAATGGATGGCTTGTGTGTGCTTGTAGAGGGAGACTTGGCAACACATAACCCCATTAAGAATTATGTTCATGACAGTGTTGATTGGTTTTGGGTGTGTAAAATGGATGGATTCTAAGCCCGTTGAAAGTGCTTTCAGATGGTTAAATCTGGTTGGCTTTCCATCTATTTAATATGTAATTAGGGTTGGATTTGAGTCAAATCATCTCAAACTTGGTTTTGGTTTGGTGTTCGGTTTGAAGAAGTGAGCTTGAGTAGAGATAGTCCCAATTTAACTTGATTGAATTGCTTTAAAGTCACAAGAAGATTTATATGCTCCAGCAACTTCTTATTTTCCTTGGTTACTTTTTTTTTCTCAGACGATTCTTTTTCTTCAAATCCAACAACCCTTCTTTTTTGGCTTTGGTGGCAGTGAACTTACTGCTAGCTTGAGTGAGCCGATCTCGAGCTCTAAGAATAGATTCGACCTAAATCGAGTTTAAACATTAACTGACTTGAGTTTGATTCAAATCTATAATAGGTAATTCAAATTCAAACTTGTTTAAGTTGGCTAAAGATATTGTCAGATAGCTAACGTTGGGATAAATAGTATCACCAATAAGATAAATAATATTATGAAAAAGGAATTTAAACCCAGTTATCAAGCTGAAATTTTAACTCAAATTCAATTTAAATTAAGTTAAACACCAAAGTAAGCCTAGTTGACTTGGTTCAGATCCAACCCTATTAAGCTTGAGGTAAATGTTTTGTATTCGAGCCAATCTTGAGTTGACACTTATTTGAACTTGATTCAATTCAAATTGCCCTGTGTTTGTAATGTTTAGCCGAATAGTTAGGCTATATATGTTTGAACTTCTTTCATTCTGAAAGATTTGTTAACAGAAATAATAAATGTCAGAATGTGTCATTTTTCAATAGGAAATAAGCAATGGCTTTTGGAACAAGCAAGTGGTAGGCTAGCTGACTTCAAAGCTTTGACTAGTGCCCGCAATGTCTATAACAGCAGCTATGATTCTTCAAAATCATTCAACATTTATTATTTATATATTACTTTATCCCACTCTAAATCTTGTGTAATTTTCAAGTCCAAGAATCTTCAGCTTGTACTTGTAAGATTGCATCTTACTTATCTCATCATCATCAACTTCTTCTTCTTCTTCTGTACTTCGGGTACTAACTGTGCGTTTGTTCTGGCTTTCTTTTTATAGTTTGGAGGGAAAAGCTTTCTGGGTTTGTGATTGGAGCAGGTTTTTAGGCATGTTGCTGCAGAACAGTTCATGGCAGGCTATAACATTGATCATAGGAGTTTTTGTTGTGTTTGGAGATGATTTATGCTCTGTGGAGGGCAAGCCTTATAGGATTCTTATGGATACAGACGTGGATACAGATGATTTTTTCGGTCTCTTGTACCTCTTGAAGCTTAACAGATCAGAATTCAGACTGGAGGTGAATAGCTAGACTCTCTCTATTAATGCTCTTACTGATTAAACAATTCATGTTTCAAACTCATAATGTGTTCGGTTGTGGTAAGAGGCTAAGTGTTAGTTCATAAATGTGATGGAAAATCTCACCTCTTAAAATTGCTTCGGGGTGAGAGAGGCTGACTAGACACCTAACTTTGCTATTAGAGCCCAGTTAGTAGTTGTGAAGGTCTGATTGTGAAGAGCTCTAACTAGTATAGCCCTTGCTCTTCCAAGTTATTAAAGGCAAACCAATACATAGGGTCGTAACTGTTACATCTTGCCAATCTTTACTGTTAAGAGACATGCCTTTTGCAGGCAATCACCATCAGTACAAATGCATGGACTAACGCTGGTCATGCTGTGAATCAAGTCTATGATATTCTTTACATGATGGATCGTGATGACATTTCAGTTGGAGTGGGAGGAGAAGGTGGAATTTTAGAAGATGGAACCATACTTGCAGATGTTGGTGGATATCTTCCTATTATTGACCAGGTTCTTTACAATATTAGAGTCATACTTCATTGTATTTTTTATTCAACGAGAAACCCTTATTTGAGTTGGATCATGTGACCATCCTAAACAAGTGAAACTTTGAATCCGATTACCGATCTTTTTGTTATTAAATTATGTTTGTTTATTTCCTGTCAAATGTTTACACCAGGGCAATACGACAACAGGATATTGCAGATACAGACAAGCTATTCCAGTTGGTCTTGGAGGACTATTAGATGTTGATTCTAACTATGGCATACGAAAAGGATTCCTCCCGCAGGTAAAGTTATATGCTACTAAAAAAATTTAATAATCCAATATTGATGAAAAATATCTTACATTGAATAGGAGTTGAGGGTCTTAGATTAATATAAACTCATTGTCTTGTTCTCCGTATGGGAGAGTACTTGGTATTATTAGTCTCATGGTTTTTTTCTTAGAAGGCATCTCTCAAGGAAGAGAGAGACAATGTGTTATATTGACTTTAAGACCCTTTACTCTTGTAAGATTTAGGACTTTTGACATCAATACAACCCCTAATTGAGAGGTTTGGGAAGAGCACTAATGATGCCTCTTAGATGTGAAACTAGAGGGGCTTACGGAGAGTAGCCTCAGTGCCCATTTGACCTAAGTCAAGGGGCTTGGTGACCTAGCTTTGTTCCCATAAATATCGTTGTCATTGTTGATATTGCCTTAATCCGCACAAAACAAACTGCTTAAAACTGTGAGATATTATTTGTTTTAAACATAATTAGCCTCACAGTTTTACCTTTAAAAGACATTTGGTGAGTGAGTAGGAGATAATAGATTTGTATATTCAATATGAGATTTTTGGCATCAACAATTTTCCTCACTGCCTGTGACTAATTACATGTTCAAATTATCCATTCCAGACTGTACTACTTGGTTGCTTCATCTATACATTCAGCTGATTATTTTGCTAATGACAATAGGGCAGCAGGAGGTATACTCCTCTTCAACAACCCACTGCGCAGCAAGTGCTTATTGATAAAGTGTCTGCAGGTCCCATAACCTTAATAATAACAGGACCTCACACAAATGTTGCAATTTTCCTTATGAAGAATCCCCATTTGAGGAAAAACATTGAGCATATTTTTGTTATGGGTGGTGGTGTAAGGTCCAGGAACCCAACAGGCTGTTGCCCACCAAATGCCACCGCCAATTCTTGCCAGCCACGGCAATGCGGTGACCCTGGAAATCTGTTCACTGGCTACACCAGTAACCCTTATGCAGAGTTCAATATTTTTGGAGATCCTTTTGCTGCATATCAGGTAATCAAGAAATCAATTAACAGGTGGTAATTCTATTTGAGATAGGAGTATTAAATTATTATCTTTTTTTTTTTTATTGAAAAAACCAAAGTTTCAAATTTTTTTATTTAAGCTATTTAAATTTCACTATTTCCTACTTCGTTTTTAAAATAAAAGAGATAACAATATGTAGCGGTATCAAATTGAATTTTTAGATTTTTTTATGGACTGAACTAAACTTTTAATTTTTTCTATTGAAAGTGCTAAAAAAAAAACACATTAAGGATGATTTATTTTGTTTTATTTTGAAAATAAAGTGATTAGTTTGGTATATTATTAAGATATAGTGAAATTTTGGTCTTTCAATAAAAAAATTTAAAAATTTGGTCTTTTCAATGAAAATTTTGAATTTTCAATCTCTTCAATAGAAATAAAACAAAATTTGGTTATTTCATTAAAAAAAATATAATATTTTGGTAACTCTAAATATCTATTTGTGTCTATTTGATACATTCAATAGGAAATATTAAAAGTTTGTTCTCCTCTAATATAAAAATATGAAAGTTCGGTTCCTTCGTTAAGAAAATACTTCAATAAAAAAGCAAAATTTGGTTCCTCCAATAGAAAAAAAATGCTATTTTCGAACCTCCAGATATTGTTACTGCGAATTTATTTTCATTATTTGTGTCTACAAAGACTAGAACTGATTTGGATTGGTTGCAGGTGTTTCATTCTGGTATTCCAATCACGCTTGTCCCTCTAGATGCTACGAATACTATCCCCATAAATGAGAAATTTTTTGAAGTTTTTGAGCAGAGCCAGGGTACTTATGAAGCTCAATATTGCTTTCAGTCCTTGAAAATGGCTCGTGACACTTGGTTTGATGACCAATTCTACTCGGTAATTCGTTGCCCAATTTCATGTTCTGTTAATTGATTTTTCGAATTGGATTTTGAAATCTAGTTGTTAAGATTGGACAAGCCAAAATCATATAAACTCTGTACTAACCTATATTCATGCCTTACAATTGAGGTCCTAATATACCATCATACTTTGCACCCTCAGGCACCCACACAGGTGTGTTGTGTGCGAGCTCCATGTTAGTGTTGGGTCAACAATATAATAGTAGTGTTCTCATTGTGATTTGATACTAAATGATACAAACCTTAGGATACTCACAACCTAAAAACTAGTTATTGAGATTAAGGATGCAAATGAGTTGAGCTTAGTTGAGTAGTATTTAGCTTGAGCTTGACTCAATTACATATACACAAAGCTCGAGTTTGAGCTTGCAAGATCTCAATGTCTAACTCAAGCTTAATTCAAAAAATTACCTTTTAACTTATTAATTTAAAAAATTATTTAAATTTCATAACTTATATATTTATTAATTATCCCTTATTTTAAAGGTTAAATATATAGGATTCTAAAGGTGTAATGTAATATTTGAAATTTGTAGGGCCCTATTGATATTATATTCAACCTAAGCCACAAGCTTGTAAGCTCATCGAGCCAATTAACATCAAACTCAAGCTCGGCTGTTTTGCAACCCTATTTGAGGTTGAAGAGTTTGAACCCATATAAACCACGTATGAGCTTATACTTTCTGATTTGGAATCTTAACAAATAGTAACTTTACCAATCTTTTGCAGAGTTATTTCATGTGGGACTCCTTTACATCGGGTGTGGCAGTCTCAATCATGCGCAATTCACACAAAAATAATGGACAGAATGAATTTGCAGAAATGGAATTCATGAATGTAACTGTTGTTACTTCAAATAAACCTTATGGAATATCTGATGGATCAAATCCTTTCTTCAATGGCCGTACAGATCCCAAGTTCAATCTGAAGAGAGGTGGAGTTCATAGTGGCCATGTTCAGATTGGACTTCAAGATCCATTTTGCATTGTCAAGAACGGGAAAGGGAAATGCAAGGTGAACTTTCTTTGCAACAAAGTGTTTTCAAGATAACAACATCTGAAGTTATCGAATTATTACTTTTTTCTATTGAAGGAATTAAGCTCTCAGATTTTTTTTTTTTTTTGTTGACGAGAAACTTTAATTTGAGTCGGACCATCTGATCACACCAAAGCAAATAGGTGAAACACCGGGTCTAATGATCAGTTTCACAACCATTGTATTAGGTAAACCAAGGGCTTGGAGCCCCACTTTTGTCACTCAAGCTACCCCTTGGGGGAGGGAAACTTTAATAACTTTCTATTGAATGAATCAAACTTTTATAATTTCTTATAAAATGGATTAAACTTTTTGTATTTCTTATTTAAGGTATTGAACAAATACAATTATGATTTTTTGTTTTGGAATCAAAGTGATTAGTTTGGTATAGGAAATAGTAAAAGTTTAGTCCCTTTAATAGAAAAATCTAAAAATTTAATTTTTTCAATAGGAAAATTTCAAAGTTAAGTCCCTTCAATAGTCAAGTCTCCAGATGTCGTTATCCCAAGTTTTTTCTATGAATTGAGTCTTTTGATTTTGGCATTGGTAATATATAAACTCAAGTCTATTATTACTGAAAAATGAAATAGGATGGCTACACAGAGGAGGTGGATGGCTCTGATGCAGTGCAAATTCTTGTTGCTACGAAGGCAAAACCTAGTCAAGATCCTGGAAGCAAACTTACCAGAGAATTTTACAAAAGCTTCCTGGATGTAAGTTTATTCACTCAATTTTGCTTCAAAAGTTTCACATGTTACTGTTTGTTGTCTGTCACTTGTGTGTTACAATGAGTCCAGAGCTGCAATTGAGATGAGTATTGTTGGACTGAGCTCGAGATAGGAGTTGCTTACTCAAGTTCGACTTGAAAAATTATAGTTAAACCTCATAGTTTATATATTTGTCAACTATCCATTATATTCAAACTTCGATGCTGGGTTGTATGTGTGATTTTAAAAGCTTAAGGTGTTAGATAAAATTTATCATATTAAGAAATAAAAGTTTAGGGATGAGTGTAAGATTTTGGGATGTAAGTGCAACATTATAAAATTTTAATGGTTTATTGATATTATACTGGAACTAAGTTATGGACTTGCAAGCTCATCGAGCCGAAAACAGCAAGCTTAGCTCAACAATAATTGAGTTAAGTTGGACTTTATATGAGTTGAGTTGTGAGTAACTTACGAGCAACTTGACTCATTTGCAACCTTTCAAACTGAAGGGTTGCAAGCTGAGTTGAGCTGAGCCAAACTTGAGTTTGTGAGCTTATAACTCGACTTAGGTAAAATATCAATAATCTACAAAAAGTTTTAAATCTTATTTTATATTCTTAATTTTTTTTTTTAACTTTGAATATAGGATGAAATTGATAAATATATAAGTAATGTTTATATAATAATTTGACAATTAAAGGGTTAAAATATAATTTTTTTAGTGGAGCTCTATTCAACCAGACTTGTCTTGAGCTCGAGCTTGAGCAAAGATCTCCCTAGCTTGACAAGCTTGAGCTCTTTCTAGAGTAATCGAGCCGAGCTCTAACCAAGCACTACTTAGCTTGACCAAATTTGGCTCAATTAAAACCCTACATTCAATGATGCCTAATATTGCCAAGTTTTTATTTTCCCATTGTATACTTGGGAAGTTTGATATCTTTTTATTTTTTATTTTCTGTGTTTTGTCTGATAAGGTTCTAAATCGCCCTCAACACAGTGGAAGGTTCAATTTTACAACACAATTTCCTTATTACAGAGAAGTTTTTTACAAGCCAGATTTTGGTGCAAAAAAGCTGGGGAAGCCTATTGTGTTTGACATGGACATGAGTGCTGGAGACTTTCTGGCTCTATTCTATCTTCTAAAAGTGCCTGTGGAAACCATCAATATCAAGGTACATGCATGGCTGACCACTTTTTTTTTGTCTTCATGGAAGTTATTAATTTGACTTCTTCAAGAGAAGAACCTAAGAACTAATGCTCAAGTCATCTTAAGGATCAAATGTGGTTAGGGATGGATTCTAGTCTAACTCAAACAAGGGTCAGTTCGAACTTGACCTAAGTCTAGAACGGTCAGTGCAAGCTTGTGAATAATAACACTTAAAAAAGAGAAGAATCAATTAGAAAAGAAGAAAAAAATAAAAGTCGTTGGAGAAAAGGAAAAAGGATCGTTTGTGAGACAAGCTTTGATGTATTCGTCGATCTTGAATCAAGCTCGAGCTTGATGAATTGAAATTACTTTAACTCGAGTTATATTCGTTCAAGTTGAACAACAAGCTAAGCCTGAATTGGCTCGCTCAAATCCAACCCGAAATATGGCTGATGATAATCAAGATAAATAATCCTTTTTCTATTCCTCCAACAACTTTTTTTTCTTTTTATTTAACGATTTTTTTTTTAAGTGTTACTGTTTATTAGCTCAAATAAGAATTGATCATTTTGGATTCAAATTGAGTTTAAGTTAGCCCTTGTTGGGGTCTATTTCAACTTGACTCAAACCCACTACTATCAAAATGTGGTTGATGATAATCAAGATGATGCATGATTAGATATACTGTCAAAAATACTAAAAATCTCAAACTCAATTTTGACAAGCTACTTGGAGCTATGCATATTCTTTGGAATCAACAACTTTCATTTTCCCAAAAATGTTCGGTTTTTTTGATAGAAAATTTGAAGAGTTTAATCCCTTCAACCAAAAAAAAAAAAAAAAGTCATTTTCATAGATCAAAGGTAATAGTTTGATACCTTCCAAGGTTATTCTTCCAAAATTTTATATAAAACAGGTTTTTGTATCGATCAACATGGTCTTTGTCCATCCATCCAGGCAATAATTGTGAGTCCAACTGGGTGGGCAAATGCTGCAACAATAGACTCCGTTTATGATCTTCTGCATATGATGGGTCGGGACGACATTCCAGTTGGCCTAGGAGATGTATTCGCAATGAATCAATCTGATCCGGACATCCATGGCGTTGGAGACTGCAAGTATGTTAAAGCCATTCCACATGGAAGTGGTGGATTTCTAGACTCAGACACTCTCTACGGGCTCGCTCGTGATATGCCACGTAGTCCTCGAAGGTATGTACATTGTACTGTTTTTTATAGCGAGAAACCTTTTTTTGACCCTGATTACTCCTTCCTTGTCTAGTCGGAAGTTCCCTCTTCGAATGACCACACCTAACGGAATAAAACTTTGGCTCTAGTAACAAGCCTCACAATCACTGTACATTTTTCTTGAATGAATCTTCATGTGTTTGATAATTTGGTACTAAATTTTGAGCTTTGTTTGTTCAAGGTATACAGCAGAGAACTCTTTAAAATATGGAGCTCCTCGGGACACTGATCACCCAGAACTTAGGCAGCCTCTAGCATTGGAAATTTGGGATTCCATAGCAGGAACTCTTGACCCGGGGTCCAAGATTACCATATTGACCAATGGACCCCTGACTAATTTAGCCAAAATTATTTCATCAAGGAAAAATTCGATCTCTCTAATTCGGGTAAGTAGATGTCTCACTTCTTACAAAGGGTATCGATACATACGTAATAGGTCACTTAAATTTGTAAAATATTATTTGTCTTGAATTTTATTGGTTTCACAATTTAGTCTTTATAAGGTGTCTCACGAGAGAAGGAAATAATGAGTTTATATTGACCTAAGACTTTTAACTCCTCTTTAATGTGAGATTTCTGACACCAAGACAACTTTTGTCTAAGGGTTTAGGAAGAGTATCTAGTATCATTCTTATAAATGATGTCATATTGATGTTGTTTTGATTGCACGTAATAAATCACTTAAATCATAGGGTATTATTTGTTGTGGTTTTCATTGGTCTTACAGTTTTGTCCTTAAAAAATGTTTTACGAATGAAAGAGAGACAATGGGTTTATATCGACCTAAAACTCTCGACCCTATTTCACGTGGGATTTTTGGCATCAACAAGGAGTATTAACTATTGATATCAAATCTCTTTGCAGGATGTGTATGTTGTTGGAGGGCACATCAGCCTTGATTACAGGGACACAGGAAATGTCTTGGGTATTCCATCCAATAAATATGCAGAATTCAGTATGTTTCTTGACCCTTTGGCTGCAAAAACTGCCTTCAACTCACCACTAAACATCACACTCATCCCTCTTGGCATTCAGCGCAAGGTCAGTTCATTTGCTAGTATCCTGAAAAGCCTGCACCTCACAAACAGCACACCAGAAATGGGGTTTGCCCTGCGTTTGCTATCGAGGCTAGATGGCTTGCAACGAATCCATCATCGATACGATCACATGGTAAATCTTCTTGGTTTAAGTTCAACAATGTACATTATACATTATATATTTTGACTTGAATCCAATAATGCCTACAAACAAGGTCATAAACGTTAATATGTTATCATGCGATTAAATAATTTTGAATTAAATACAAACTAGCACTGGGTGAATTCAAGCTAAGCTAAGGCCAAATAGAGTCTGGTTTGAGTTTGATTCGAATTTAGAAAATCTAACTTGAATTGGAGATGAGGTTGCCAACAAACGACAGAGAAGAAATAGGGTTGATGAAGATGATGATGAAGAATTTAAAAAAAAAATTACCGTCGAAGAAGAGTTTTCAGATATGATGAAAAAGGAAAGTCGGAGAAGAAGATGAATCTGCAAGTGACATTCTCCTAACTCGCTTTGAGTCAACTTGACTCGAATTAGGGGATTTGATTCATTCTGAGCCAAACACTGAATCTAAATCGAGTTGGCACAACTAAAATCTAACTCTATTTAATCACATAATGACACATCAAATACTTGTACGCATTATTAGTTTATATAATGTTACTTAATATTATTCTTCCTCTGCAGGATACTTTCTTGGGGGAAATTATTGGTGCAGTAGTGTTGGCTGATGATCATGCATCTCTGAACCCAAATTTTAAAGTGAAACCCATCAGGGTTTTAGCTGAAGGTGTTGAATCCAGAGATGGACAAATCTTGGTTGATAGAAAGAAAGGAAAACTTGTCAAAGTACTGGAAAATTTGAACCCAGTGGCTTACTATAATACATTTGCATATAGACTTGGTGACAAAGAGCAGAGTGCTGTGATAGGAAGCTTTGATGAGCAAAGCAGAAGTTGGAGGACAAAACCTACAATCAAATAGAGAAATTTAAGTTAATCTTTCTCTTACAATAGGAATTAAATTTCTTATATGATACACGTTTTTTATATAATAATACAATAATAAAAGTTTTTTAATTGTTCCATCATCCTTTTCAAAAAAGTCTCAAATACCCCTAGCCAATTGGCAATTGGGATTGGATTGGAATGCAACATGGGTCTTCTTGGCTGAATTAAACAGGGACATTGCTTTCAAGGTGATGGGAATCTGATTGTGGCCCATACACTTGCTGAGTTATGGCACCAAAACTTTGTCGTTTTACAGAAAGAATGAGAAAGAAATTCAAGTACATGAAATGGGCTACAGCCAAATTAATAGAGAGATACTTTGCGGGACAAATTCAAATTGAATTAATTTGGTTTCGAAAATCAATTTGATTTAATTTAACTTGATTCAAATTTATTTAATTCTAATTTAAACCAAAAGGGTTAGATTAATTTTTAATCCTGACCAAACTCAAACTAGAAAAAATTTAATTTAATTTGCAAACTAAAGGATAACTCTATTTAGGTTGAATTTGATTTACGATTTAATACGAGTTATATCAAATAATTGTCAAAATAATATCATTTTGTTTATTATTAGACAGAATAATATCATTTTAACAATGAATTTTAAACTTAAATCACGAATCTGAAAAAAAAATTTGAGTCATAAATTCTGACCAGACTATTTTTATATGAACCAAACTCAAACTATCTTAATTGGCTTGACAAATTTGACTCAAATTATTTTTTATTCAAACCAAACTTGAGTCAAACGCTATTCAGACTCGACTCGATTCATATCAATCTCCAATCTTTTGACTAGTTAAAAAACCAACTCTTATTAAGAAGAAAACCCTCCAATAAGAAATAGAGTGTACCTTTGGTATTACTGACTACTTATTTGAACAAACTCAAATTAAATATTTTGGATTCAAATTAAGGTCCAACAAACCCTTATTCAGGCTACACTTAGCCCAAATCCAACCAGTAATAATGGCTCATGGCTAAATTAGCTAGGTCGACCTCAACATTTCAAGACAAGGGATTGGCTGTTTCACATTGGAAAAATGGGAAAATAGAACTCAAAACCCTAAGAAAATAGGAAGGACTAAAACATAATGAGTTGCGGCAATCATCATCATCATCATCATCATAATAATAATAATAGACCAAAATTTGTGACGATGCAGGGAAGAAAACAAATGCAATCCACCCAAAGGAAGCTTACAGATCAAAGCCTAACATAATCTACAACTCCTTCTACAGTAGCCAAGAAGCTCTGCAGTTCCCACCATATACTCTGGATTGTTGGTACATTCACCAAGAGCAGCCCATCTCTCACAGCTTGCGTTCAGATCTGTGCAGTTACCCGATCGTTTCCCGATCTTGTCAAACGAGTCAACATGAATCCACTTTGTCGCTGACCACTTCTCTCCTTCAATCACTGGGCATCCACCATGAAGACTGCTTGTGTCTGGAAATGCAGTTGGATGGAGACTGAAGAAAAGAAGAGCATCTCCTTTTCGTGGTTTTACTAAGAATTTTCAAGGTCGAGATAAGAGAAGACCAAAAGAATATTGAGTCACTTTAAATGCAGAAGTAAACGTAGAATACATAAAAAGCATATACAACATGTCAAGAAGCTCACCTGCGATTCCTTTCTTTGCACATTCTGAGAGGTCTTCATCTGTTGCAGGATTTCTCCGATGTGGAGGCCGCTGTTTGCAGATTGCCATGAGAAAAGAGAACCAGTCAATTTTTGTAAGAGGAAAAGAAGCTGGTAAAATATCCCTTCAATGCTCTCCTCTAGTTAAGGTAATGACATAACCAGCCCTAGGTCCACACCTTCTATGTTCTTCGTTCATGAGATCACACACACATCAGGTATATGTTAGAATAGGGGGACACTTGCCCTTATCTTATAGGTTAGGTTTTATTACATAAAGAGGTAGTTAGGGCTATCAAGGGGAGGGGAAGAAGAAATAAGGAATTTTGAGTAACCTTAGAGCTAATTGTAGGAGGTCTCTAACACCTTGAATGGCTGGAAATGGGAGGATCTGGATCCTCAAATTATTGGTCTATCTGTTTGTAACCTCCTTCTATCAATATAATCATTGTTATTTTGCTTTGCTTTTAGTAAATAATGGGCTGGGATCCTAACATGATATTAAAAAAAAAAAAAAAAACATATTCTCATAAGTGTAGCAAATGAGGAAAATAAAAAATGTCATCCAATCATGACATGATACTAGGCATCTGAAAGAATATTGGAGTCAATTATGCATAGAACAAATTCTAAATAAAAGTAAAATGCATTTGAACAAACCTCTGCATCAGGAAACACTGTTTCACCACCTTTAGCCACATCAGTAAGATACATGAGAACAGTAACTATACGATGTCCACCCCGAGCAATATTAACCTGATCAGCAAAGTAGTCATAGTGTGGATCATATTTCTGTCCAGGTTCATATCTCAGAACTTGTATGCCTTCCCCATTTTCTGAAAACCAAGCAAAACAGAACACTTGTTATGCCGGACCCTGTCCCTCAAATATATATATATACACACACACACACACACACAATTACATGCCAGGCCCCATCCCCACAAAGAAGAAAGAATATTATTGGTAACAAATCATTATGACCAACAAAGAAATGGTTTCTTTTATTCTATAATCTATTGAACAACTTTTAGGGTGAGAAAAAGTAACTTGTTTTCAAGAGCATCACAATAGAAACAAATACTCAACCTCTTTAAGATCTAATCACTTACCATTAGGACAGAATATAAGCTACCAATAACACCATTTATAGATATTCAATTTGTGCAATTTCATATTTTCTTGAAGCATCAGTTAAACACTACCTAGACAAGCTAATTTCAATATATTATCAATATTCATTCACAACCATAAAATTAATTCAATACAAGCATCAACTTCCTCCCCTTCAATAAAAAAACTATTACACAGCAGAAAATGGAATAGACACTAACAACTTTACCTAGAAATTTTTTAGTGCACCACTTTCATGATCAACGTGTAAATTAATCACCAAATGACAACACTGTTAGATACCCCCAAAAGAAGAAAGAACAAAAATGAAAAATGCAGAGCATCTTCAGCATATGGCACACCTTTGGGAAGAAACGACCATGTTGAAATCCTGTCCTCTATACCAGCAACAACAGCATCCTAATAAAGGAGGAAATGCTTATAAAATGCACACAGAGAAATAACTGATGATCAAAAGCAGCTTTGTATGTTTTTTCTTTACTGCCCATCTATCTTACTTTCACTTGGCAATAAACCATTAAGACACATCTCATGCATCCAAAACAATATTTAATTTCAATTTATCATAGACGGGCGAGTTGTCAACATATAACAAAACAAAGAAGAAATACAGTACACCAACAATTAACAAATAATTAACAGATACTGAAATAATACATAAGCATAATAAGATTATGTGAGTTTTCGACTTATGATAAAGATGCTTATAATTATTCTAAGAGAAAAAAGAGCACACTGATATACGGTTGATCCACCATCTAAACTAAATTATTCTCGGTGACCCAGATTTAAGTTCATGAATGTAACAAACCTCAACCAAAAAAAAAAAAAAAAAAAGACAATATCCTGGCATTGAACATACCATTTTCCACAATAAATAGTCTTTCCACACTAGGCAATTTTCATACCAATAAAATAAGTATTCACATTCATAAAAGAGTACTATCAAAAATCACTTTAGGAAAGTAGCAAAATTCCATGTTTTCAAACCATTATGCTTAATGAATATAAACGCTGACATGTTATTATATAAGGAAGTATTAATTTACCTCAGACAATAAAACTATGACCCTTATAATGAATACCAATTTGGGAATCATCATAGGCATCCAAATTGGTATCACTCTTATATCTAATCACACGTCAACATCTGTATTTGGGTAAGATGAAGCATCAAAATGACAACCTTTCCTTTAGGAATGAACATTCCAGAACTTGTTCGAACTTCACTTAGCTTGCTTTCTCCACTCAAAGTATCCGCAACTGATGATCTCTTCAGCTCAGATTTTGCCTTATCAACAACCAACCAAGCAAAACAACTACCATTACCAATCAAACAAATACGATAACCGAAACTCAATCAAAAAAATTACTCAATGGAGAGAAGCTCACAAGAGAGATTAAATGATCGCATTCCAAGTCCGTGAGAAAACCTTCGTAAACGAAAGCTCTGCAAATCATCAAATTGATTAACCAACTAAATCAACGTCATTATAATTAATATTATAACAAAAGAGATTGGAACTCGAAAGAGAGAAGCTAGACCTAGGTTTCCAAGAAATTTCTCTCACTTTAGAGGGATTAATGATCGAGCTCGGCGGCGCCAGGAAGGAGCACGAAGATTCGTGAATTAATAACGAGATAGAGAGGGCGAAGAGGAGAAGCAGAGAGAGCAACGTTGCAGACATGAGTGTATGTATCGCAGATCGACTGAGGGATTTTCCGGGAAAACGTCAAAATTTTTCTGGGAAAATGTTTAAAACGTGACGCCGAGCGAGCAATCCGAGTCGTTTAACTGTCACTACGACAATGACAGGGAGCCAACAAACTCCTAAAAACGACGCCGATTGCAACCATTTGTGAGGTTTATCAAAATCAAATTTAAACTAATTCAAATATATAAATTTATTTTAGTTTAAATTAAATTAAAAAAAACATTTTTAAATAAAATTCAAATTCTCGTTGTCCAATTAATTTTAATTGAAACTCCAACTCTATTGGATTATCTCTCAAACAATATTATCCATCTTTGTGACAATATTTTCTACTTTATCAAAAACCTTTTAATAACAGTATATAACAATTCAAATAATATCAAATCAATCGTTGTTCAAATTTAATTCAATTTAAATTTTTCGTCACCAAACGAGACCATTATAGAATTTTTTTTTCATCGTTTCCATACACAAAATGAAAAAGGAAAGTTCATAAAAATTGGTTCCCAAAATCATAATTTTATGATCAGATCTTCTTTCTTCACCAATGCTTTATTTACACTAGCAAAATTTGAAGACCAATCAGCACTGCTTTCATAATTCTCAAAGAAACATTTTTTATCAACTTACTTAGACAAACTGATCTTATAAATCCATTAATATTGTCATGTCAGTTTGTATAGATCAAGTTTTCAAAGAGCTTTGGTTTGGTTTTTCGGATTCCCAAAGACTCCTGAAAAGCTACAGGGCTGAAATTTTTGAAGGTGAAAGCGGGCTTTAACCATCGGCAGGCGATCCCAGAATGATCTCCATCTGTCGATTCAGATCATTTAAGCACTCGGATGGACTGTTTTCATCAGCATCAAAAAGCTGAACTGAGTATGTCCTGATAAGGCTTTTTGAGCTCAGGTTTTCTTCAACAAATGCCAGTATGCCTTCTGCACTCTGTAAATGTTGCAGAACCTGCATCGTTTGTAAAATCGAATCAAACAAAATGTGAAGCTTTGTCAGACTAATGATTTGAAGGAAAATTAACATGCCTGGCTCATTTGGGGTCGAAGATTTGGAGATTGATGCACGCACATGTAAGCTGTCAAGGCCAACCGTCGCAAGTGTTCCAAGTCATAGGCATCGCCTAGTGCTGGATCAACCAGCTCCTTCATGCTATTCTTTTGAATCAAAGGTTTGGCCTGAAACGAATTATTTGACAGAGCTTGTTTTATCAGCACAATTCGGTAATAGGGCGTATGCCAGCTTGATTAAGAGATGAGGGAACCAATGTTATGTGCTATTTGGCCTCTACAACCTCCCTCTCAAGTCATTCAAAAGAACAAGAAGCTCCTGCACTTCTCCCAACAAGGGGTCCCGAAGACCTTCACATCAATTGGTCACTCTATTCATCTCTTGGGTAGAGTTGTCGCAACTATACTTTGACATGAGAGTTAGGTGATATTGAGTTTTTATCACCTCAAAAACTAACTCGAGGGATAAAACTTTCTCTCACACTTATATACTAATATCAAACCTACTCAAACTAAAACATGGAAGAAATGGCATACCCACATTACGAGGCTTTTCTGTGAAGGGTCTAAAGCTTGCTTTCCGGTGATGAGCTCTAATAGTAGTACTCCATACGCATAAACATCTGTTTTTTCATCTACTGTGCCATGCATGAACAACTCAGGAGGAAGGTAACTGTCGTAACCAAAAGAAATGGGAGTCAAGTTGGAGGGAAAGATATCTTCTAAAATTCATAAATTCATGTAAAGATTTGAGCAACGAACCCAAATGTGCCTTCGACTTTGGAGACAGTGTGATGAGTCCACTGATCCGGGAGCCATTGTGACAACCCAAAGTCAGAAATCTGGACAAAATATCAAGTTTCAAGTTAAAAGCTTTCATTAATTGACCATGATTGATGATGATCGCTTGGCTGTAAGTGTACCTGAGGCTCAAAATCCTCAGTGAGCAATATGTTGGAAGCCTTGATATCTTTATGGATGATTCTTCTTTGGCAACCCTCATGAAGATATGAAAGGCCGTTGGCAGTCCCCACAGCAATCTTATATCTGATGTTCCAATCCAGTTTTTCCTTTGAGCCTGTGGACATAGATAGAGCAAGAACCAATTATACGAATTCCACTGAATAATAAACCTCAGAAGATTTTTATTTAGAAAGCCTGAAACTGGTAAACAGACCATAAAGCAATGATGCCAGGCTCCCATGGGGAGATAATTGCAGAACGAGGTGCATTCCTTCTTCCACCCCATAACCAATCACTTTAGCAATATTGGGATGATCAACATGGACTATACTTCCAAGCTCAGATAAAAAGTCTGTTGTCATATCTTCAGTGGAACCCTTTGTTAGCCTCTTTATCGCAACATGTTGCCCATTGGACAATTCCCCTCTGTAAACTTCAGCATAGCCTCCTTGCCCAATCAAATTCTCTTCACAAGACAAATGATTTGTTGATTAGCGTACACATTTAGGGATGTCAATTTGACCCTAAAAATCAGGTCTCTGTCCCACCCTGTCCGAGGAGGGAATTTCCCAAAAAAACAGAGACTTGGAGGCACAAAAATAATCTCTGCAAGCAGGGATGATGCAGGGATGGATGTCCATACCCATTGACCTGTCTAATTTACTAAAATATCCGTCATGTTTTCAATTAATTACCAAAATACTACTAATATTTAAAACCAAACCTTAATTCATTTTCTTCCGAAATTATTCAACATAACCCCATATTTTCAACATCCAACCTTAGCGTTGTGAAATTTTAGCTTATTTGTCATTCAACTTTGTCTATGGGGATAGAGCAGAGACGGATACGGAGATAAAGTTGAATTATTTCTATCAAGGAGAGGACGAAGATTCCCTATAATCAGTAGTGAGGGCAGGAAAGGTTCCCTCTTTTGGGAACAGGGTATTCTGCTGCCCCTCGCACTTTATATAAATTTCGTTAAAAAGAATTTAAAAAAAAAAGTACAAACCAGGGCTGAAGCCATTGGTTGCAACTTGGAGTTCCAAGAATGAAAAGTTCTTCCACGAAGATTTCAAACAATATAGTTCAGCATCCAAAGGAGGATGCAGTAGCAGACCTGTGGTCCCTCTAATTTTTTTTGTTTTTCTTCTGGTGAGCTTGGGGACATTTATCCGGTAAGGGAAAATTTGAAATTTAATTCCAGATCGTTTTCTCAGCAAACCAAAGAAGCCAGGCCACCGTAGAGGACTGCGGCCGCGGCGGTTTTGGGTGAGATCTTCTGAGTCTGAAGTACTGGCCTTGGATAAAGCTGTTTCAGATTCTGTGCTTCTTAAACAACACAGAACACCTTCTTCTACTTCAGAGCATCCATCATTGCCTTCCACAAGGGCTTCTCCTGGATGGCAATCGTCAACATCCTCCTCATTCTCCATGGTTAAAGAAGAAAGATCTGATTCATGTATGACAAAATTACAACATTAGCACACCCATATATGAAGAATTATTACAAGCTAAATGTTGGGCCTACGCGAAGTGTTATTTAGCTTCCCACCCTAAAGCTAGCTCCTCACCAGGAGAAGCCGGGAAACCTGAGTTCAATGGGGTATTCCTCCCCTAATCACATATTGGGTTATCGGTCCAACACACCATGCCAACCAAGAAACCAGAGCTCAATGTTTCCCGCTAGCTCCTCACCAGGCAAACTGGGAAACCTGAGTACGATGTGGAATTCCTCCTCTAATGACCACTGGACCATCAGACCAGCACACCAGGCTAAGCAGGACACCAGAGTTTAATGGGGGATTCCAGACAATCCTCCCTTATCAGTCAGTCCAACACACCAGGCCAACCAGGAAACCATACTTCAATTTGGGACTCCTAAGAATCCTTCCTTATCGGTCCAACACCACTCACATCAACCAGGCCAACCAGAAAACCTAGTTAGAGGTTGAATCACATGGACCAGTAACTTCCTAGGATGTAATTAGCCTTGGGCTCTAATAGGGCATCTACCAAGTGCTATTACGCATCTCCTCACAGTTACATACCTATACCCTACTCCGTTCCAAACAAATGCGAGATTCTAACACTAAAATAAATTAAGAGAGGAAGATAAAAGAAAAATAAATCGTACCCTGGGATGACCAAGAGCTAGAGAACCCGGCTTCACTTGCTCTCCCCATATCATCTGCAGCATTCTTGTCAATATCTTCACTGGTTGTGTCATGAGTCTCACGGTTACCATTTCCATTAGTGGACTCTGGAGAACCCGCCCTGCCAATATGAATTCTCATTCATTATAATGAAATAGAATAATATTATAGAATACAAAAACATGAACGCATGAAGAAGGGAAAAAGGTGGAAAAATGAGAAGGTAAAAACCCTGGTGAATCAAGAGTCTCTTTCGCACCATGATACTCCATAACTCCTTCTCTGATGTGGGAACCAAAGAGAGAGCCCTGAAAAGCCAAAATGAGAGGCCAACAGAAACGGGTTTCAGCTTGTGTGATCTGTTAATGCGTGCATGAAAGACAAAGACACAGAGGGAGACAAGAAATGGTCTATCAGTTAGCGGTTGGCATGAATTGTCTTATCTTCTTTAATACGAAGAATAATTTAGACAATTGACCTGATTTCTTCGCTTGAAAATCGGCTTCTTTTCTGCCATTCTTCCATGTTTATCAAATCTAGTCGTCTCCGGGTAAAGATACCTACTGGCCCAATCCAATTTAATTAATCAGTAAAATCTCTATCTAGGCCAGCACGGTTGGTTCTATTAGATTCAAATTGAATCGACTCATTATTTGTTTTCGATAAACCAAACTCGAGCTAAAATAGTTTTAGTTTGGGTTCGAAACAGTCCAATTGGAACCCAACAAGCCATGAGAAACTAGATTTTTTTCATGAACATTTTTTTTTTGCAACTTTTACGATTGCGACTTCGCTTGAATTGTTTTTATCCTGAATTAAATTGGACAGCTTTAAAAATAGTAAATAATATCATTAATAAAATAAATAATATCATTAAATAGATAAATAATAAATTCAAACCGAATGAATCTAGATTTAATGACAAATATAAATATTTATATATTAAAATAGATTAATCCACCGAAAAACAAATTTAGTTTTACATCAGATTTTACAGATATTCTTTGCAGGTGCTCATGATTCACATGATATATATATATATATAAACTACAAAATTTAACAGTAATTTTTTTAATCAAACTCAAACCAGCAATTCCTATCTTGAGCTTGAGTCTGCATCTCTAGAGTTCGAGTACTGCATCTACCCTATAAAACTAAGCTTAAACCAATAATACTTGGCTTGGTTGCAGCCCTACCTTACTAACGAATTCTCACTGTTAAGGAGTATCTTCAAATTGAAATCTAAATGAGAAGTGAATTAGAGTGAAAAAAGAAAAGTTCATTGAATATCCCCAGTCACTTATGGCAGATCCAGGGGACACTCATAGGCTTAAAATTGCAGCGCCTTTCTCGAACTAAAGTCTTTTAATAGCTGATACTATCAAAGCTGCTAGCTGCTCTCTTTAGGATAGTTGAGAAATAGACCATTTTCCTTGTAATGTGCCCAATGCTAATGACCGAAATTTTGGAGCAAGCTTAGTCACTCATCATGACCAAACACTGCATCAAGAAGATTAGAAGACATAGCCTCAGTTCCACTCTCATCAAAAAACCCATTAGAAGCATTTTCCTTTCTAGATTTCCGCTCCTCAATTATAGAATCTGCAGTTTCTGTGCAGTAATTTCGTTTCATCTGTTTCACGGGTCTTTCGGCTACAACAAATTTGTTCCCATCACGAATTCTCTCTGAGAAGCCTGCCCAAACTGAAATAAAGTGTGAGAAAAATATCCAGGTTACTTACCAAAAAAAAAATTATATATATATATATATATCCAAGTTGCAATCCCACAAAATGATATAGAAGTGGAGTTCCAAACATCACAAAAATGGCCAAGTATATGGTTCATGAGTTCCAAATTTTGTTTCAGAAGTGTAAATGTTATGTAGAACATCACAAAATATTTAGGAGTGGATTCATTTGATTATTTTATTTAAATTTGGGCAGATTTTATTAACAATAGCAGTACAGAACTTAACAGGAACAACATACAGTAAGGCTAAACTCAATTGATTATTGAGATGTGAAGTAATAAAACTATGTGTATTTATAATGAATACTAATTTGGTTACCAATGATGATGTATCACAATGTAATCAGATGACTTTGAATTAACAATAAAATATGATTCAATCACATAATATTATATCATCATGGTACCCGAGTTAGTATTCATTAGTCTCACTCGTTCTGAAATTGGTATAACACACCCTTGTTTGGAAGTATTGATTGTTTACAATTGGCAGAAGGCACTCAAAATCGAAATACAATGAATGTGAAGAAACCAGTTGAAAAAATAAACAAAAGCCAAAATCTAGAATTCAAAAAAGCATATGAACAATCAACCAAAATGACAAAGATGATATATCATTAAACAGAAAAAACTGAGATACAAAAAGGTAAACTAATTACACAATGTCACTCTCATACAGAAATCAACTGCAGGTATTCTAGCCACCCAGCGTAAGTTAGTATGTGTACCCTATTAAATTTCAAGTAAACATTGTCATAGCGAGGAAATTACCTCCAAAATGATGCAAAACAATAGAAGCAGCAACAGTAACATTCAACGAGGCTGTGCCACTTCCATATTGGGGAATGTAGACGAAAAAATCACATATCTCACACTCTTTAGCAGAAAGGCCTGTGCCCTACAGAAATCAACACATACATGACTAAAATATGCTGGACACATGTTCTTCTTCTTTAAACATTACCCAGTATAAAACATCACCACACCCCATGATTTTAATCTTTTACTCAGCCCGTAAGTGCAAATCATTCTTTCAAATCATAATATCTTCACTTGATAATGTTAAAAATTAACTCGAAAGACAAAATACAGGAAATAATATCTAAAAAAGATAAATAGATGATAAAACTACAATTGCAAATATTTCTCACTAACTTATCCACACGAATTGACACAGCAATATATAAATAGGGGATGTGATTATTTACTTTTTTCTCACTTCAAAATCACTTAATTACATGATGTCATGCAATTTGTATAGATAAATTAATAAAAATTGCTTGTCCATATAGTTTTAATCTAGATAATTTATAAAATTATACATACAAACAAATTTTATTAACTTATCAATGTATGTGATTGTGGGATACGATCGTTTACCTTTCATATCACTTAAAATCAACTAATCACATCCTAATATGCCAATTTGTATGGATAAATTGCGAAGATTTGCTTTATTTCTCACCGATAAGATACCTCCACTTCTTGTAGAAATGATTGTAACAAATGTTGAGAACACCAAAAATGCATTTTCAGCTTATTTCACAAAATCCCCAAAAGACAATTTTAATAGTTTGTTTAAAACAACTTACCAAGCACCCTAACTTTCATCATTTTTACCATACAAATTAGGAAAAACGAAGTCACTTTTTCCTTCAGCAACAAAGTTCCCAAAACTTTCAATTCCAAAACAAAATATATAGAACTGTATACCATGACGCAAATTGGATAACAAAAAAGAAAGCAATACCTCATTTCCAAGAAGAAATGCAGTGCTTTTCTTAAAGGGGTGCTGATTGACAGGGACAGCGTCGTGAGTGATTTCGACTCCACAAATGTCGCAATCTTTGGACTTGAGGAATTGGCGAGCCTCGGTTAGAGAGTGAAAGTGTCTGAAATCAACGTGAGAGGTGGATCCGTGGCTTCCGAAGGCGTTGAAATCTCTGCGCCCGACAAGTATCATTTCCGATACGCCGAAGGCCGTCGCGCTTCGAGCCAATGTCCCCACGTTGTGCCGCTTCGCTATGTTATGCACCACCACGTAGCTCTCTACCATTGGTTTTACTTCACGCACTGTTGTGAGGGGGAAGAGTAGAAGATTTCAGTCGCTAGGGTTTTTCTAGGGTTTCGCTATTCAACAGCGTGGCTAGAGCGGGTAACGGGTCTGGTCACATGGGAAAACGCCACCGTTTATAATCATTTTCCTTGGTCCCAGCCTACTCTGATTATTGATAAACTTACTTAAGATTAATTCGAATCGGTTCAAATCATACAAATCAAATTCGAATCAATGCTTTAGCTCAAAAGCTTGGTTTGTTTGTCCTTTTCCAGTACTTCTTTGGAATTTTTTTCTATAATGTTATTATATATAAAGTTGATTTTGAATTAATATGATTTTCTATACAATGAAATGTGCTCAAGGATAATATTGTAATTAGGTATCAAATTATAATGTTGTAAGAAATGTTTGCACTAGGGTTTGGATTTGATCAAGATTGAGTTTAAATAAAATATCATTTGAGATCATATCAAATCTAAAAAATTCTATATAAGATCGAGGAACTCAAATTTAAATTCGATTAGAAAATAATTTAACATTATATTTTATCCAATCTAATACAAACTCAAATGTTTAGCTTAGTTGAAATTTGACCTAATCAATTCGAATTTAAAATCCAATTCTAACAATTTGAATTAAATCTAATCCTAATTTTCACTAAGTGTTTTCATAAATAAACTTGAATCAAATTAAATATGATTATAAATTCAAATATAATCCAAAGTGGGATTCCCTGTTAAAAAAAAAAAAACTAAGTCAAAGAGTTATACAACCCAAAAGGGCTTGAGCTGAGATTCCCCCGTAAACCAAAAAAACACACAATATTATCCTAAAACCCAAAGTGGTTTGACCAGAAATCAGTCCCAAATCTGATCCATTAAATAGCTAAAAACCATGTTGCATTAGACCAAATAGAGCTAGAATTGAACCAATGTGAACCATATTGAATCACGGTTCAACCATCAGGTTAATATAATCCAACCATGGACTAATTTTGAAAAGGTTGTTATAATTTTAAACTTTTATCATGTCATTGTTCAATTTACAGACTGATTCTTTGATCGGATTAAGGCCCAACAGGGGCTTAAATCCTAGAAGAAAGGAAGGAAGACACACACATGCTTATACTGTCAGCACTAAACCACAATAATCGAATCATCCATGTATCTTTCACACCTTCTGTCTTTCCAAGATCAAAGCCTTCAAACTTACAATATGAACTCTCAAAGACAAAGAAAAAAAAAAAGAATCAAGTTCAAAGAATGTTAGAACTCAGGAAAAGTTGTTTCAATTATTCTGAATTTAAATAACCAAATCGCAATGATGAACTAACTCAGAATGCCTGCCAGGGACATAATATCAATCCATGCAAAGATGAACTCACCTCAGCTTAATATGAAAATTAAGAAGCAATACAAATTTTGTACCCACAAATAATGCAACTTTCATGCATAACATTCATCATGTAATGTCAATATAATGGAGTACACAAACAGGCCATGAAAATTGTGAGCTGCCTCATATTAAGATTAAGATTTAATCACATATATTGTCCAAGCCCCCATTAGCGTATGGGAAAGGAAAACACAGAAGCATCAACCTTGCAATGTGTGACGGATTAATTGTCTTAACTTTTGAAGGGGTAATTCAGATGCATTATTCCATATAAAGGAGTCTGAAAACCATTATTCAGAACATTCAACTCAACAGAATTAAAATTAAGACTGAGCATAACGTACAGGAATTCGCCGCTGGATAGGACTCCTACAAGAAGGACAATCCTTCATCCCCTGTTTCTCATGGAGCTCATTGCACACTGTGCAAACTACCTGATGGGCACATGGAAGAAAAACTACTGACATCTCCTCTGAAAGGCACATCACACACTCGCGTTCACGTTTCACACCTCCTGTCCCAGAGAAGTTACATAGCTTTGTCATTACTTCTGAGATAATAGGAGTCTGGGACTTCTTGTTTATTGAGTCATTTCCAATGTCGCTAGGTCTGCCAGCATAGCTCCCATCAATGCCCCTCCGAAGTGCAGCAATTTTTGAAGAGTCAGTCTTCAGTCTCAATTGAGAGATTTCTTTCTCGAGCTTTTGGATATCATCCTTATACCTCATCAAATTTGTTTCTGCCTTTGATTTGATCATATCTTCCTTTGATTTTGCTGTAGCCTCAATCTGCTCTCTTTCCTTTCTTATTGAACTGGCCTGCATAAGTAATTCTTCCTTCACCTTTTGCTCTTGTTGCCATCGAGCCTGAGATATTTTTCTTTTCAATGAGTAAAGGCCCAGCAGTAAAAGCCATAATTACTAATAGCACATGTTGAGAGTGGAAAGGGCACTTTGTTTGAACAAGCAAGCACCATAGCTCCAAAGCATAAGAGCAGTTTCAAATTGACACTTCCTACTGATTCAGTTTGTACAACACATGTTCACATCAGACTTTCACGCTTCTGATACATGGTTCAAAATTTATCTTCAAATGTGACTTTTGGTTGGCCATAAAATGAAAAGAGTCCTAAAACATTAAGAAGAAAGTGGAAGATGCTTGGAAGGAGTTTGAAAATGCAGATATATGATTGAGAAAAGCAAATTGTAAATTAAAACAAATGGCGAATTAGCCTCTTCATCAAAACTTCGATGCTGAGACTCTTCAGTATAAATTGAATTATTAGGCTCATGATACACAAAGTAGAAGACGTGCAAAATGTGTAGTTATTAATATCTGGATCACTCTCTCATCATATCCGATTACGCTCTTAAGTGATGCATGGGCACTTACCATATCATATTGCCCTTACATAGAACTAAGCAACTAGCCCAACAATGGTGTATCTATATGATGACCAAGTGGCACACTAAATGCATATAATGCCTAGCATGTAGAAGTTAGACTGTGAATATTACAAATTCAACTTGAAACTCCTAAATTCCTAATGCAGATACAAACTAATTGGATGCTATTCACTGCCATCAACAAATTCTTTTCTGGGGCAGTGCCACAACATTTATTGACCATCCACGCATGCAACACATTAAATTTTACAGAAGCCAATCAGGTTAACCTACAATCTATCTCCTCAGGTCCTGCAAAGGTTGTGCACTGTGTCTTACCAAATCGACATGCACGCAAGTTGCAAAAATGGCCACTATACTTATAACAATATGTTAGTGAGTCTCTTTCAAAATAAAACAGATGGATAGAGAGCAAAAATGAAAAGAACCTCTTAAAGCATACCTCAAACTGTTCCTGTAGAACTTTCTCTCGCTCTAGTTCTTGTAGCAGCTGTGCAACCTTCCTTTTTTCAGTCACAAGGTCCTCTTGGAACAATGTTTTTTGCTTCTCCCATGACTGGAACTTCATTTGTGTCTTCTTCTCCCTCTTTGATACCTCCTGACAGCTTGCAGCTGACTCTGCAGCACGTAATTTAGCCGCTTCCATCTCTTGTCTCAGAGCAGCATTCTCTACCTCAAGCCTACGCACAGCAGTATTAGCTCGCTCCACTTGCCCACTGGCCTTACACAAAGCATTCTCCATTTCAGACAGCTTCTTCATAGTGTTTTCCTCCAAAATCTGCTTCTCTTTCTTGAGTCGTTCAACTTCCTCCTTCTCTTGCTTCAGTGTCTTGAGTTCAGCCTTGTCCTTACTAAGCCTTCGAGCAGCCTGCATAACCTTCTGATTAGCCCACTCAGTCCATTCATGGAGTTGATTCTGCAGTTCCTGCACCCGTGGGACAAGCTTTACAATCAGCTCATCCTTCTTGTCCTGAGGAACCCACTGTCCCAGACACTTATCATACTGCAAACCCACATAATTACCATTAGATCCCACGGCATTAGCACTAACAGGCACTTGAGCACAGTTGCTTTTGGTAGGCAATGAAAGAGAAAGCTCTGTATCAGCAGTTGATAATGTGGGCAGGTTATTGGCTAAAGGTAAAGTAGATGGAGTACTAACTGGTGGGAACGTGGATAGCATACTGGCCTTAGGCAATGCAGAAAAGGCATTAGAACATTCTGAAGTAAAGACTA
>JAJEJH010000091.1:665399-917510 GCA_026122585.1 Anacardium occidentale | reverse complement strand
GGCCTTTATTGCTGGCGGAGGCGGCCAGATCTGGCCGCCTTCTCCAAAACTGGAGGAGGCCGATTTGGCCGCCTCCACCGAGCGGGGAGGCCAGATCTGGCCTCCCCTGGAACCAGGTGGCCGGAAATGGCCACCTGGTTCTATTTTGGGCGGCCACCGCCGCCGGTGGCTGCTGCCATTTTTAGAATTTCAAAATTTTTTAAAATTTTTTTAATTTTTTTAAATTTTTTATATTTATATAAATTTTATTTTATTAATTTATAAAATTTTAATATTAAAAAGACAAAATTACCCCTGCTTATTACTGTATATCCATTATTTTTAAATAAAAAAATGGGCAGTGGGTGGGAATCCAGGCTTTAAAACTTATGCGGGTGGGACTTTGTCCCCGCCTCAAACTATGGGTGGGAAAATGTCCTTTGGCCTATTGTAATTGGGTATCAAATTATAATGTTATAGGAAATGTTTGCACTAGGGTTTGGATTTGATCAAGATTGAGTTTATATAAAATATCATTTGAGATCATATCAAATCTAAAAAATCCTATATAAGATCAAGGAACTCAAATTTAAATTCGATTAAAAAATAATTTAACATTATATTTTATCCAATCTAATACAAACCCAAATGTTTAGCTTAGTTGAAATTTGACCTAATCAATTTGAATTAAATCTAATCCTAATTTTCACTAAGGGTTTTCATAAATAAACTTGAATCAAATTAAATATGATTATAAATTCAAATATAATCCAAAGTTGGATTCCCTGTTAAAAAAAAAAAAACTAAGTCGAAAGAGTTATGCAACCCAAAAGGGCTTGAGCTGAGATTCCCCCGTAAACCCAAAAAAAACACAATATTATCCTAAAACCCAAAGTGGTTTGACCAGAAATCAGTCCCAAATCTGATCCATTAAATAGCTAAAAACCATGTTGCATTAGACCAAATAGAGCTAGAATTGAACCAATGTGAACCATATTGAATCACGGTTCAACCATCAGGTTAATGTAATCCAACCATGGACTAATTCTGAAAAAGTTGTTATAATTTTAAACTTTTATCATGTCATTGGTCAATTTACAGACTGATTCTTTGATCGGATTAAGGCCCAACAGGGGCTTAAATCCTAGAAGAAAGGAAGGAAGACACACACATGCTTATACCGTCAGCACTAAACCACAATAATCGAATCATCCATGTATCTTTCACACCTTCTCTCTTTCCAAGATCAAAGCCTTCAAACTTACAATATGAACTCTCAAAGACAAAGGAAAAAAAAAAAGAATCAAGTTCAAAGAATGTCAGAACTCAGGAAAAATTGTTTCGATTATTCTGAATTTAAATAACCAAATCGCAATGATGAACTTACTCAGAATGCCTGCCAGGGACATAATATCAATCCATGCAAAGATGAACTCACCTCAGCTTAATATGAAGATTAAGAAGCAATACAAATTTTGTACCCACAAATAATGCAACTTTCATGCATAACATTCTTCATGTAATGTCAATATAATGGAGTACACAAACAGGCCATGGAAATTGTGAGCTGCCTCATATTAAGATTAAGATTTAATCACATATACTGTCCAAGCCCCCATTAGCGTATGGGAAAGGAAAACACAGAAGCATCAACCTTGCAATGTATGACGGATTAATTGTCTTAACTTTTGAAGGGGTAATTCAGATGCATTATTCCATATAAAGGAGTCTGAAAACCATTATTCAGAACATTCAACTCAACACAATTAAAATTAAGACTGAGCATAACGTACAGGAATTCGCCGCTGGATAGGACTCCTACAAGAAGGACAATCCTTCATCCCCTGTTTCTCATGGAGCTCATTGCACACTGTGCAAACTACCTGATGGGCACACGGAAGAAAAACTACTGACATCTCCTCTGAAAGGCACATCACACACTCGCGTTCACGTTTCACACCTCCTGTCCCAGAGAAGTTACATAGCTTTGTCATTACTTCTGAGATAATAGGAGTCTGGGACTTCTTGTTTATTGAGTCATTTCCAATGTCGCTAGGTCTGCCAGCATAGCTCCCATCAATGCCCCTCCGAAGTGCAGCAATTTTTGAAGAGTCAGTCTTCAGTCTCAATTGAGAGATTTCTTTCTCGAGCTTTTGGATATCATCCTTATACCTCATCAAATTTGTTTCTGCCTTTGATTTGATCATATCTTCCTTTGATTTTGCTGTAGCCTCAATCTGCTCTCTTTCCTTTCTTATTGAACTGGCCTGCATAAGTAATTCTTCCTTCACCTTTTGCTCTTGTTGCCATCGAGCCTGAGATATTTTTCTTTTCAATGAGTAAAGGCCCAGCAGTAAAAGCCATAATTACTAATAGCACATGTTGAAACTGGAAAGGGCACTTTGTTGGAACAAGCAAGCACCATAGCTCCAAAGCATAAGAGCAGTTTCAAATTGACACTTCCTACTGATTCAGTTTGTACAACACATGTTCACATCAGACTTTCACGCTTCTGATACATGGTTCAAAATTTATCTTCAAATGTGACTTTTGGTTGGCCATAAAATGAAAAGAGTCCTAAAACATTAAGAAGAAAGTGGAAGATGCTTGGAAGGAGTTTGAAAATGCAGATATATGATTGAGAAAAGCAACTTGTAAATTAAAACAAATGGCAAATTAGCCTCTTCATCAAAACTTGGATGCTGAGACTCTTCAGTATAAATTGAATTATTAGGCACATGATACACAAAGTAGAAGATGTGCAAAATGTGTAGTTATTAATATCTGGATCACTCTCTCATCATATCTGATTACGCTCTTAAGTGATGCATGGGCACTTACCATATCATATTGCCCTTACATAGAACTAGGCAACTAGCCCAACAATGTTGTATCTATATGATGACCAAGTGGCACACTAAATGCATATGATGCCTAGCACGTAGAAGTTAGACTCTGAATATTACAAATTCAACTTGAAACTCCTAAATTCCTAATGCAGATACAAACTAATTGGATGCTATTCACTGCCCTCAACAAATTCTTTTCTGGGGCAGTGCCACAACATTTATTGACCATCCACGCATGCAACACATTAAATTTTACAGAAGCCAATCAGGTTAACCCACAATCTATCTCCTCAGGTCCTGCAAAGGTTGTGCACTGTGTCTTACCAAATCGACATGCACGCAAGTTGCAAAAATGGCCACTATACTTATAACAATATGTTAGTGGGTCTCTTTCAAAATAAAACAGATGGATAGAGAGAAAAAAGGAAAAGAACCTCTTAAAGCATACCTCAAACTGTTCCTGTAGAACTTTCTCTCGCTCTAGTTCTTGTAGCAGCTGTGCAACCTTCCTTTTTTCAGTCACAAGGTCCTCTTGGAACAATGTTTTTTGCTTCTCCCATGACTGGAACTTCATTTGTGTCTTCTTCTCCCTCTTTGATACTTCCTGACAGCTTGCAGCTGACTCTGCAGCACGTAATTTAGCCGCTTCCATCTCTTGTCTCAGAGCAGCATTCTCTACCTCAAGCCTACGCACAGCAGAATTAGCTCGCTCCACTTGCCCACTGGCCTTACACAAAGCATTCTCCATTTCAGACAGCTTCTTCATAGTGTTTTCCTCCAAAATCTGCTTCTCTTTCTTGAGTCGTTCAACTTCCTCCTTCTCTTGCCTCAGTGTCTTGAGTTCAGCCTTGTCCTTACTAAGCCTTCGAGCAGCCTGCATAACCTTCTGATTAGCCCACTCAGTCCATTCATGGAGTTGATTCTGCAGTTCCTGCACCCGTGGGACAAGCTTTACAATCAGCTCATCCTTCTTGTCCTGAGGAACCCACTGTCCCAGAAACTTATCATACTGCAAACCCACATAATTACCATTAGATCCCACGGCATTAGCACTAACAGGCACTTGAGCACAGTTGCTTTTGGTAGGCAATGAAAGAGAAAGCTCAGTATCAGCAGTTGATAATGTGGGCAGGTTATTGGCTAAAGGTAAAGTAGATGGAGTACTAACTGGTGGGAACGTGGATAGCATACTGGCCTTAGGCAATGCAGAAAAGGCATTAGAACATTCTGAAGTAAAGACTACAGGTGAAGATGGTCCAGGAGTGGTAGATGGATTATGGTTCTCATTTTCTTGATGTACTTCAATGGCCTTGCTTATTTTTAAGGCAGTGTTCTTTATGTGAACAGAAGGGCTCTCAGTAACGGATTTTAGTTTCTTATCTAAGATTAAGCCACCCAACCCATTCAGTTTCCCAACTCTTGAAGATCCTTTAGATGCATAAGTTCGGTAGTGTTTCTCCAAATGAAGAGACTTCTGACGAAGTACATATTCTCTCCTGGTACTACTTGAATGTACTTTTCTACTACCCATGAACTTTTCCTCCAATGCAGTAGGTTGAGATGTTCCTGCACCACTGAAAGTTTTTTCCGCAGCATCAGACATTGAATTGGAGCTCTCTTTCTCTAGCAGTCCACTGAGAACAAGGTTATTCTTTGATTTTGTCATATTTGGAACCCCTGCCATGGCAGGTGCCTCAGATTCAGAACTATGAAAACAAGAGATTGAAGGAACTGGCTTACAGGGATTCGGAAGACTAATTTCAGAATTTTTTGCCTCTGTTTGCAGCTGGGGTTGGGTGGAAACATATGAATTCCCAATTGAAGCTCCATCACCTGAGAAACTACTCAAGGGATCACCATCCATTGCACATGCATGAGCAACATTCATGTCACAAATTAACAAGCACCACATTGCATCCCCAATACTGAAGAAAGGCCTAACTTCTCGAAGAACACAAACCAGTTCTGCCAGTATATACTTCTCCAGCTGCTGTAAATCCTCAAAATAGTGTTCCCTGGAAGTATTTATCTCTTGGCCATTTCTAAGGAATGTTAAGGTGTTATCTACTATATTTGAAACAGTATCTTTACAACCATAACAAAGCCCCGACCTCAAGACAGCCTTTGTAGCTACCTCTGCTGTGTAACCACAAGCAACAATTTTTCTTATTGCACTCTTGAAAATTGTGTCCAAATTGCTCAAAACAAGTTCTTCTAGCTGATTTTCTGTGAGGTCACTCCAATCAGCATCTTGAAAGTCCTCTGCCTCTATTTCTTCTCTAGGTTGGCTTGGACCAACCTCAGATGAACATACAGCAGTAGACAATTCAAGGTCCAGTTTTAACCCATCAGAATGGTCTTGTGTAACACCACAAAAGTCACAGGCACTAGCTTGTCCATGGCCTGGGGTGATTTCAAATTTCTCTGCTGAGAATTCATATGTTGGTGACTCGTTTTGACCTGAAGGTATAACCTTATTCGTTTCACCTAAAGGTGGATCAGCCCGAAACTTCCTCTTATTCCTGCTTCCTTTTTCTTGAACCGACATCAGAGGAGACACTTGACAACTATTAATACTACTTCCCTTAGCAACCAATGATGCCATTTTAAACTGCACAAAACAATATCATTCAACACACTTATTAGACCTTATCATTCATCCATTCAACAATTCTCAACAACACTCAATACCAATCAACAAGTTCTACAAAAAATACAAAAACAAAAAACACACAAAATTCAACATCCAAATGAGTCAAAAACTCCCCTATTAAAATCATCAACCAAACATAAATATGAATCAAATCATAACAAGATTGTTGAACTGAATTCAATTCTTCATTGGAAGATTAAACACTGAACGCACCTGTCTACTCACAATGAATGAAAGAGAATCAAAGTCCCGCATAGAAAAAACCAAATAAAAAAAAAAACAAACTACCCAGAATCAAAAACTCAATAAACAATGCAAAAACAACATACCCAGATAGAAAAAACACAAAAAAGTATTATATTTGTTTGTGAAATTGAACATAAGTCTAAAATCAAAATCATCCCATTAGATCAGTAATTATTAGAGACACAGTTGATAATATAAAAGGATCCTTATTCCTTAATTGAGTAAAAGATGATATCGATTTATGATCAGAATCGGAGACGATCGAGATGTACCCGTCTGTGGGCTTTTGGTTCCAGCAAGAGCAATCTCAGATATCAAAGAAACAGAACGAAATACATATAGAGGTCTCTCCTTCAATACAAGATTAAAGGTTTGTCACTGTATATATAAATTTTTGGTTTTACAGGAATTCTCTAGTTGGTTTTCTCTTTTTTGTTTTGGAAATATTTATTATTATTATTAATTATTTATGTCTTAACCAAGCAAAGTAACCATGGTTAGCTAAACTGCCTTCTGAAATTAACCACATTTAATAAAATCTAGATTTTTACTGATGTTGTCATAGATTCAAAACGGTCGAATTGTAAATCAATCTACTTAATCAATTAAAAAAATTAATAATATTAATATGATATAATTAAAATTTTTAATTAAATTTATTAAATATTGGATAATCAATATCTCGGTATTGGGTTTAAGTCTTTTTATCTTTAATTATAAATAAAATAACATTAATATTTGCATGATAATTTAATCGTATTGAGTCAATATAGTTTGCTTTGTTAAACCTTGGGTCAATTAACCTTTAAATCGATCAAATTGATTCGGTTAGAGTTTTAAAACACATAATTTAATTATAAAATAAAATAATTACTATAATTAATTGAGAAGACAATATTTTACTTTTTATTTTATTACCATATATTGTGATACACTTATAAGATATTTGTTATAATATTACTTAATATGATTTTTTACGTTACGACTAGTTATGACATCTTAGATCGAATGAGTCAAGATCGAGATAAATATTAAGTTCATTTTAATAAATAAAATATATTCGAATTGGTCTCTCTCTCTCTCTCTCTCTATATATATATAAAATTTGAACTACTAAACCCACATGTGAAATGACATAAAAAATGGTTGCTTTACATTGAAGATGAAGAGATTTAAATCCAAGATGGGGGTGAAATTGGCAACATATATTATAATATTATTCAATAAAAATACATAATAAAGAAAAATTAATTTAAAAAAAAAAATTCTCCAAGGAGATTGGTCTTGCTTTTTTAGGTTAAATAAAAATAGTTATTTTTCCTCGAGTACTCAATCACCTATGTCATGCAAAAAATTTAGTATTTTTGACGATTTTCATTGACAAAAATAAGAATAAAGGTTAGTAAAACGATTATAAGCATCATAAAGTATATATTTAAGTTATGTTGTATTGATTTAAAACATTTTTTAGTGTTAGAATTTTCGAATTTATTTTGGCTTATCAACATAATTTGTTGTCAATTTTGGATGAAATTTTTTTAATACACAACTATTAGAGTATATGAAAAATATATTAGAATTGAATTTGTGTATGAAAAATCTAAAATTAGGTAGTTTGACCCCTACTTGTGACTTGGGTGTTTTATTTTTATGTTTTTCCTCCCTTGTGTTTTATTCAGCTATGCATAATGCACGAAATTATAGTATGTGTTTGTGAAATATTTATTTTAAAAAAATTTAGAGTTGTTTAATGTGTTGTTGTTATGAATTCAAATTTGAATCTAATTGTGATTCCGAAAATATCATCATCAATCTATCCCTTGGTCCTCCAAATTTCCTTTTAAGTCAATCAAAGTTGTTTTGAGCCATCAAGATGAGAAAAATAAACTTATTCGAGTTCGATCAGCGCTTTCAAAAGCTTTCAAAAATAAACTTTTCCTGAAGCCTTTGAAATATGCTTGAGATTTGCAACAACAAAAAATGGCACATAAAAGAGTCTAATCTTATTAAGCGGTTTCATACGAAGCCAATTTGGATGATAATCGGGCAACAAACACGCGAAAACAGGAAATGCATGCTAAGCACATGCCTGTGTGTGCCCGCGTGTGCTTCTGCCTTTCATGCATGCTTGCCCCCATGACAGGCCACATTCGCACACGCCCATATGCACACTCCCATGTTGCCTTGCTACGCAAGCAAACACGTGTAGGACTCGTTGTTGCATATATTACGGTTATTGGTTCCTGTGCTTATTTATGCAAATAATAAAATATTTATCTATTTATTTGATATTAAGAAATATGCTAAGATTGACATACATAACATGAATCCTACGAAAAACTGCTAACTGAAAAACACGTGCAAGTAAAAGTTTAAAAACAATTAACAACTTGATGGTGGGTTTAAAAGAACCTTATATCAATTTATTCTTATATGTACATATGTATATACATTTATGACATATGAAACTATGTATGTGCAACCATATGAACATTTTTGAAAACCTGCATATGTACATATGTATATACATTTATTCTTATATGTACATATGAACCTTATATCAATTTATTCTTGTATGTACAGATGTATATACATTTATAACATATGAAAAATATGTATGTGCAACCATATGAACATTTTTGAAAACCTGCATAGATATGAAGATCCCCACCAGACCTTTTGTACATCAAACTAGAGTTATTTCCCCTTCAGCCATAGTCCACCAGAGTCTCAACAACAACCACTGCATACTTATAAGAAAGAAAGAAAAGAAAAAAGTGAGTGATAAAATCATCGAGTAAGCATTTTCTACTTCTTTCTAACACAAACATGATTCAAAATTGGGTCCATGCCTGAAATTAGCTTAGTTGTTCATGGTTTCCTTATTTATTACCATGAGTATAACTTATTCTTATTTTTTAAACTGGAGTGGTAATTCATGCTATGAAATGAATGTCATGGTGTAAAACCATGTGAGACATGTTATAGACCTTTGGGTCAAATTTCTGAAAATCACTGCTAGGATCTGAAGATCCTAAAATATTAAAAATACTGAATAAAGTTGTACCGGAGACTTTATGTATTCAAAGATACCTGCTATACTGATCAAGCTAATGAACATATGTATTTGGCATCTTGGTCATGTGGATTGAACCAGACCAACGAAGTGCTAGTAAGCTGAAATATATACCATACTAGTCATTGGGCTAGTAAACTAAAACTGAACCAATCTGGCCGTAGTTAGAAAGTTGAAATCTCATAAATGTCCCATCGAGTTCACCTATATTAACTGACCCGGTATCGGACTTTGAATGCTAAAAACTAATGCAAGTGGATCTCTTGATCCCTTTTCTAAAATACTTTGGCATCCTATGCTATGATATGCTCATGATGCATCATATTATCTTATCTTTATATAATGTTTTATAACTGTTAGAAAAGGTTTCCTATGTTTTATGCTTCATTTTATTTCATTTTCATAAGTTTCTGTTTGTGTACGAGTGTGCATGCTGGGATGCACGAGCGTGTAAAAGATATGTGCCAGCTGTGAAACCTAGGCGTGCTAGCTTCTAGAATTTTATTTTATTTCTCTTTTATTGCTTACGCATGATCGTAACCTTCAAGTACACGATCATGACCCCATTAATCGTAGTCGTGCACCAATCGTGCACACAAACATGACCCTACAATAGCAAGAGCATACGGGCATGTGTTTGCGAGCTCACAGACGTGCATCCTGCTCTGTTTCGACAAATCCATGCTTGAAACTTGCAGAACCTCGTCTATGTAATCAACCTATTTCATTCATTTCCAACACTTCAAACAACACATAAACACATATCAATTTCATCAATAACACACAACATTATAATCAAGCATCAAAACATCATTTAAACACCTAGCCACACACACACACACCCCAAACATGTCAATGGGTAGGAATCACCATCATAATCACTTCATCCTCCTCATGTCAATATATAATCACATCATACAAATAAAAAAACATGTTTGAAACACAAATATACCTTATTAATAATCAAATTCACGTTGGGAAATTCAAAAAAAAGGCAAGGAAATATTTACCTCTTGTCATGACTGCTCTGATTTCTCTTTCTAACTAAATCTCTTACTCTCTTGCTGGATTGGAAGCTTCAAGTTGCTGGTTCACACTCCTAGGATTAGGATTCTCTGAAATAAGATGGAAACTTTGATGAAAATGGATAAGTGACAGGTGAGAAAGGTTTTAAACTACATTCTCTCTCATTCTACAAGCAAGCATGGGTGTGCACACTAACATGCACGGTCATGTATAAGGGAAAATGAACAAATTTCATTTTCTGCGCTTCGCATAAAAGAAATCTCCTAAGGAGAATCATGTGTAGTCCACACAAACTCTGAAAACTCATTATCTCACCCCAAAACTTTTTTAGCTCTAATGTTATCAGTAATTCTCATATTTAACCCCACATTCTAGCCTAAAAGGCATTTCTACTCTTAGGATACTATAGCACGCGTCTATATCCAGCTCGTATGCCCTAACGCCCGCATGCCTTTTTCTCCTGCTCTGTGTATACCTCCATGCGTGCACTGCATGTTGTGACATGGCACCACAGTGCCCACCTTTTGCCCTTTTTGCAACTTTTTGGCCTTTTCCAAGATTTCTTGCATGCTTTTATTTATAGAATCTCTCTCACGCACCCATCTTGATGTTTTTAGGTTTCTAATGACTTTCAATATAAATTTGAATGCCAACAAACCTCTGGATCAAATTCAAACAATCAATTCAAATTAAACACTCAAATTCAAACAAGCATGCAAATTATGATATTTTTAAATATGTTTATGTTTTTAATTATGCATTGTAACTTTAGTCAAGTCAATTGTATTATAAATTTAGGTAACTAAGGTTAGTTTTTAACCAATGTTGTATCTTGCCTATAAAAGACACTTTAAACTCATTGTAAAAAAGCTTTTTGATAAAAATGAACATTGAAAACTTCCTTAATTCTTTGGACTTTGTTGGTCCTTGTGAATTGTATTATTATTTTATCCAATCTATTTACAAGAGAAGATTGGTAACGAAGATTCAAGTGGGTGAAACTTTCTTTAAACTTGTATCTAAAATACTTTAAGCTTGAATCAATTTCAAGTTTGTGGATCTTCTTTCTTTAAACTTGAGGAATAATTTCTTGCATATTAATTTTCATCAAGTTTTGTCATTTATGTTATATTTGGAACTTCACCTTCCTACAGTTCATTGAGTTGGATGAATGAGGATTATTGAGTAGAATATTGGTGTGTTGGGAGTTGAATGAGGTTGTGACAAACTTCAGAGTTAAACTTGCCTGAATTTGGAGAAAATTATACTTATTGTTATGTGAACTTGGCCAAGATATTTGAATGCTATTTGACGTCATTTTGAGAGGTTTATGGGCTATGATTCTTAATCAGTTGTTTTTTAAATTTTGGTCCATATTTGTTTAAATAAACATTTATTTTCATAACAATGAAACATGAAATAAATATAATTTGATTTGAGTTTGGTTCAAATATTTCTCAAACGAAATTGTTTATCCTGTTTACAATAATATTTATTCTGTTAGTTATTTCTTCGATGATATTATTTATCTAATTAATGATTTTTTGATTAGTTTGAATGAATTTACTGGAACTAATCTTTGTGAAATCAAATTAAATTTGAATTGATTGTAAAATTTGACTTACGAGAATTTTGTATAAATTTTACTTATATATGAAAGCTATTGCATACAACAATTTTATAAAAAAAAAAAGAGTACGGAATGAAAAGGAAGTTACAACAACAAATGGAAACTAGTATACGAATAGGAAGCTTATAAGCCGAATACGAAAAATGATGCTAATGCCTTGTGGAGAGGCCTAATTAACGCAACATTTTCGAGTAAGATACTGGGCCGAATAGGACTCGAACTCATTTACATAAACAAGTTAATTTCAAAGTAGACTTAGCTTGGAATGTAGTGGCTCATGAGCTCAATAAACTGTAGTTGATCTTGGATTTTAGTCAAACTCGAGTTTTGACAAGTTCAAACTCGATTCGACCTATACTGAATCAAGCTAAGTCTAGCTTGAGTTGTGATGAGTTTTTGGTTCGACTCATAGGGAATCAAGCTCAAACTCGATGAACTTCATGGGTATGAGCTTGAGCTCGAGTTTGAGATCTAACGAGCTGAATCAAATTTTTTCACGAGTTTTTTAATGTGCTTCTTGATGAGTTTTTGACTTATTGATCTATTAATAAACTTTTGATTTCGAGCCATTAACGAAATTCTTATTAAACCTTCTAAAAAGCTTTTTAATGAGTTTTTTAAATATATTAGTAAAATAATACCATCATTTTAGTATATATTAATCAAAATAATGTTATTTCAATTAATTTTAATTATTTTTTTTTTAAAGTTTGCAAGCTTATAAACTCTTTTAAAACATGAGTTCGGCAATATGAAAACTGTGAGTTCAAATTTGTTTTAAGAAAATTCTGTTAGAATCCAGGCCCAATTGCAAATTGAGTTGGGGCAGCTTGAATGAAGTTGACGGCGAAGCGATGTAAAAAATGACACCGTTTTTATTGCGGTCTTAATTAAAACTAGGTTTAAAAAATTTTCCTTCCTTCGTTCTCCTCAGCTCTCACCTTCGAAAGGCTCTCTCCCTCTCTCTCTCTCGTCCCCCTCAAAGCCCAGGATCTCCTTTCATAAGTGTCAAAATTTTATCCGGAGACAGGTATGACGAGAAATAACTGATTTGGGTCAAGTCTTTGTGTAATTTAAGGAAAGGAAAAAAAATGATCTAATGTATAAGGTTACAAACGATAGATGATATTGAGTATAACTTAAGAATTGATGGTACTATGTGATCGTCGTAGGGGTTAATTACCCAGATTGAGATTGCTACCTGAGTAAAATTTTGGTGAGAGTTAGCTTTGAAGCTAATTGGGTGCCCCAAAATTGAAGCGAATAGATTCGACTGTCTGTACCCATCTAACAAGTCAGTTTGTTTTCTGCAGGCATTGCACTGAGACTGTTTCTGATATATGCTTTCTGTTTGCTGTTTTAATAATTTTACATTCTATTTTCAAAATATGTTCAATTCTAAAATAAAAATTTTCACGTTTCAATGATATTATTAGAGTAAGCGAAAACGAAAATGGAGCAACCACCACCAAACCTTAGCTCAGGTCCAATCCTGGCCTCAGCGGTCCCACCTTTACATCAAGATGATGCAGACGAAGATGATGAGAACGTGAAGCAGCTTCAAGAATGCTCGTCTGTTTACTTGTCTTTACAGGTAAATCTTAAGAAACAAAAAAAAGTGTGTTTTTTTATAAGACCTAAAACCCTAAACCCTGGTATAATTTGCAGGATTGCCTTATTAATAACGACAGGAATTGGAAATCTTGCCAGAGGGGTATGTCCTTTTTTTTTTTTTTTTATTTTAGTTTTTGATAATTTTATCAAAAGTAAAAGCTTAGTATTTGGTGTTGTCAAATTAGTGAAATCATAGGTAATATGCTGAAAATGTTTTAGTGTTGACATTATTTTTTCTGGGTTTTGAGGTCCTTTCTATATGATGCTATTTGATGAAATTTTCAACAGAGGTTCAAGCTTTGAAGGCATGCAACCAAAAGAGAATGACGAATGACAAAAGGGTGTGAAAATTTTGCAAATCAGAGGTTTAACTCTATTTATAACCTCACAATTTTATGTTAGAATATGATTCTTGATACTTAGGCAGGATACAAAGCATTTGAAGTAGCTTTGCTATGTAATAAAACACAGGGAGAAACACTTTAAGTGTAGACTTATCAACATTTATTGAATCACAAGTTAACTTGAAGTGGGGAAAAAATCTTGTTATTGCTTTTATGGTAAATTCATTTATATGTTTTGTTTGGTTAAGTTTTTCTTACAGGGCAGATGACCATTTCATGATTGAAAGTGGTATACTAGACTAATAATAATAATAATTGATATATGAAATTCAAACCTGCAGATTTTATCAGAATTAGAGTGTTAATAATCTGTCTTGAACTCCTGAGTTAGAATATACTTTTTATATTGTTTGTACTAGGGAAAAAGAAATTAGAAACACCTGATTCCTGTGGATTAAGGTTCTAGTAAAATTTATTGTTAACGAATCATATTCTTGACTGGTGTTTTGGCCACTTGCTGCTGAAAAAACCCAGCACTTTGATATCTGGTTCTAGTAAAATTATAATTGTTAATTACTCGAAATATTTCTTACGTAAACTTTTTGTTAAGCAATTGGTATTATTCCTTGTTAATTAATCACAATCCACTCAGTACACAGTTCAATTTGTTTGCTCGAGCTATGAATTCAAGTTGAGGCTCACTCGAGTCAAGATTTTGAGTTGGATTGACTGGCTCCAGCAAAAGATTGTCAATTTTGAATTCAAATTGTCAATCCAATTCAATGCACAAAAGATTTTGAGCTAGGCTCCAGCATCCCTTTGATTTCAAATCCATCCACATCATCATGAAGCACAGGCTTAAAGAATTGGATTGACAATTTGAAACACTGACCAACAGTAATGAATAGTAGGCTTGACAAGGGCAACAAATGTGGGGCTTGGAGCCTCAGAAGGTCGTGTCTCTGTAGGAGGAAACATTAGCGCCAGATTTAAACCAGACCAAACCCCTAAAAAACTTAAAAAGCAATTTAATTTTATATTCAAATTAAATCGACTTAAACTGAAATATTTAAATCAATTCATATTTAATTCCAAACTCAATATGTCCGATCCAAAGCAAAATTCAAGCTTGAGTAGGTTTGATTGAATCCATACCTAGGAAACATCATGAGACGAGACTTTGACAGTTACAGCATTCAAAAACTGTATACCATTCCCAACACACTATGACAAACCTGAAAACCTTAAGCATTATTGAATTGAGGAAAAATGGATCTTCATTCAAACTCTGAAAGATAGATCATCACGTGAATATTATATACGCCATTACCAGGAAAAGCAGTTAACAGTATATATATACCTCTGGAAGTTAAATCTCTCAGCCCATGTTCATTTATATTGGTGAGATGAACACAAGTGAGGTGGTTTACATGTAATTTGAACTTTAAAGCTATCATCCCAGACAACTTTACAGCCATAATGAAACGTATCATCAATTTCACATCTCACGTCATGATGGTCAACTACCAGCAGTTCAATCTGCCCGAAACCTCTTTGAATTTTCCGTTTCCTTCCTCTGCATCTCTTAATCAGCAAGTTACAGCTAGGAGATCATTTTGTTCTCCTAGTCGCATACTGTATGGTTACCAGTTAGTAACGGTTTTTCTGTAACATCAGTATGACATCCTAAGCCAGGAATCAGTGAAGACGAGACCCAGAAGAAACCGCTTCTGCTGCCCCGAAAAATACAGCATTAGTAAAGACTTCAGAAAACATTGAGTAGATCTTTACTAGTATCCCATTTCCAGCCAGTTCCAACATATTGCATTTTAGAATCCATATCAATAAAAAGGACTGATAGATAGATCGGTACCACTTAATACACTTAAAACACAGCATCTGAGACAGCTTCTGAAAGCCTTCAATCCAGATCACTGCAATGAATTGAAAGAAAAGAAACTGCTAAGCTACTCCAGTAAAGATAAAAATATGGTTAAATGAGCAAGCATAGGAGAAATACCAATCCTGCAAGTTATCGACAGTCAGATATGAAACAGTAATAGCTTGATTTCAAGTAATTGAAACAGTCTGTTGAAGGTCACAGAAATCAATTCTTACCGAATGAACAAATTCTGACCCTGAAGGAGTTGACAGGTCTGAATTATCCTTCCCATTTTCCAAAAGTGACGACCTAAGATTGTATCCACTTGTATCAGCAGAACCAGCACCTGACTGTAGCAATATGAAGAAATTTTGGACATTACAAGCCAATCAATGGAGTAGAAATTGCGAAGTTGCACAAGCAAAGGAAAATGAGGCACACTTCAATAAATTCTTGTTTCCTATAATTATCATAATTATGAATTTTCATAATTCTCTTAATAAGTTTCCTAGCTGAAAGACAGCAAGCATTTAATTTCACAGCTTATACATGGCTCTAAACTAGGCATTAAAACAAGCTCAATTTGTAAAATAGTTCCCCAAAGTGGATGCTAACATTTAGAACCTAGGAATCAGCACATATTTCATTACTGATGAATGAAAATAACAGATTTAGCCTATGGCAAAATAATAAAAACATGTGGAAGATAAATAGGTAAAGGAAATTTTATATCATGCATACATTAGGAAAGTCTTTAATATTCACAATGATAATTGTGATATCATCTGTCCGATTTTCCTGCTCCAACCACAGTTTATATGATTCTTTGGCAATTGCATAACAAGCATCCCAAGGATCAGTATACTTAGCCGCCTACACAAAGAAAAGTAAAATGTTAGGGGAAAGGGATAATGCCAATTCAGAGAGTGAGAAATAGAACAAACTGAGATTTAGACACAACAATTCAAGAATTCATTAAGGACAGATGAGAGAGACAGAGACAGAAAATATTATCCATAAAGTTGACTAACAGGAGAAACCTAGTGGAATAAAGCATATTGCAAATCTGACGACAGAAATTATTGAAGATGCTGATTTCAATCAAGTATTTAAAGGAAATTCCAAATAAAAATAGAACTGAATAAAAATAGGCTGAACCATAGAACCCATGTCCACTTAAATGCCACAGGTCGATATATCCTGTAAACAGAAGCAGGAATAGACATTGCCAGAGCTAAGTGAGACCTGACATACTCAAAGAAACATAGAAGTACCAATTGAAGATGCATTGAAAAAAAATAAACAAAAACATCTAAGGTAAATACTCTGTTCCCATCTACTCTGATTCCTTATCAAGAACGGATGTGCAGAATGTTTTTGAGTGTTGAAATATGCTTGAAAGTAAAGAACCAACTGGAACACTGGTGCACCTATTCTCCCATCTTAGAGATATACCATATTCCTAAGGAAATCATTACTTTAAGAACTATTAAAAAACAAATGCATTAATTTTGAATTTCACAGCTTAATGCCTATGTAAGAGATAGGAGTATAACAGTAACCAAAATAAAAATGAAAAAAAGAATAAAGATACAACGAAATCACATAGATTTATCAATTTCTGCTAATATCTCCAATCTCTCAAATGCCATCCAAGTAAGTCAGCAGGATGCTATGTATGAGATTGAGCTATAACAGTAACCAAAAATGAAAGTTTCCATCTACATGAGCATCTAAAGCCCCATCCACATGTGCATGTCAATGAACAAATTTGTAATGCAAAGTTCTAAAATGGCTTGATTTCTGTTACTGGAATTATAGCAGTCACAATATGAGCAATGTAAGAAGCAAAACAATTCATTGGCAGGACAGACTCACGACAGTAAGGAAAAAGGGTCAATATACCACCAAAAAAAAATATGAACAACTCTTAAGTTTCAAAAAAGAAGAAAAACACATAAGCTTCTTTACATAACAAATACATCAAATGTGTTTTATGTTGTATGATTTTAAAATAAAACACAATGTGTCAACAAGTATGCATTCATATTGTCTGAGTGGCATTAAAGCCGAATATGGCTGAATAAAACATGAACAAAAAAAACACAAGGTAAACCATGCATTGAGTGTCACGAAGTCAATCTTAGACTTCAACAATTACATACATTCACCTAACAAGATTTCATTAGAAAATCTCAATTCATAGAAGATAATACAAGCCTCCAAAATTTGAATGTTTCACTATAACATCAATCATTCAATCATGCAGAAATAAATAGCAACAAAGTAAACCAAAAAAAAAAAACAAGACATAAATGGGTATGATTATTCTCTTAGGTATTAATTATCATACCATATCGACAACAGCTTGACTTGAAAGGAACTCAAAAATTCCATCACTTGCAACAACAAAGAATGAATGATTAGAAGTAAGTTGAACCACCTCAACCTCAGGAACTGCAACCACACCAATCATCTCAGCAGCACTGTCTCCAACACTTCGTGTAAATGCTGTTCCTGGATACATCCCATTCTGAACCCACAACCTAGGAGGATCACTCCCTTCACTTTCTTCATCACCCCATGTCTGAATATTTGGGTCCTTAAGCCCTTCCACCTGATCAACACTCAGAACCCTTGCCCCACAAAGCTTCACTCTCTCGCACTCATCTTTCCTAAATGGTGTTTGATCATGAGACAAGCTCTCAGCAACAATTCTAGTCCCATCTTTGACGGCAATCACTGCCCTTGAATCACCCACATTAGCAACGTATATTTTATCCCCAATAAGAAGAACTGTAATTGCGGTAGTACCACTCATTGCATCATCAATTTCACTCATATGTAACTCATTATTTACCGTCTGAAATGCTGCATTATAAGCTTTAACAGGATCATCCAACAACAAGGGTTCATTTTCCAATACTTCAATCATTTTTTGCTGAACAAAATTTGCACATAGAGTGCCATATTGACCATGCCCATCAAATACACCAAAGAAATGAACGTTTGGGTTACCTTGAACCTGCGTTTTGATGCAGAAACTGTCTTGGTTTTCCTTCAAAGGCGAGTCCGGATAGTGCCCACGTTTTGTCAAAAAAGAGTACTCTAGTTTGTAGTTATGTGAAGGAACAGGAACAAACTCTAGTGTTCTTTGTGCAATTAAGTGCTGGCTATGGAAACCGTATGGGCTCACTTCAGGACGAGCATCAGCATTAGAAGACGATGGGTTGCGACAGCAACACTTTCCATGAACACAACCCATCTTTCTGGCAAACGAAATCGGAAGATATAACAGAGAAAAAAATGAGCTGAAAAGGAGTTTGAAAAAAGTCTTAAAAGAAACTAAAAAGGATCGGAACCCCATGGTTGATGTAGGAGACGAGCAATTCTTGATGAAAAATGGCCAAATGGGAATTCTTTGATTTCAAATTTGTAGCTGTTAACACGGCAATGACATAAAACACCCATATTAAACAACGAACACAAGACAAACCCTAGAACAAGAAAAGAGAAATATTGTGCTCTTAGAGAATTTGGTTTCTTCTAAGATTGAACTAAAACTCAATCGAGTTCCAGCCCGAGAAAAGAATTTCACAAAGAACAAAATAAACCCAGTTAACAAGCAAAGATTAGAAAAGAATGCAAGGTCCCAAATCAAACCTCAGATTTGGCACATTTTCGTCTGATTATGAAATAATTTCACAAAAAACAAACCCAAATAACAAATTGGAAGAGAATGCGAGGTCCCAAATCAAGCCTCAGATTAAAGCAAAAGTTTGAGACATTTTGGTCTGACTATGAAACAGCTTCTATTCTTCTCTTGTTCACAAATAAAAGAGAAAGAGAGAACCTGTTGTGGGATTTCCAAAGAAAAACTGTACCCTTTCAGGGCACAAATAAGATCTTCATTCAAGGCTCAAAACACACGACAGGGATTCGAAAACAAAAAAGAAAAAAACCCTATAAACAAAGAGGGAGAAGACATTGAGAATCGAGTGGGAAAAATAAAATAAAATAAAATAAAGAATTGAAGAAAAACAATGAAAATCCTATAAACAAAAACGCGGGTTGGTTTTTTCAGAGAGAAAAGCTATCGATTATCGATGCGTGTGCATGGCTCGCTAGATTATTTGTCTCTGCACAAAAACAAAAGGCTCATGTCCGAAGAAAACGCGCACAACGAGACACATTAACGTGAGAACGTGAGAGAAGATTCAACCAAATTATCATTGTAATTTGTACTCATTCAAAACAACCGGAAAAACACAAAACCCATTTCTCTATTCACCTATAGCAGAGATTAGAACGAAGATAAAAGAGAGCAGATGATCTTCATTGTCTCGGATATTCGATATGATTGGAGGGCTCTTTGATGGTTTTCATTTTTTCCCCCTTTTCCCTGGAGAAGAAGGCCCCCAATTTCTAACCAGGAGGAATTTTTCTCTCTTAAACAAATACCATTATCCTGTTTCATTGGCTATTTTTTTCCCTTTTTTATTTCTTTGTTAAAAAAAAAACAAATTTTGCTTTATTTTGTTTTTTGTAAAATTTCAGCTTAAAATTGAATACAATAAACTTTTTTTTATTGGGCTGGCTGGCTGGCAGGCGCATCAAGGTTGGCCATATTCGAACCCATTAAATTTGGTTTTTTAAATATTAAAATGATATTATTTTAATTAATTTAAATAATTTTTATCGATTTATAAATTTTATAAAAAATAAATCCATTTTAGATTCATTTAAACTGAATTTGAGTTCAATTTCAAATTAATTTGACTTAAATCCAATTTAGCACGGCTCCAAAAATTATATTTTGAATCCATATTCAATTCGAATAATTTAAACTTAAACTAAAGCTTCAACTCGATGTTAAGTTTTAGGGCTCACTAGTGTCATTCAACTGAAGCTCTTGTTTTCTTGCAACTCTTATTTATTGACAATTCTTCTTCTCTTCGAAGTCATTGTTAATTATTCGCATTGACTGAAATTCGAATTAATCATTCCAAATTTAAGCTAAATTTAAACTAACCCTTGTTCGATATTCGCTCGACTCAAATCCACCCTTCATCCAACTTCTTAAATTTGTCACTCTAGTTGATGGGCATGGGCTTTGTTGCATAAGCCCAAACTTAAACAAGACTTAGGTCGTGATTAATTTCAATTTGAAAGAACTAATTTAAGATTAGTTCAAAGATTAACAAGTTAAAATTTAAACTCAATTAGAAAATAATTTAAATTAAATATGCTTTTTCAAACTCAAATGTTCAGATTGATTTTTTATATAATAAGCTATAACTTCAATTGAACTCAAACTGAGTTGGTTTGAACTTAAATAAGTCAAATACGAGCTAGAATTATCGTTAGGGTTAGACTTAAATAAAGCCAATTTGATTTTGCTCAATATTTAATTTAATTCAAATTGAATTTGAGTTCAAGTTTAAGTTCAATAGCTTGACTTAAGTTCGACTTAAATCCACATTTGACAACATCATTTATTCTACTAATATACTATTTATTTCACCAATAATATTATTTATTCCGTCATAACCTTCGATAATATTTTTAGTAAGTTAATACGAGCTCAAACTCAGACTCGAAGTGTCTATTTAGGATTAATACGAATTTAAATTAACTCATATTCAAATTCGAATCAAATTAGAGATAAGATTGAATTTAAATTGAATCAAATTTGAATATGAGTTAATTTAAATTCACTCTTATCTCTAATTTGATTCGAATTTGAGATATTTGTTATTTGAATGATACTGTTTACTTTCGATTATAATCTTTCGATAATATTACATGTTAACTCAAATAAATTCAAATCGATTTTTATTCAGACTCGATGTAGCTCAATTTCAGCCTTAATAACGAAAAAATTAACGGAAAAAAGTATGAAAGGAGAAATTAGTTTAAAGAAAAAAAGTTGACATAAACTTCGCAACATCGGCACTCTTCATTTTATCTTCTACTTCCAGCGACCCGCCGTGAACGTCTGAAATACGACACTTCCGGCAGCCTGAAACTCATCCATTACGCAACTCTGGCATTTCCAACCCAGTGACTCTACTGCATGTGCTACATGTGTCCACACGTTATGGCTGATACTGCATGTTGTTGACACTGAGAAAGTTGCAGGCTTGAAAACTTGCACCACTTTCTTCAACATCTTGGTGATGTCATCGTGATGATCGTCGTAAACTGATCCCACGCATTCGAAGCTGGCGTAGCTGTAACCATCCTCCGGGGTGACGTGGATGGTGGAGTAACGATCGCCATCGACACCGTTCATCGAGTAGCCACATGGGTTGAAAGCGTAATCGCATATAAAGGCGTTCGGATTGATGTCGTTGATGCCCGTGAGGTGGGTCATTGCTTTGCCGGCTGTGTCGCCGTTTTTTTTGTCACTGGCTCGCCTGAAGAACTTTCGAGCCAGTACACTGTCGAGCTCGGTCATGCATATCTCCATGGTGAATGTAGCTTCAGATGGAAGTGTTTGTGGAACGAGCTCGTGAGTCTGGCCACTGGTGGCAGCGAAGACATGCCAAGAGTAGGAGGGCATTTTGGAGGGCAAAACGGAGGCTTTTCTATAACAAAGATTGATGGGCAAATTTTCCTCCAAGTAAAAGACTTCTTCTTTGAAGCTTGTGTGAGGGAAAGGCTGAGCTTTGGGGAAGATGAAGCTGCCTCTGGTGTATCTACAGGCACATAAACTGAGGCCTAAACCATGAGCAAAGCTCAGCAATGGAGGCACAGATTTCAGGAGCTGGGTTGTGCCACAAGTCTTTATAATGACCTTGGTAGGGTAAACAAAGAGGCTTGATTCTGATAACACATAGGCATCAAAGTACTGGTTTCCAACTGCAGAAACCACACTGCACTGCACAGCATCCAGAACTTCTTGAATAGACTCAAAATCTAGAAGCCGAAGGCCCATGCCAAGCACCACATTGTCATCATCACCGAAGAAATGAAGCTCCAGGCGCTTCTCAAAGCCCTCAAACCCGGAAACAGCCATAGTAAACTTGAAAAAAACGTTAGTAGTGTTGATGTCTTTACGTAGAAAGTGGAAGGTGAGAGAGAGGAAGGAAGGCTCAATGGTATTTATAGGTGGGTGTAGAGTGAGAGAGATGGAGATGGAGGGGGGGCATGCGGGTGGGGCAAACCAAGAAGCATGATTGCAGGCATAATGAAGTGAAGAAGATGATGATATATGTTGTTTGAGATTGAGAAATCTCAAAATATGTCTTTCATCAGACAGGAACAAGCACAGCAATCCGATTTTATGCCTACGCGCATGCTCCCATTTAATCTTCTTCTTTGTCCTTTGCCGCCCAAGGGCGGTTTCGAGCTGAGCCTGACTCGGTTGTGATAATGAAGAAGACATCAAATCATCTAACAAGGAGAAAGAAAGAAGCATCGTCACATAAAATGAGCTTTCGTGAAGTATTGAAGAGCCCACCAACTCAAGCCGAGTTGTTTAATTGGAGTTTCAAACTGAACTCATTGCCCTGCTCAATCCGAATCCAAATTCATAATATCTAATTTAAGTTCAAACTTATTTAAGTTAATCTATAGTATCGAATCCACCCCTAAAATCACCAATAAGTATGCATTTAAATCAAATTAAACTCTTAATTATTCTTAACTGGAATTTATAATATCTAATTAAAATTCAAGTTTATTCAAATTAATATATAATATTACTAAAAGATTATTGATAAGATGAAATGAACTATTGATATGATAAATAACATTATAGAAGATATTGATTTGTCAAATTAAAATTTTAATTTGTTCAAACTAAATGATAAATTTAATATTAATTCAATTTGAATCTATTCATGATTGTCAATTTGAGCTCAAATCTTCAATCCCTTTTTACCAGCAGTATTGATGAATAATAAAATTTTAACCACTTCAACCCAGTCAAATTTTATGTGATTAGCCTGGGAATTAGCATGGGATCACCAAATCATTGAGAAACCTTTTAGGGTTTCACTGTACATATTGTTTCGTGTCAAAACAGATTAAACGAGTTGAAACGAGTTTCATGATCCAATTTTTATAAGTTGCATCATATAAACCCATTCATAGAAGATGTTATGTTCAAATCCGGGTTAAAGGTTGATTCAATTCGAATCAAACTTAAATACGATTTAGTTTAAAAAAAGTTCGAATAACTCTTTTCAAATCAGTTTAAATTTGACTCAATATAAAAAGAGTTAAACTCAGTATAAACTTGAGTTCAACTATAGTATCAAACCAAATTTGACTTAGTGTTACAGTTAAACCAAAATCAATCAAAATAATATCAATTTTATATGTACTAATAAAGATAATGATGTTTTCGTTGATTTGAATAAAACTTTTTTAAGCTTACAATCTTAGTAAGTCACACCCGTGAGATTGAGATTGAGTTTGACAGCACAAAAGTTTTAAATTCAAATTCGAACTCGTTTAAATTAAATTAATAATTAAATTTAAATTAATTTAATTCAAATTTATTTTAATATGATGTAAATATGACCCACTTGCCCAAACTAAGAACATCTCATCATTATGTTTTAAATACAAAACATAATCATAAACTGAAGAATAATTGTGTAGGTGCATGACAACAATATGTCATCAGCTTGGGTATGAGAAATCAGAACTCAAAAGGATAATGATGAAAGAGTAACAAACAAAAATGTTGAAGTGACCAAACAACTTGAATTTGAATTTATATTTCAAATTAAAATTTTAATTTGATAACTTAATTTGAGTTTTAATAATATTGTTTACTTTATCGAGAACCTTTTGATAATATTAATTATATAATAATTTTAATAAATTTAAGTTTGAATCGAATATTATAAATTCAAATTAAATTTAACGATTTTTTATATGATTCGTTAACTTAACACGATATAACATGAAAAGAATCAAGTTAGGATTGAGTTTTTTTATACAAAATTTTGCTCAAATCAATCTGATACGACTCGAAACAAACATAACATGCCCAAATACCATCAATATTATAGGGTGAAAATAATAATAATGATTATGCAAGTTTGCAAGCAAAACTCAAAACAAAAAGCCAAAAGGAATCAGGCGTGGCAGATAACCAAAAGCATTCTGCATCATTCTTATTCTCCTTGCATTTTTTTTTTTTCCGACTAGGGTAGATTTGTATCGAACCAAACTCAAACAAAGGCGAAGCTTTAACTTAATTTGAATTCAGATACATCAATTCGATCAAATTGTTACACTAATAGTAATATAATGTTCTTATTGAAGTTGGCATGATTGTTGGGACTCGAAATAAGTCCATAAAGAATATACCCCATATACTATTTATTAGGTGAATTCAAAATTACTAGAATTGAACCCGTTTTTAAAATTAAATAAATAAACCGATAAAATGTAAAAAACTCAATTTGGTTACTAGGTTAGAAAATAATAGTATATTATGCACATTTTTTTTACCTCTTTTGATAATAAATAATTTTTATTTAAATCGAATCATTTCTTCGGTTTGAACCGATCAAACCAAACTAGAGTAAACTCTAATTAAAATCTTAATTTTTTTTTTAGATATAATTTGGATGATTTGAACGAGCAAAGAATGATTTTAATTTCTTCCTTCTTCGATCTTTTTTATTTTCGATAACAAGGATTTCTTTCTTGAATTAGATTAAAAGTTCGATTTTAGTATATTTTGATATATCACTAATAAATTTTAAATTCATACCTTTTTTATTGCTTCAATGTCTTCATCTTTCTCGGGGTTTCTTCGATCTTCTCCTCCTCCTTTTGAAACTCTAAATCTAATAATAATAATTAATCATGGAAGCCTAAGCTAAAGCCCCCGTGCTTGGCCCACTAATCAGCTGAATGTGCCCTGCCCCCGGACAACCGCCGTGGCTGGCCCTACGCAACCACACATCAAGCAAGCTGTGCCCTAGCTTCTTGGCACATAGGGCTCCTTTTTTAGTCTTCTGTTCAGCACAAAGTCCCCACCGGGCTCCTTTGTTGGGCGACATTTGCATCTGCCTCGCCGCCATCCTTCCTTTCAGGCGTAAAATTACTAGACACTAATGAAACACATCCTTGCACATTTAGAAAGAGATTCAATTCAAACTGAAACACATTCGAATAATAGTCTATTTAAGTTTGACTCGAATACAGAATGATCAATTCGAATTCAAACTCTACTTATTTGTATTGGTCATTCAGTAACCCTAGAAAAAAAAAATCGTGAAAAAAGACGAAAAAAAAATTACAGACAAAGAGTCTCTCTTTGATGATGCTGGTGAGATGTCGATCATTAAGGCTGATTCAAACCAAACAACCATTCGAAAAAAATCTAGCTCAAGATCGAAATCAGCTTAAAATGGACTCAAAATCGACATATTAAAGTTTGAACTTAGCTCAGGATTAATTTAATCATGAATTCAATCTACGTTTGTTTGAATTCAAATATTTGAATTAATTTGAATTCAATTCGTTTAACCCAAACTCAAATCAAATCGAATTCTACTCCCAGTAAGTCTATCCTTCTTTGTTGATTTTCCCTACTAAATGGGCAGACACAAGGGTTTGAGAGCTCTAAGCTGATTGAGTATCTCCACACTTTCCAATATTGCATTGTTGGGCAAAACCACAAAAGCATTATCATGAACTCCCTACATAATACAAATGTTGATGCGTCTGTTCCTCTATCTTCAAGCTTTTGATTGTTCATAATGGATGTTGTTTCTGTTTTCTCATATAGTCTATGTTAAATAGGTTTTATTATATATATATATATATATATATATATATGTATATATATATATATATGTATAATAAAACCTATTTAAAAATTTTAATTATGTCTCATCAGTTCAGCTGAACCAACCTCGATCGGGTTAATGAACATTGTCAAAGCCTGAAATTTATTCATGTAGACTACCGAAAATTTTTTACGCTCAGTAACTATGAAACTTTCACTAATAAGGCCAAATAAAAAAAAAAAAAAAAAAAGGATTGATCTAAAGGTCTACACTAGAACTGAATTCGAACTAAATATGTTTAAATTTGTTTTTAAATTTGGTTTGAACAAATTGTTCAAACCTAAATACAAACACAAATACGAATTATAGTTTTGAAAATCAACAAATATGAATTTGAATGCGAACTATATGAACCAAATACGAACGTAAATCCGAACTTAAATTAAAAATTTTTTAATTATAATTTTTTAAAAAATATAAATGCGAACTATACAAACAATATATGAATATGAATACAAACCGAATACGAACTGAACTATATAAACCAAACACGAACCTGAATTTCATTATAAAAAATTTAACAAACATAAAGTCGAATACTAACCAAATGAATTCAAAGTCAAATATATGTGTTTGCATTTGATTCAATTCGAATCTACCTCTAGTCTGTACAAAGTTACCAGAAAATAGAGCCGACCCTCCTTCGGATTCTTTGGCTTACCTTCCAATTCTCGACCATCACCTTCTTTATGTGTGATGCAAGTGCAAACCATAGTGGCAACTCCAAGGGCAATGATCCCCGGGTAGTCCACCATGCAACATGATTCGAGCATCAGTTTTTAACATGTCAGGCCAATCCTACATCTGTGATTTGATAACAATGTGATAACACAAGATGAAAAGTATTACTGATGAGATAAATAATAAAGTTAACAAGAAGAGGTTCAGATCAAACCCTAATTAGGTGTAACTAATAACATGTAATGATGGGTAATTCAGATAACTTACCTAGAGACCGCTTATATTTAGGTAACTGAGTTGAGGGCACCCTCATGTAATGGCTATGATTCCGACATCACCGATTTGGTGGCAATCATCGACATTTAGGTGTTTCAAGAAGCAGCCCTAAATGATATGCTCAAGACAATGAATATCTCATGGCTTGTGTTGAGCTTAATGAAACATGTTTTGATTCAAATTTAATTTGAATTTGTCAAATCAAAGTTAAAAGCAATTTGATTTTAAAATTTAAAGTTCAATTCGATTTTATATAACAAATTTATAGTTTAAATTTATGATTTCGATTTATGATTTAAAGTTTATAAATCATTAATAAAATAATATCATTTTGATAATTATTTGATATAATTCAAATTAAATTATATACTAAATTCAAACTTAATCCAACCTACAAATTTAAAAAACAAGAAAGAAAAGAATTTGTGAACCCACCAAAAACTATCAAATCAATCTTAGTTGATTTGAATGATAAAAGGTCAATGATCATGAACAGAAGTCCTGCGTTTGAGTATCGGAGAGTTCAGTCTTAGAAAAGAGCAAAGAATATTTTATTGAGTTGGAGTCCATGATAAGATGGCTCTGGATTTACTTAAGCTCTGGATGTGGGTCTCCATCCTTATTCGATTAGAAATGAACCTTTGTTGTTAGTGGATCAATATGATTTGCAACTATTCGATCTTGACATGCATGACCTAGACCCTCCTGGGCCTTGCTACTGGACCTACCTCCAGTTGCTGTTGCTTTTTATTTTTGTGTTTTACTGGTGTTCCTCCGTTTACAAATCTGGGAATTTTGGGGAAAAAATGTGACGTAAAACTCTGCATGATCGGGGGATCAGTTACAATACATCAAATTTCAAAAATCCCAAGCAAACACAACATCAGGAAAAAAAAAGAAAAACGGTGATCGATCATGTCGGTTCCGTTCTTGGCAACCAAGGATAGCCTCATGGCTCTTGATAGCAAGACCGTTGATAGCCTTTGAAAAAGTACATTAATCATTTCTGTTTTTTTGTCTCTATTTTCATCTGGGTAATTCTCATTTTTCGGTTTAATGAAGAAATCATCATATGGGTTCTGGGAATTGTTTTGCTTTGATGATGATTTTGCTATCAATTCATTAGCATTTGGTTCTTTGTTGATTGTTCTGTGTTTAATTTGAATGTGTGTTTGTTGATGTTATGTGAGATGCCACTGCTGAGAATTTGTTTCAAATGAAGATTGTAATTTCGTGTTGCATTATTCATGTTGCTTAAAACGATGGAAATACCCAGAAAAGAGGGGAGATGATTACATAATTTCAGTCTGTTATCCTAAATAGCAAGGAATCCTTGAATAAGAATGGCAGCTGACGTGTCCATCAAAATTTCTTATTTGTTGTTTCTTATAGACATAAAGCGGCAGTCTGTGGCAGGAGTTATTAGACACATAGGGACTTAATATGAAACTGGGAAGAACCATGCCCAAAAATAGCTGATGAGATCTGAGAGTCCAAAATTATATAAATCTCACACAATAAGCCCATACTTTCTGGTGTGTGTGATCCATTGTAACGAGACTCAATCATATTTGTGCAGGCTTATAGTTCGGGATGTTTCTTAATTTTGCTTTTGGGGTTTATTACAGGCAATGGAAGAAGTTGAAAAGAATTTTGTGATGATGAGGTGCATGCTTTCTGGAGATGGGGAGATTGAACCAAACATGGATCAAGTCGCTCTGTTAGTGACTGAAGTTTGTAAACAGGATGTTCTCACCCTTATGATTCAAATGCTGCCAACACTAGGATGGGAAGTAAGTTATTATGATTTCTATCTCTGCCTTGTATATTCCATTTGACCAAAATTATTTTTATTTTTACTAGGCAAGAAAGAGCTTAGTCCATTGCTGGTGCTTATTGTCGAAACAAAAGGTTGGCTCCATTTATTGCTGTGTACAATACATTGAAAATCATTTTGAGTTACTGGATTTTCTTGTAGTCTGGTAAGATTTTGTAATGTTTTTCCCTATTTTTCTTAATTTTAAGGGACCGGTTGTCTTCCTATTCCTGGCCATGGTGTGTTTTGGCCTTCTTTATGTGTTGTGGATGTGATTAATCAAGAGGGCTATTTAAACTATTTGACATCTTACATTTGCTTACGAATGTTGTTTTTTTTTCCTTCTGGAAATGGTTTATATATTCATTGATTTACTGTTTATTGAATATGTTGTATTGATAAAAACTTGCTTTTATGTATGTGTGTAGTATTGTGAATGACATTGTTTTATTTATTTTTTTTCTACAAGCAGCTATGACAACAAGGAAGTTGCCCTGACTTCTGGAGTCATGTTGAGGGAGTGCATCAAATTGCCCAGCCTCGCAAAGTAAAATTTGACTATTTTGTTCAAGATTGTTAAAGAAGTTCTAAATTATGGCATTAAAGTTAGTAGTCTTTAGATAAGATATGGAAAGAATTTTTCTAGTGTGTTAGCATTTTCATAATTGGTATATTTCTTATGACATTTCATTAAATTCTCTAGTATTTGGGTTTTGGTATGTCATTTTCTTTAACATTACCAAACAACTATACCAATTTTTTTATTATTATTGTACTATAATCACAGCTGCCCTCACTATTTAAAAAAGGCCTTCCTGTAATATGTAAACTAGGACCCAGTAACACTAATAGTGAGAGAAATAGACCCAGTTCCTACTGTTGACATCTTGGTTTCAGTCATTACAAATCTGTGGGTAGCGCACCATTAAATTTTATAGTGATTTTCGGGTATGTTATAGAGTATGTAAGTTTTTGGTTATTCTTCAAATTTGTGGAGCTTCCTGTCTTTGATGTTTCTTCTGATGCGTTTTGTACCTTTAAGGTTATACCTGTTATTCAGTTTAATGTTTCCTTAACATGTATCTATCAGAGTTTTTGGCCATGTGTGCTGATGGTCAACAGGATCTGCTGACTAAACATGGCTCTGTGGTCTCTGAATATTTTACTGCCCATTATGATGAGGTATGCCTTTATCTTAGTTTCAACAGATCTAGATGAACCAAGATGACAATTATTTCTTCATGACTCTTTGCTATTTTTATATTATTTTCCATGAAGTTCTTTGAATACAAATCTAAAACATTTGAGAGAATTCATTTACCTGCATGGTCAAGGCAGTACACATAGGTTTTTCAAGAATTGTATTTGTAATATTTGATATAACTTCTATTCTTTAACATCCCTGATAAGATATTGTTGTTCCAGTTCTTTGATCTCTATGAAAATCTCGACATCTTCTAATTATGTTACAAGGAGGCAATCTTTGAAGGTTAGTTCTGGCTATAACTTCTAGTTTTGCTCTCTTCTATTTGTTTTCATCTGGAAGACTTTTCAATTTTAAAATGTTTACAGATTTAGCTTCTCTCGGACTTTCTCTTGGAGCCTCTAAATTCCCATATAATGAAGCGCTGCATTTTAGAAGTTAGGCATCTGAAAGTGATGATGACATTGCTGAAGGTATGTGTTTCTTCCTTTGGTACTTCATTGTTCTTTTTGTGTTGTTTCATTTGCTGTTAGATGGGCTGGTGAATTCTGGATGTGATTTTTGTTTGTAGGCAATTAAAATAGGTAGAAGTTTTTGCCTATGCTGGAGGTTGTTGAATATTCTTCTGTGAACTAATGATATTAATGAATTTGAATAAACTAAATGGACTGCCCAATCTATGATAGTCTCTAGCATCTTATGGTTGGTAGAAAATTGTAGCACTTGTAATCTTATTTCTAACTGTTTCTTCTCTGCAAATCTTTTATCCATCTGAGCAGGATTCAAGCAAAAACATTCAAATTTCTGCTTTCCATATTTTCAAGGTGATAATAGCTTCCCCCTTTTTTTTTTTTTTTTTGCTTTCTTAATTTATTCTTTCTGGTTGTTTTTAAGGTAATTGTACTTCAAGCTCATTCTCAGTATGTTAGGAATTGATCCTAAAACATAAAGGTGAGCGGTCCTAGTATCCTGCTGCAAAACAGGGCACTGGAACTGGTTGGTTCCTAAGATTATGAGTCGGAACTGGAACCTACCAAGTCGGTTCTGGTTCCTCCCAAAACTGGTCACAGTCACACGAACAAAACCAGCTCACACACGACCCCATCACTCCCTCCACATCAATTCCCAAAATGGATCTTTCATCCTTCATTTCCCAAAAGCAACTTTCAAAGAACAGTTTCATCCTTCATGTCCCATGGTTGAAACCCCCATTTTCATTTCCCATGGCTTGAACCAAAGGCCTGAATTAATTGCAAGACTACTGAGGAATCACTTGTCTAGGATAGGTATTGCAGGTCATCAATTGCACTTGCATACTGCAGTTTGATACTTACTTGGATGAATTTTATTCAATAAAAAGAAAAAAGAATCATATTTATTTGGGTTTTGAGAGATTTCTTGAACCTTAAGTTTATGTGCAGCATTTTATGTACCACTTATACTTGGGGTCGAGTCGTGCTCAATGTTGCTCAGATCAATTAACTCAAGAGCTCAATATTTGACTGGAGTATAAAATTTTACACCTCACCTTAAAATCTTAATTTTGATTTTGAATGTAAAAATAATTAATAAATATATAAGTTATAGAGTTTAACTATAAATTTTTTAACACAGCTCGAGTCTTCACATTCACTCTCAAACTTGAACTCGAGCCTTATGTCTACTCCATTGAGTTTGAACTCAAGTCGAACAATACTCAGTTCAACTTGGCTCGTTTGCACCTTTGCTTAGACTCCCCTGCATAAAGCTTTCCACCTACGGAGAAGCACTTGTGGCCAATTTATAACTAATATTTCTCCATTTAGATTTTTGTAGCTAATCCTAACAAGCCACCGGAGGTAAAGGTTATTCTGGCCAAAAACCATAAAAAATTGCTAGAACTTATTCACAATCTCTCTGCAGGAAAAGGCACAAAAGGTGCATTCATACCTACATTGATGCTGTGAGTCCACTGTGGCACCCTGAATCAATGCTTCATGTATCACACATGAATATTTACAGGCGAAGATGAAGATGAATTCGAAGAGGAAAAGGAAGTGATCATCAAGGAAATCAAGAGTATCCCGTCTACCAAATCTCAACCAGTAGGGTTCGTTTTTCCTTCTTTGGGAAGAGACTCAAATATTTACTACTTAATGCCTCATTATGTGTTATGGTTTTCTGCTCACAAGTTTGGCCAGGAAACAGAAGATTGATGTAAGGATATTGGAAGGAATAGTAGGAGCTGGATGTACAAATAACAGTGTGGCTCTCTAGGTTTTTTTTTTCTTCTTTCTATTCAATCAAAGTGTGTTCTTCAAAGTACATATTTGTGATATATGAGATTCTTCAAGTAACATGTGGATCTGATTTTGAATGATGAAGCTCTTATTTTTTCTTTTGCAAATACATTTGCTCTGAGTACTTCGTTTTATCCCCCACATGAAACTAGGAATGGACACAAGCTGACCTGAACAAGGGTTGGCCCAGAATACCTGTTGGAAGAAAAAAAAAAAAAAAGAATCGTTGGAAAAGAATAAAAAGAATTGCTGACATTGATCATGAGCTCAGTGATCAAATTCATTCTAAACATGCAGTAAAATATGGTCTAATTATAGAGTTTCAAAATTGCAGTAGACTATATATACAACACAGGAATTTTTGGCACCTTCACCACAGCATTACATTGAGTAAAAAGATCTCACCTTGGCAAGAGTGGAATCAGGTATCAAAAAAGGAAGTATTCTGACAACAATGCCGCACCTATGACGCCAACCAGGCAAAACAGAGAAATGAAATCTGCCGTCCCAACAGATGACTCCGATAAGGCATAAATTTTATGAGTTCTACTGTCCCCTCTAAAACCTCTTACAATCATTGCCTGTGCAAACAACATTAATGATCAAATATTAATCTAGATCCTCAAGATAGAAGCAATCTTTCAATCTAGTTTTGCAAATAACACTACAATAAATGTCTAGATGCAAAATTAAGGGTGGATCCGGCCCAAGCTAACTTAGCTCAAACGAGTCAATATCGAGCTGGATTTCTCAGCTTGTGAATGGTTCATTTGTCCTTGTGACACTGTTTATCCTTCTAATGACATTGTTTACACGGCTGATACCCTTTCATTGACACTAAACACCAATTTGAACAAGTTTGAGCTCAAATTAGATATTACCAAGACTCAACTCAATTTGAGCTTGAATTAGCTTTAAACTCAACTCGACTCAACTCAAATCGAATCCACTTCAATGCAAAATGACTATAGTTATACCCAAGGAATTTAGTTACATACAAATCAATACACACATATATTTACCACATCTAAGTTTCCATAGTCTTGCAGCATATAATTTAAAACTATCCACATGCGCTACAGTATTCTGCCATTTGGGATTTGTAAATCAATAAACAGTTGTTTCATTAAGCAACTACTACACAAGAACATTTAAGCAAATCTAGTTAAATAAGGAATTGCCAATTACAAAAGAGTTATCTATTGAACCATAGGACCCAATTTAAAAGCATCAAAATAATCAGTCAGAAAAATTCGTGAATATGTTCAATTAAAAAAGAACCTGAGATATCTGCTCAGCATGGCTAAATATATTTTTGAAGATCCGACAAATATAGGAAGCAAAAACTGCAAATCCAACGAAAAACCAGAAAACATAAGCATTACATTGAAAACACATACACAAGCTAAAGAAGACAAGAACACCATTTAATATACCATACATTGATAAGTATATTATTGCATAAATACTTAAAATTTACAAGTGACTCAGTTTTACAGACATAAAGAACCTAAAATCTATAAAGTGAATCTCCAAATTAAAATGAAGGCATGGAAAATTACTGATCTAAGGTCATCACTTCTCATACAACACATCAAAAATGAGAAATGTGAACTTATAACAGGTGGTAGAAGTTAAAGAAGATAATTGCTCTCCAAATTTGATGTACGACAATGTTCTAAATAAAGCTTTGTAATGAAAAATATGATAAGAGAGAATATAATAAGGAGAAAGAAATAGAAGTGAGCTAGAGTTCAGTTGGTACTAACAAGCCAGCGAATGTCCATATATCACCCCAGGTTAAAAGGTTGAGAAAATGAAACAGCTAAGCCTGATTAGGGTTCAGATTCACCAACTTTTTGTGTATGTAAATCAAACAGAAGCACTTCATATACATTAGAAATATAACTTACTATTAATTGTCTCTAGCATTGTCAATTGCCTCCAATTTATCCTTCGAGATACTATCCCTAGTGCAACATTACGCACCTATAAACACAATTAGTGAGCATTTCTTATTGGAAAATGAAAGATATTATTCATCGACGAACTGTAAATAAAGCATCAAAAAATTTTGTATATGCTTAAATTCTATATGAAAAAAAAAGAAATTAACCATTCTCTCTTACCTCATCAAACACTAGATTAATGAACCTCAGAGAAAGTAAAAGGGTAAGAATGATTTCAGCCACAGGAACACCGATATGTGTCAAAGGGAGCATAAACCACCGCATAGCAAATGCAATCTGCTCTGGGGTAGTGGTTGCCAGGCAGAGACTTGAGCTTTGCAAGATCTTTTACAAAAATAGAGACCTAAATCTCAGAACAATCAAGTATTCATTTGTTTTGAAACATAAGCTACTCTGCTTATACCTATTAATGAATTCTTAAATTCTTTTAAGAAATTGAATATATTTAGATTAACTAAAGAAAAAAGAATCTATAAAGGCTGGACAAGTAGTCTCATACAATTAACAGTTCTGAATGTTAAACATATAATTTCAGGAATCAGTGTAATCTTTTTTTTATCTTTTCCAATTGAGTCAAAACAGCTCTCACTAAAGATATGTGTGTGGATTTTATATACGCAATCAAAACATGCAAAAAAGGGTTTATAAGAGAGAAAAAGCAAAAAAAAGCTTACTGTGAAGGTTAAACAGGCAGCTGTGCTGGCAACCGACAAACCCTTCCTTGTAAACTGTAATGGTCCAAGCTTCATAATTAAATATGAATAACTTCCCAAGGAAACAGGGAGATTAGGCAAACCCATGACTGCAGGCGGTGGAGTTCTTAACTGGACAGGAGAGGGTACACCATCTGAACCTAGCCCCAACATTATAAATAAAACTCCAGATAGTAATGACACTCTTCCCAATTGATCCTACAAGAGTTGTTAGAATTTCAACATAGTACTATAGCATTGGCAGCGTGAATTGTATAAACATTTGAAATATATCTATATGAAAATTATATGAACAAAAAAGTAATCGGAGAAACACAGTAACTTAATTAGAATCAGCAGCAGAAATCCATACAAATGTAAACAACAATGATAACATGCTTCAACTAGCTTTAACAGAATATTTAAGATACGCAACATTACAGCATTCTCCAAAATATAACTACAAAATCTGATGACATCACTATTGAAGTATGGATCTGCTGATAAATGACACAAAAAAAGTGACATATAAAACAGCACAGGCTGGAGCCATTGATTAACAAGGTATACAGTCTAGAGAAATGATATTTTTTTAATCTACACTATACATAAATTCTATCAAGCATAAAAGACTGTGATATGAATTTTAGGAGAACCATATCTCAAAAGCTAGCTATTGAGATTGAAGAGTCCAAAGTCATATAGACCCTACACTAGAAACTCATACTTTTTAATATGAGATTCAAGTCTTATACCTTGCACTTGAAATCCTAACATACCACCACACTCTGCAGTCCCAAGCCATCCGTGGGACGTTTGTGCGCTAACCCCAGGCTAACATTGCAATATCGACGTCACCACCTGTGCTATATGATTGTGACTGAAAGGCATGATGGTGACTCTAATACCAAATTATATGAGTCTATAGAGAACCACATTTCAAAAGCTAGTTACTAAGATTAAAGAGCCCAAATTCATATAAACCTCACACTAAAAGCCCAGACTTTTTAATGTAGGACCTAAATCTCATACCTTACATTTAGGATCCTATCAAACTACAAATATATTTTATTGCTCTTCACAATGCATAAATTTAACAAAGCAATATAGTCGGCAAAAATAATTTTTTGCTGCACGTTATACAAATTCAAACTAGAGCAATAGACAACAAATATCAACAACTTAAAATAGTTAATTCAATCCATCCACCTATATTGTACCAACTTGTCCAACACAAAACATGTTTTCTTAACTCAAACTCATCTAATAAGCAACAAAAGTTATCTACATGTGAGGAACTTCACCATTTTCCTTCATGAACATTGAAAGCCATATTTAAAAAAGTTTAGCCTAACAAACTTCCTTAAGCACCACAAGAAACCAATGTTAGAAAGTTGTATATTGGAACTCAACTTTATCCAACCACGCTGAGATCTCTGTAGTTATCTAATTACCACACTTACCATCCACACGTGTTTTGGAAGGATCCATATTGACAGAAGACTTGTGTATATGACTAATCCAACTCGCATTATTATATGTGATCGGGCTGGTAAGACAACTAAAGCCAAGAGCCATACCTGAATAATCAAAATGATTAGGCAGCCAAATTAGAATTCTTTGTTTTCATATTGGAAAAGAAAACCAAATATAGACACATATTTGTCTCAATTTTCTTACTGCTAGAGATTAAAATCTCATTTACATTGAGAACTTAGTGAAAAAATTACCTTTCTATTATACTACATTCTATCATAAAAAGCCAATTTCTTGAGCCAGTTTTGAAATTAGACTGATGAAAAACATAGAGCAGACCACTATCAGATGTTTAAGTTAAACATGAAACCTCGGTTGCACAACTTCATTTCCTAAATGTTTAAGGACACTGCCTTTGAAATTTGTTGTTAAGTTATAACTGCTCTCTGTAAAACCTGGGCCAAATTCACTGCTGATAACAAAAAACTGGTACTCAAAGAAATCATTACTTTTTTTCCTAAACCTCTCTTTGATTGCAGATAACCAGAGAAATTCTGATTTCTAAGCTAAATGCTGTTGCAGTCTCCAGAGAAACTTAAACAGCCAGAAACAGTAATAACCGGGTAGCAAAACTATGTCCACCAATGAGTACTAATTTGCACACTAATGATGTGTTCCTATATGATTGAGCAATTTTAAATTCAAGATAAAGTAATGCTGACATATTATTGATAGTTAACAAATTAATACTCATTGTCAATCTATGGAGACTTTTACTCTAACCCGAGACATGAGTTGAGTGAAGTTATCTCCAATATAATTTGAATTATTCCAAGCCCTGCCAGTACAGAAAATATATGAAACCACGCCTTTGATTTGCCCTCAAAAATATTAATTAAAAACCCAAACCCTGATAATTCCCCAAAAATAAAAATCATTGCTTGAACAGACGCACAAATTCTTAGACATTACTAAACAGAAGGCTTAAAGCGAAAACAAGTAAACAACAACCAATCAAAAAATATACCCAAAATTTCAACTAAAACTAATAACTACCAATTTGATTCTGGGGTCCACAGAGTGCAAGAATGTGGAAGGCGAAGCAATGAACTGGTAAATGGGACTGGCCGTAGTAGTGGAAATCAACCTGAAAACCTTATCAGCCGCAAAACCTCCAGTGGGTAACCAATTCATCCATTTAATATTTTCATTGTTATTTTTATCGCTATTATGGTCCTGTGAAGTTCTCACTGCGATATCTCTTCTCCTCAGTAAAACCCCATCAGGGATTTTCCTCAATGAAAGGAACAATCTAGGGTTAGAGCAATTTGGTGCAAGAATTTGAGTTGGAGAGGATGGAAACACAATTTTACGCTTTGGGGGTAGAGAGAGGGAGTATGGAATAGTACAGTGCGTGCAATTCATGGGCGTGCTTTGCTACTGATAACGAGAGACTTGACTAGAGGGGAAGTTTCCCGTTTCACAGTTTGTGCAGTGACTACAGTCAATTGTGGTTCGACAGGAAAATTCTCATTGCGGTGAGAATTCCAGGTGGGGCTATTGTGCCGTGTGTTTTGTTTTAGGTACTGAAGCCTTAAGCCTCATCTGGCTTTGATGTTTGAGAAATACCCCATACGGTGATCACAGGAAGTAATCTGGGTGATTTCTTAGACTTACTCTTTCACCACAAGAGTATGGATTTAATTCGTCACCAAACAATTTCAAAATTAAATTTCTGATTTTAATCTATAGAATATAATTAGAATATTATGTTTCTAATTTTCTAATACATATAATAGAACTAAAGTAAATTAGTGTTCTTATATATAATATCGTTATAAGTTAAGACTAATTTAATTAAAAAAATTTAAGATAAATATCAAACGATATTAAGTTAGATTAATTAAAACTTAGCTCGTGACACTTGACATTAAAGTCAGATTTAATCATAAAAGATTATATTTTATTCGATAAAATTAGTATGGATAAATAATTATAAATAAAATATTATTTTACTTTAATACAATTGTTATTTTTTAAATATTTAGGGGTATACTAAAATTTTAAAAATACTCTCAACCTTTTTTCAAAATTTAAAAACTCTCTAAAAATTTTATTATCACCCCTAAATTTTTTAAATTTATAATTTAACCTCAAATATATTTACGTATTTATTTTATTTTATTTTATTTTTAAAGTATAATTGTTATTTTTTAAACTATTAATGACGTATTAAAATATTAAAAATTTTAAAAATGCTCTCAAATTTTTTTAAATTTAAAAACAAAAACTTTTTAAAGGTTTTATTAACATCTTTAAATTTTTAAAATTTATAATTTATCTCGAAATATATAATTTATAATATTTGCATTCCTAATTTAATTTGTTTTATTTTTGAGGCGTAATTATCAAATTTCAAATTATTAGGATATACTAAAATTTTAAAAAACTTAAAAATACTTTAATTTTTTTTAAATTACAAAAAGAAACCCTTCCAAAATTTCATTTGTTCATCTGAATTTTTTAAAATTTAATATTTACCTATAAATATTAGATTATATAATATTTATGTCTCTAATTTATTTTATTTTTAATATATAATTATTATTTTTAAAACTATTAAAAAATATTAAAAATAAGAGTAATTTTATCCAAAATTTTTTATTACCCAAATAATCTTAAATTATTCCTTGTTTTAAAATATAATTTATTTACTCTTAGAAATAGAATTGAAGTGATACTATCAATTCAAATTATATAATTTTTTATAAAACTGAAACATAATTAATGTGAGCCAACCCTGAAAATTTTCTAACATAATGCGTATAAAATGAAGGGAGTCATTATGCGTATAATTTATTCGATATACGGGTAAGATTTCAAGTCATAAAAAGAAAAAAGAACCATTCGAACAAAGGTTGAGGAAGAAAATTAATGGCGAAAGCATTTAGGGAGTGCATAAATTGAAACCAACTGTGAACACGTCTAGGCCAGAGGCTGTATTCCATCTGGGAAACCATTTTGTAAATTCTTGAGCAGGAAGAACCACTCAACTCTTGAACTTTTTATTTACAGGGCTCTTCTGAAAAAAAAAGAAAAAAAAGAAAAAACCTTCCTATGCATCAGTTTTTAAATCCAAGAGCTTGCTTCATGAGTTCCTTCGACCAATCTCAGACATTCAATGCCAGCTTCTGAGCAGCTAGAGCTTCAGCCTCAAGTGTTGGCTGCCACAGTAAGGTGGTGTCTGCCAATAATGAGGTCACCACGTAAGGATCCATGTTTGAAGCTGGACGCCGATCCTCCAGGTAACCTATACAAAACAATGGCAGCACCAAAAAGTTGGATCGCCCTAAAAGGATATAACAATGATACTTCATATACAAACAGATGAATACTAACTAGTGTTAAACATCAGCCAAACTGAGTTGAGTATTGTTTGACTTAAATTTGGCTGATGGAGTTCAGCTAGAGCTTGAGCTCAAACTTGGGGATTGCCGACTAGATATCAAGCTTGAGAGTGAAAGTGATGGTTCAAAATTTGGCTCACCTTAGCTCATTTACAACTTTAATACTAACTGGTATAGTCAAACTCACATGTTATTATATAATTGAATAATTATAAATGATAATATAACATTTGTTTGTTAATACTTGTTGATTGCACATGTAATGCAATTAACATCATACCTTTGCCTTGCTTCTCCGTGTCACGCCCCACACGAATTGAGCAGCCGCGATTAGCCACTCCCTAAAAGTTGAAAAGAAGCACTTCATAAACAACTCAAAGAAAAAAGAAAAGAAATGGGCATGGTTATCTTGTGAGCATACCCAGGAAAATGTGTTTATGCTGGCTGTTTCATGCTTTCCTGTCAATCTTCTTTCATTTCCTTCACCATATGCACTGATATGATCTTCATGGCGCAGCGACAGATTCAAGATGGCCTTCTTTATTGCTTCATAGCCTCCATCCTCCCTCATAGATTTGGTGCTGTAAGCCACAAAAAAGAATCAGCTATTACTATACTAATTAAGTGTTTAATTACGCCTCGAAATTTTTGCATACTTCTTATTGAGTATCCCTATATTGATTGGGAAACAAGTCGGATGTGGGGATTTAAGTGTGAGGAAAAGCCTTACCATTGTAACCCTATGGCCCAAAGTATCCCCTATTGATTGGGAAACTTGAGCTCCTTTTGGGTAGGAGAAGCCTAATAGAGATAACAATTGGTCCTCCAAATTAGGTCCTTGGCTTGTCCCTCAGTTGAATAGGGAAGGGATTACACAATAAGAATGGGGATGAGGACTATTAAAATCTTTATAACAAGAACAATGATAGATATATCTCTGATTTTTCCCTTAATCCTGCCATGTTACCATTCCTTAGGCCCAATTGGAAAACTTGAGCTCCTTCAAGGGTAAGAGAGGCTCAACAGTATTTTCGAAGTTATTTTATCTACAAAATTTATGACTTTCCAAATACCTGAAATTCGTGTGGCATCCAGCACCATTCCAATCACCCTGTCAACATTAAGAAGAGGTGTGATCGATATTGAGGAATCCCAAGAATTGAATGAAGTTGATGAATATTATATTACCTCTATGGGTTTTGGATCAAGTGAGAGGACAACACCAGCTTGCTCAGTGATTCTCTGTCAAAACAGGGGAGAATGGTAAACATTGTTCCAATGTCATACATAGAAGCCAGCCCAAAGTAGGAGCCACCACAAAAGTGTGCTGGAAACCTCCCCTCAACTGGGACTTGGGCTTTAATAATTAAGTCACCACAAAAATGGTATTGGACTTCTTTCCGAAACCCCCACCCCAAAAGTTAGATCAAGGGGTGACATTTTCCCTCGTACTTATCTACTGAAGCTCATCTTAATTCCCAGCCAATATGGATACTAAACAACCATCTTTAGTTCAAAAAGTTTTATTGTTAACACAAATTCTGAAGGACACCAGTAGATTACATCATAGTAGTCAACAAAGACTTGAATATATAGGAATCATGTATTTCTAAAATGAACTTGTTTGCCATTGAGATCATTCTTCAACTTAATAGCTATATGTATTACCTAAAAAAAACTATGTAGAAGAGTTACCTCAAGAATGTATCTAGAACACCAGATATGATCTGCAGCCTCAATGCCCACACTAGGACCTACTTGATATTCCCACTGCAAAATAGGTGCAAGATTAAATATGACTGAATGACCAAACATGAATGTGGTGATATTGAAGTTATAAACAAGAAATAAAAGCTGAGGATTAGTGGCAAACCTGGCCTGGCATAACCTCCCCATTGGTGCCACTAATGTTAATTCCAGCATATAAGCAAGCCTTGTAATGAGCATCTGAGATGTCACGGCCGAATGACTTATCAGCACCAGCTCCACAGTAATAAGGACCCTGCAAAAGTATAAGAATCATGTATCAAACAATGTACATTGATGGATGATTGTGAACCAACTCCTTACCTGAGGACCTGGATAGCCTCCGATAGGCCAACCCAAAGGCCATTTCACATTTTTTTGAAGCAAGGTGTACTCTTGTTCTATCCCATACCTAAAATAAAACAGGTGTTGAAGTAAATAAAGTGTTGTAATCAAAGGCAGAGATACCCTTTTATTAAGATTGTTGAAATATGCATACCATGGTACTTCAGCTACCACCTTTGGGTTACTGAAAATCTGAGCAGCTCTGTGGCGTTTGTTTGTTGGGATAGGCTCGCCCGCTGGAGTGTAGGTATCACAAATGACCTTGCAAAACATGTAACTTAACATCAAAAGCTAGTATATTGAAAAAAGTTGCTGATCCACACATAAGAGGTCATTTAAAGCTGTGAGAGAGACATAAGGTTTATACTGATCCAACATCCTCGATTCCTATTCGATGTGTTTTGGCATTAACACAGCCCTCAAGTCAAAGGGCGTCTTTGCACATAGCAGACCACTTATAAAGTATTGTCCATTTTGACCTTTTATGGTCTCATGGTTTTTCCCTTAAAAAACGTCTCGTGAGAGAGAGAGAGAGACAATGGGTTGTATGGACCCAACACCCTCGGTTTTTGTTCAATATAAGATTTTTTACATCAATATAATCAAAATCAAAACATAATATTCCTATTTCCTTAAACTAAATGACATTTACCAAGATGTTGTTGCCTCCACGAAAGGGGTCCTTGAATATAGCTTGAGGACTGGAAAAAAGATTCAATCAAAAATCTTCTAGTGATGATAAACAGAAATTTAAAAAAAAAAAAAACAGTTCCATGGCACAAGATCTTACTATAAAATTACTTCACTATCTTCACCAGGTGCTTGTCCAGTACTTGATCCATCATAATTCCATTTGGGAAGCTCAGATGGATGTGTAACAGGCTTTGAGATTGTCTGCACATCAGAAATATCAATGATAATAGACATGAGAAGGACCACTACATGTAAAATGTTGAAAAGCTTCATTCTTTTAAGATCACGTTACCTTTGACTTGCTACGTAAATCGATCCCAGAACCTCCAATCCTGTGGCAGAATGAGTTAGCTTCACAAAGAATCTGTAATATGCATTTTAGAAACATATATTAGCAAGAAGCTGTACCAAATGTATTCAGCAATGAACTTGTCAGTGTATGGAGTAATGTCCAAGTTTAGAAGATTCTCCAGCCTATTGATGGTGCTGTTTTCAGACTTCACAGCAAACACTCTAAATTTAGAACTATTTTTTGCTGCTGCTTTCTTGTTCTGCTTCAGCAACAGAGAACTCCACATTTTTGTTGTCATGGAACTTGCCAGGTTTGAGGTCTTTGGCATGCTCATCTGCCATTGTGTTGAAGGTGCCAAAATCTGTGCCATTTCCGCCTACTCGCCCACAAAATTTAAACAACTATGCTCAACAACTTAAAGCTTGAAAAACTAAAAACATCAAAGTCTCATTGTCATTAGTTGTTTCTTAAGTACAGAAAATCAACCAGAAATATATATACCGAATGATTCAACCTTATTTCTCTTTTTCTGTAAAACAAGACCGGCTGCATACAAATTTCCTTTTTCTGTTCTTTTTGTAACTAAGAACAAAATAAGTAATACAAGTTCACATGCACACCATGTAACAGAGAAGAGCTTAGCCTTATAGGAAACAAACAGTGGCCGCAGACTCAAAGGAATCATAAGTATCGTTTTCTACTTAGATGCTAAAGGCATATTCTTAGAGGTGTTGCCCTTTCACCATTTCACTCCACACAACTTATCATATCAAAGCAATGTCATTCACTCATTTCTTGGTTATATCATCATAAGCAGTCAAATTTATTGTCTCACAGCGCAACCACTTTTGGCTTTTGGTGATAAGAAGCTGTCAGAATGAAACTGACTTATTAGTTCAATACATTTGAATAGGCCAGGCCCTCAGACTGCAGTTCACTTTTGTCAAAAAAGTACTTCTTTTTATATAAACAAAAGGATACTTTACAAAAAGAGAAAAACAAACTAGAGAGATATAGAATTTCTATCACATTTGAGGACAAGTGGAAGGAAATGATGGTATATACCTAGCAATTTCCAAACCAGTTGGCAATGCAGTTGATAAGTGGAAGGAAATAATGGTATACACCTAGCAAGTTCCAAACCAGTTGGCTATGCAGTTCATAAGTGGAAGGCCAGTTGGCTATTTGTCTTCTCAGTTTCTTGGATTTTGATCTTGTCAGGATTCATATATCAGTGGGTCTCAAGGGTCCAATGCATGCATGCATGTGTGCTTCTTGATATCTCTTATTAAAATAAGAAAAATAAAAAAACTGAAAGTTACTGAGCACTAATGCAAGCTGGATGTAGGGCTGCAAACCAGTCATGCCACTTGTGAGCAGTTTGCGGCTGGGCTCGTCTCATTTCAAGTCAAACTTGGCTTAACTAAAATCCAAAACTGTAGAGTTTGAATTTTAAGCCAAGCTTGAATTTGATATTTGACTAGTTCAGTGAGCTCGTAAGCTCACTATTCGATTTAAGGAAACTATCAATAACACCTTAAAATTTTCAAACCTTAAAATTTTCAAACCTTTCACTTATAACTTTTTTTTTGAATCTAAAGAGTAATTGATATCAAACGAAACAAGAAACTAGTGTAAATGAAATCTTGGCGTTGATTCTCAAGGTGAAATGAAAAGCATTGGAGGAGTCTCAAGAAAATTCTACCAGCATCTGAGCTCAATTCTCATAAATTACTTATGAAACTTTGAAATGTCAAAGAAAATGAAGAATCACAATGTGGGGATCTCTAGAAACTAAAGTAAATGCTAGATTCAGTTGGTTGCAGGTATATAATAAATGACCAACCGTACCAAGTTTTTACACTTGTTGCCTAATTTCATACACTAAGCAAGCACAGCCATTGTCATGAAATATACTGAAGTTGATAAAGAACTAACCTAAGAGCTGCCTGAAGTGGCTTCAAGAGCAACCAAAATGTCCAAGCTTGCCTTCACAGAAAAAGAGAAGCTCTCAAAGACTTGTTTTTGGTGCAAAGGTTTAAAATAATAGTGGTTGACATCAAAAAGGTGTATTGGCTTTTTCCCATAGAGATAGGGGTGAGCTATGAGTGGAGGAAAATAGTTCGTGGTCTCTTGGTGACTCCAAGAGAAGACTGGACCATATGAAAATTTTAAAGATAAGGATCCAAGCTTCTCTAACTTCTCTTTTTCTGCCTCCTCCTCCTCCTCCCCCCATATGGCTGGTCAACTAAGATTGCTTCCTGTGTTTTTCTTGACTTGGGATTAACAAAGTAAAAATTTATACTTTCATTCTCAGTTTAAGCCTTGGAATCACATTTAAAAGTACTTCTTAGAACAAGAAAGCACATGTTGTTTTGATTCCACTGAATAATGTTATCCAACTTTCCTCCACAACTTACATGAGCTAAACTTGATTGATAAGAACTGATTTACAATAGTGACCCAGATTCCGAAAACAATTATCCGAATTTAAGAAATGCAAAATTCAAAATATGAATTTTCAAAGAGATCTATTACAGCACGCTAAATATATATCAATTAAGATTTATATATTAAAGTTATATCGAAATGTATATAGAGTGAGAGTGAGTGTGTGATAAAAACGAGAGAGTAAAATATTTTATTTTTTTTTTGTCTTATAATCTTCTTCATTCATGATCAAATTTTATTTATTTTGTGCTAATAATTTGTTTCGTATTAAATTTTTTATGTAAATTTTGTGTTCTTATCTGAAGTATTTGTGCAAGATCAATAAGCTCACATAAATTTGTTTTTAGTATTATGTTTTTGTTTCCGTGGAATTATTTAGATTAACAAGTCAATTGAAACCAATTAAGTGTAAATTCAAATTGAGACAAAACTAAATAAAGGTCAGCTTGAGATTAAATTTGATTTGCTTAATTAATGATAAGTTCATTGGAAAAAAAGGTAGAAAAAAAAAAAGAAAATCTTTGAAGATGAATCAGTCGACGAATTTTCGATGTCTCAACTGACAAGTTAGGGCTGATTAAAATTGGTTAATTCATAATATTAGGGATAAATTTAATCCAAACCGAATATAAACAACATATAACTCAATTTTAGTTCGAATTTAAAATAACCAACTTAAGATTAAAGTTGGTTTGCTTGATTGATAATAAGTTCATTGATAAAAAAAAAGGATAACAGTCAAATACAAAGAGAAAGAAGGAACCAAAGAAGATGAATCTACAAGTAAATTTCCATTGTCTCAATTGAGTCAAGTTGACTTAATTCGAGTTCGAAGACTTCTATTTATAACAAGTCTTGATTCAAAAGCCATTGATGCAGAATAAGCATAATACACTTCAATATAGGGTTGTATTGAATTCGAATTGACTCAACTCAAATCCACAATTTTGTTTGAGATTAGTTCGTGTATTTATTAAATAGATATGACAGAGAGTTAGGTCCCCTAATTTTGGCATGACTTGTAAAATTGTAGGTAATACCAAGCATGCGAACCATTTAGGCTCTGTCAAGGGCCTTGGGCAAAGCATTAAGCAGCAAAAGCATGTTGGTTGGCCCAACTAAGAACTCGTGAAGGCATGACCCAAAGGCCTTGGGCTGCCTTACAGGCAGGTTGGGTCGAGTTACTAGGCCCTTCAAATGGTAGGTTTAGACACAACAAATATCGTTAGACTAAATTTAACACATTTTATTATTGTATCTACTATTAGATGATACTGATTATTTTATTGGTGATATTATATATTCTTTTAATCATACTATTTATCCTTTTGATAACGTTTTAAAAATATAAAATCTATCTAAATTTGAGTCGATTTTAAATTTAATTTGATTAAACTTGAATAGAGTCCATTCTCTCTGAAGGAATAGATACACACCATGCTTCCCTTGTACTTCAGTCCCCAGGGCAAGGGTTCGAGTGGCGTGGGAGGCGTTAGAAAACCCCAGGGGGAGGGACTGTACCTACTATGGGATGGGCTGAGAGGGGCCACCATAGCCGACTAGCAGAGGGCCAAGACTCAAAGTAGCAGACTCGTACCGGCTTAGGGCCCAAGGGTCTGGGCCGTTACACAACGTCATTTTGATCGATTCAATTTGAGCTTTTTCAAACTCTCAAGCTTGGTGAGCCAAACACTCCCTAAGTTCAAGCTTGAGTTGACAGTATTAAACCCCTTAAGCTAGAGCTTTAGCTCACCTAAGCCGAGCCTGGTCCCCTAATTCCTCTTCTATGCCTTTGACACTATGTTTTGTTTCACCTTGTGCTTTTCGCAGGGAGACAAGAATATTATCAAATTTGAGGGTGATCACAACACTCCATACTCGCAATTTTACTTTGACTCTATGAATATTTTTTTCCACGGTGTCTTGCAACCACCAGAGGATGAGGTGGGGAGTGCAAAGCATGATTACATCAGTAAGATAAAACAAATTAAACTGCAATTATCTGGTTTTACATCGTTAGTTTATTGGGAGTAGTAGATTTCATGTCCACAACCTGTTGCTAATAGTTGATTGTCTTCCTTTCAGGGTAGTTGGAGCACTATGCAAGAATTCTGATTTTACCCAGGAACTTGAACAGCACCTAGAGGTACAGTTCCTGTGCCTCATGTCTCTTATTCACTCTCTTCTTCATCATGTTAGTTCTGGATCCAGTGACAAGCAGCACCGTAGATTCCATAAAACAAGTTCGTTCGAGAAGGCCAATGAGCCGGACTGAGGTTAGTACTTTGGGATTAGTTGTGTCATAAATTGCTTACATGTCAAAGTTATCAGACATTATTATTCTCTTGCTATGCGGATTTTTTTTCCTTTTAACTCTGCTCAGGTCCCTTCTGATTTATCAACCCAAGATAGCCATGCTGAAGCTGAGGTATCTTCTGGCCCTTACATATAATCAAACCATTCTCTAAGATCCTCTTAGTCCAATTTTACTCCCCTGTATACACTGAATACTGATCTAAATGCATGCGTTATGTATCGAAGAGTTATATTATCATAACACTTGGATTTATCAAGAAAAGATAACAATGCTTACCACTTCGGGCTCACTTATGACAATTTGACACTGATCTGTGAGATACTGTGATGGTTTAATCTTTGGACCAATCACTGCAGTGATAAGTTATCTTTTCTTTTCTAGTTCATGATTTGAAGCTACTAGTGTCTTCTAATTTGTTACTGAATGATCTCTTGATGTAGGATGAAGAAACTGATGAAAATCATTGCCCATCATTATCCAATATGTTTAGCTTCAATTTGTCCAATGGTCAACCATATGGCCCTCATGTCCCAACAAAAATGGCTGATGATGATCAATATGTGGAGTATGGACTTCAAGACTTGGCAGGTTTCCCAAGCAACATAGAGGAGGAGGAAAGAGTGAGTCAAAGTCGTATCACCATTTTCAACATTTATTATTCATTGCATTTGATGAAACCTGTTTCAGATGTTCATGGAGGCAGTGATTATGTCATTAAAGGACCCCCAAGCAGGAGATCAACCAACCTCTGCCACCACTGATTCCTCGAAGTCTTTACAAAATGATGCTTTGAACGATTGCTTCATGATAGAAGATTCTAAATCTTCAAAGACAAACTGATTTTGATTCAGTAGAAGATTTTAAGCCTGTTAAGACAGAACCCACTTCTGCTACAGTATTAAATGGCTTGGATTCGGCTCCCCAGGACCTGTCTCCTGATACAAGCATCTCATCAGGTGAGCTCGCATTTGATAACCCTCCATCTGCCATGGAAACACCAAGCATTGGAACTTCTGTTTGCGTTGATACTACTTTGGCAAGCACAGCATCTGATGCTGATGTGTCAAGTTATTCGAAAGTCACATTGATGGCAGTAAGAAACCCAGGTGGACACATAAGGGATGGCTTGATGCGATGCTGGGATCTCAAGATATTCAGTTAGATAATGTATTGTTTTGTAACTAACATAGTTTCAGGGATTGTAGTGAAGTAAAACGATTGATCAAAAACAAAGAAATAGGTTCTGTTCTGTGAATGTGTTTAAGAATTTACTTACGGTGATTTTTATTCACACTTGAAAAAGGAATATGATTATTTTTGACACTCATATTGAATGCAACAATATGTCTGTGTCATTGTAACACAGAAAGCCACCACAAACCTTGTGATTGTTTGTTGTTGAATGGGTCCTATGCCTTCTGGGATAACTCTGTTCCAATGAATTCGAATTCTAGATTTAGGTACAGAAGGATTAGGGGTTTTGTTGTAGTAAACAGAAATCTGATTTTACCTTCTTGACTTTTGTTTTGGACGGGTGAATTTAAGCTGATCTAACTATTCATTTTGATTGAATTTAAAATATGTCCAACACCGGTGAATTTGAGTATGTGTTAGATTTAAATTGATTAAAATAATATTATTTTTTTTTATTGATTAACTAATTATAATATTAAATTAAATTCAAATTAAATTTAAATTAATATTAAAGTTAAATTTAAACTTAATTCTCTTCAGATCAAATCATACTTAAATTGATTTGAGTAAAGTTTGTTAAACTGGAGCCTTCGAATCTGATTTTTTAAATTTAAATCGAATTCAGATATTATCCAACTTGAAACTCAGTACACGTTTAACTTAAAAATATAAACAAAGGACATGTGGTTCAGTTTTTGAACGATGTATTATATCATGTGGCAGCCTCTGTGGACGTCAGCTGAGCCAACTCTTAAAACCCGTGCATTTTCTTCCAATTGAAGCAATCTTCAACACCTCCTATAGTCAATTCTGAATCCCTTCTCTCAAATTATCATTGCCTCAAATCCCAAAATTATATAATTCTGTTGCAAATCCCCAAATTTCAGTTCACACAGAAACCCTAATTCTGGATTTTACCCAATTAATCTATACAAATTCAACGATTATTTCCTATAAAGTGGAAACTCATCGTCAATCCAGTTGATGGGCACGGTTAAGGTCTTGAAAGACCCTTCAAAACCTTTAATCACACCCATTACGAGCTCAATTTCTCGTAACGAGACCATAAATGGGTCGCACCAGTTCAAGATTAGTGGCTACTCGCTTTCTAAAGGCATGGGCATCGGAAAGTACGTAGCTTCCGATACTTTTTTTGTCGGTGGATATGCGTGGGCGGTTTATTTCTACCCTGACGGCAAGAGCGTTGAAGATAATGCTGCTTATGTTTCGCTCTTTATCGCCCTCGCAAGCGAAGGGACGGACGTTAGAGCGCTGTTTGAGCTCACGCTTTTGGATCAGAGTGGGAAGGCACGGCACAAGGTTCATACCCATTTTGGGAGGTCCCTCGATAGTGGACCCTATGCACTTAAATATCGTGGGAGCATGTGGTGAGTGGTTTTTATTTTTAACATTTTATCTGTGTTTTGAATTGGATTTTTTGGAATTTTTATTAAATTCTAGTGTGACTCTATGGTTTAGTTTGTGTTAAAGAGCTATAAATTTGACGTTAAAGCAAGAAAATTTGAATTTCGCCTAAGGTACATGAAAGTTTCTACTAGTGGCGTTGGAGATATATTTAAGCTTTGTTTTTTTAGAGTTGCTTAATGAAACATTGGAAGGAAAAATGAGAATTTTTGTATATATTATGATGAATGAAATGCAAGGTTTATATAACCGTGTCTATGCATCTTAATTAGAAAATAATCTAAACTTTCGCATTGTACAGATATTAATTCTTAAAGATCATGAAGATATAAATACTAATTTTAATTCTTGAAGATCATGAAAATACATCTACTAATTTCTATTCCTAAAGTACACACATATACAAATCAACATTCTCCCACAACTTGGAGCATATAATCATATGTGTCAAACTTGTTACAATAAAACCAATTCAAGGACCATCAAGAGATGCAATAAGGATATCTACTAATTGATCGATTGAACTGATATAACTAGTGGTGATACGATTGAACAAAATCTTCTCTTAACTAAAATGACAATTAAGTTCTATATGTTTAGTCTTCTCATGAAACACTGGATTGGAGGAGATATAACATGCAACTTGATTATCACAAAGTAACTTCATCTGTAATAGTTCTGCAAACTTTAATTCTTGGATCAATTGTTATAATTGGATTAACTGACAAATTGCTAAGGCCATAGCAAAGTATTCTATTTCTACACTTTATCTAGCAACATCTTGCTTCTTACTTTTGCATGATACTAGGTTTCCTCTGATAAGAACACAATAACTTGAAGTGGAACATCTATCAAACGGAGAACTTCCCCAATTAGCATCTAAGTATCCGAAAATTTGTATATGACTCCTATTCTCATAAAACAATCATTTATACTGTAAAATCTGAACAATCACATCCAATGATTGTCACATGGAGACTATAGGTCCTAACTAATAGTATTAACGGAGAAGGAAATATCAGGTTGTGTGATAGTGAGATAGTTAAGCTTACCAACTAGCTTTTGGTATCTTCCAGGATCTACAAGGGGTTCCCCTTGTCTAGGTAAGAGCTTAGTATTAGGATTCATGGGAGAATCTATAAGTCTACAGTATGGTATCCCTGTTTCTTTCTGAATATCCAAAACATACTTTCTTTGAGAAATAACAATTCTAGAATTAGACTGAATAACTTCTATGCCAAGGAAACACTCGAGAAACCCAACATCTTTAGTCTTAAAATGACTGAGCAACTGATTCTTCAATTGCTCAATACCATTTTGATCAATTTTAGTAATAATAATATTATCAACATAGACTATCATATAGATACATTACCCTTGTGATGTGTTTCCGTAGAAAACCCTATGATTAAACTCAGTCCAACAATCATCCCATTTCAACAATATTTTTTTTAAATGATTATCGAAACATGGTTAAATTTTTAGATAGCCTTCCACAAAAACCTTGAGAATTCCCTAATCACATCAGAATCTCACCTTCGTGCATTACATGAATAATGCTTATTACTTCATGGCTAAGATTATCATTGTTAAGGAAATCTCGCCAGCTATTTTCCAAAAAATGCTGTGGCCGTCATCCCTCATTGCCATATATATATAAATTCTCATTAAATTTTCAATTCTAACTTCACTATACCCAGAATTGTAAACAATGATAAAATGTAAAATTGAAGATAAGGCAAGACTGAGTACATCAAAGTAAGTTCTGCCTCCTTTAGAAAGACAAGCTAAAAATGTTCTTGAGAGTCAGAATGCCTGGGGACACATTGCTATACTATTTTGTCACAGAAGTCCACATGAGAGTTATAAATTTACCTTGGAGAACATTGATACATTTTCTAACTTGTCATACTAGTTCATACGAGTTCTGTTACATCTATTTTGACAAAATTTTAATAAAAATCCATTATTTTTTTGGAATGTGAACATGATTAAATAGGTTCCACTGTTGGTGTTTCAGGGGTTATAAGCGCTTTTTTAAAAGGACACTTCTTGAGACATCAGACTACCTTAAAGATGATTGCCTCTCAATCCGCTGCTGTGTTGGTGTAGTTAAGTCATATACAGAGGGACCTAAGACTTATGCTATTGCAGTGCCACCTTCTGATATCAGTAAGCATTTTGGGAAGCTTTTAGAAAGTGGTAGGTGTACCGATGTGAATTTTGAAGTTTGTGGGGAAAAGTTTTCAGCGCACAAACTTGTTCTTGCTGCGCGCTCACCTGTGCTCAGAGCTCAATTTTTTGGTCCGCTGAAGGATCAAAACACTCAATGCATTAAAGTTGAAGACATTGAAGCCCCAGTATTTAAGGTTCACCCTCTCTTTCACTCTCCCCAACATCATTGCTGTGCTTATTTTGCTTAAATTGTGCAGCTTAAAGTTTTTTTCCTAATTATAGATGTCGGATCCAATATATGCTGATTGTTGTTGTTGAATTTGGAAGGAAAGTGATAATCATTTTCCTTCATATTATATAAATGTTGTCTCTCTTTTTGTGGTTTTTTCCTCTCTCTTGTGTTCTTTTGCAGTTATATTTTTGAATGGTAAATTTTGTTCTGCTTGCTCTCTAATGAACCTTGTCTTGAGTATAATCACCGAGTTTCTGAGGCAGACGAGAAATTTGGTGCTAAAGAAAAAAATAAAATTAACTCTTATCACATGTTTCTATCCCTTGTTATATATGCGCATTCCTGCAGCTTTTATGGAAAGAAATATCCTTCCTGCTAGAGTTGGAATGGAGTTTGACATTGGTTCGTTGTAATCCTAACTTATTTTCTTGCTGAAATATAATTATTATTATTATTTTTTTAATTTTGTGATTAGTGGGCACTAAGTGGGATTGTTTTGGATTACAGTAAGCAGATGTTTCTTTTGAGATGTTGTTGTGCATCTTCACTAATATGTCCTCAATTCTCTGTTGAGCACCTTAGTTTTTTGTACATAATGTATAAGATTTATAAGAAGAGGTAGCTTCTGTTGGTTGCCTTTGTGAGGTGAGTAATTGCATTTCTGTACAGGATGATATATCCACGGATGTACATCTGGAACCTTCACCTAAGGCGCTGCTCCTGTACTCAAATCTTACTCACCCCAGCTAAGGTTTACTATCTTCTTGTTTCTCTTCCTGATTGAACTGCTATATGCCTATATTCCATGACGGTCAATTTGATGGTATAATTATTTTTCTTTGAATCAAAATTTACTTGATTCCCTGATTGTGTGTTTTGATGGATTTTTCTTGTAATTTGTTATTTGTTTATAGCAGTCCTACTGCTAATTTATTATTCATCTGTAGCAGTTCTATGGCTCGAAAGATACTTTGAGAGCCTGCCATTGGACAAGTTTATCAAACTGTTTATGTAGTGACATGAATAATAGATTTCTAAATTGGTTAAGCTTTAATTGTTTGAATTTTGTTGGAATTACTCAAAATTCTTAAGATTTCATCTGGCATGTATGATTGTAATTTCAATGGAATGAAAGAAAATTTTTGTTTATTTATTTAGAATACAAGTGATATCATGGTTCCTTCAACCTCGTTGAATTATAGTCAGAATAAAGGCAGAGATGTATTACAATACTTCTATTGCCCCTTTTTGTATTCATGTCTTTTTCTTTTCTGGCCCTTTTTGTGGTTCAAGTCAGTGATGCTGTTTGTTATTTAATGTCTCTTTTAGTCTCCAAAGATGCAAAAGAATTCTAAAGTTTTAGTTGTACCTGAGTATTGCCCGCTAAACCTGCTTGAAAATACCTCTTGCTAACGTTTGTTGGAACTTTATAGGCATTACTCTATTTTATCTACTGGGATACCCTACCAGACATGGAAGAGCTTGTGGATCTAAATCCAAAATGGGCTTCTACACTAATGGCTCAGCATCTGCTTGCAGCAGCAGATCGATATGCTCTTGAGAGGCTCAAATTGCTGTGTGAGTCTAAACTTTGTGAGGATGTTGCTATAAATACAGTTGCTAGCACATTGGCCTTGGCAGAGCAGCACCTCTGTTTCCAACTGAAAGCTGTTTGTCTCAAGTTCACTGCATTGCCTGAAAATTTGAAAGGTATTTAATGTGCATGTTTACTAAGTTCTCTTTGTAAGTTTTATAGGGTTACATTTGTTACGAGTGAATGAGTTTTACTATTAGTCACTCTTAATATTTTTGACCTAAGGGGTAGGAGAGCTGTTGCCTCATATTGTTATTTTTAGCGATAAGCCTCTGTACTAAGTTTTGCATGTGCCACGTCTCTAAAGACGGTTGATGCTGACTACTTGATTTAATGTAGGATATTCATCTTTTGTTTGTGATTTCTATAATGTTGACATATAGAAAATCTTTATTTATGATCTTTAATTGGTTGATTTAATTTTCTATCATCGCACCTGCTTCATGCGTATCATATGTGTATCATGTTGGCTGAAAAACATAGCGCTTAGCCAGTAGGAACTATATATCATTAGGAGGCCAATTTATGCATTGTTAGGGTTACCCATGGCAGTCACCGTCCATGATTGTCACATAACTAATTTTGTTCTTCATGAACAGCCACCAATTGTTTGATAAGTTGGTTTCTATCTGGTGACAATGCTAGTTTATGTAAGTAGTCCTTTGGTTCACAAACCTAGTGTATGTATGTGTGAATATTATGTTTGTTCAATTAATTTGTGCTGCCTAGTTCAATTAGTGTAGTGTAGCATAGTCTTTTGATTTCGGAGTTAAAATGTAATAGAGTGTCTTTTAATCACTTCTTTTTTCCTAGTCATTGTTAGGGCTCACTAACAGGAGTGGTCTATTTTGTTTTCAGCCGTGATGCAAACAGATGGATTTGAATACCTAAAGGAAAGCTGCCCTTCTGTCATCACTGAACTGTTGCAGCATGTGGCACAAAATGGCGAGCATTCTGTCACTGCTTCCGGATACGGAAATGAGACAACATTAGATGGCGGTGATGTGAATGGGAGGCGGGTGAAGCCGAGGACACATTGATCTAGCAGTAACAGATAGGTTTTTCTTTTTCCAGAAGAATAATAATGGTTTAAAGACAGAAGAGCTTGTTAGGTTAGAACATTTTTGGATCATGCTGACAGTTGGCAATTCATTTGACATCTTTATGATCAGCAGTTCATTAATTTGTTCTATATATTGTGAACGTCTGGGTGTCGTAAGTCTCCTTTTTGTGCGGTTAAGATGACTGCTTGTAAGTTGTTACAGAAATGAGTGTTGTATAGATTTGCATGCGGGGATTACTTGTTTCATCATTGGTGATCCATTTTAGAGCACCATTTCTTGTTTTATAAGAATAATTTTGCAAATTGAATAGGATGTCAAGGGACTTCTTGAGACAAAGCATAACCATACTAGAACTAGAACGATTTCTGCAAGTTAAGGAGCAATATTCCTAATGAGTTGCTTGTTTAACTGCTTTTGCCTTTCAATATTCTAACTAGTTACTTCTTACTGTCATTGGAGGGCCAATTATGCCCCTATGGGATAAATCTGTAACCACTTAACCCAATCTTATAGATTACATAAGTGATGAGCAAACTTTTAGCGTATTTTGAACCTTGATCATCTGGGTAACTCCATTCTTTATTACTTGAATCAACCCTTTGAGCATTGATGATGCTAACTGGAAAGCTAAGCCCCTTAATTATATCCTACTTGAGCTCCTAATCTCATACTGGAGGTCATAAGCATTTCGAATGATTGGAGTTTATTGGGGAAACTTTGTTCTTAAATCAGATGCAAGAGATTAGGGATTTTGGTTGATGAGGTAAAATGATTACAAAACAATGGGGCTCAGCCCCAAATCAAATGCAAGACATTAAGGATTCTATGCAGTCAAAATCCCAGAACCATGGCAAATCAATCAAACCTAATGATTGTCTATTGGCGTACCATAGAGCTGTGGGTCAAAAAAATAGATGCAACTGTAAGATTATTTCTGGTTGAGAAAGCACAAGTCAAAATGATACAACAGTTAATAGTCACATTTATGGCCCAAAATAACTTGAAATAAGACATGGAGAACAAAGTTGTAATTACCTAATTCTAATTTGAAAAGAATTTCAACAGAGTACTAGGCAATTCAAGGAATTGCATTGCCTTGCCTGGTATCATGGTTATTGTTTCTCACCACACAAGTAAAGGGTCATGGGCAGTGGCACATTAAATTACCCCTTCAACTTTTCTAGTTAGTGCTATAAATTACAACTTAAGAGCTTTGTGATGTTGCAGACCTTAGGCCCAGCAAGCCCTGTGCCTGGCAAAGCATTACCACTTGAATCACAGGATTCCTGGTTAAGAGCAGATCAATCTGCAGTGGCTTGGAACCGCCATTACCAGTTGAGTGTACAATCCACAAGAACAACACAAACATGGAGTCAGTACCAGTTACTTCCAGAACCGCCTTGAGCAGCAGCTACTTTCCGTGCCATGTAGTGAGCTTTTGGCTGCAGTCCATTGGAACTTTCAACAGATTCTTCATCCACTGAGTCATTTTTACATACAGGGTTTCTTCTTTGATATGAACTAGCAGGAAATTGAGAAGAGACTGCTGGATTTCTCACCATTCGCCGCTGATCAAGAGCTTCTGCTGCTGCCGCAGCTCCGCAATTGTTGTAACGCAATACTGAACTGACAACCTTCCCGGGTCTTGCAGCACCTGCTGGAATGAAAGCATTAATATTTTAGCCATTAAGTATTTCATACATGATCACAAGCCGAGCAACATGTGGCTAGTGAGAATAGCAAGCACCATATGCTATATAAAACACAATATACCATTAAGGATTTTCATTGTGCACTTTATAGTATTCCAGTATCAGGGAAACCAAAAAGAACTAAGGAGCTTAACAACATGGTTCAGATCATGTTGCATAGCCAGCAACATTTACACACAATAATCGCTGGTCCAATAGAAGCGTGGAATGAATATATCACCATCAGCCATCCATATGCTGTGTCTGGGCCTTTGTGTAGCAGAAGTGGACAAACAAAAGTAAAATTTTCATCCCTTTTTATGGAACAATAAACTGAGATACAGGGCTGTAATTTATACTTTAGACTTCTTTGTAGAGAAAGGCATTTGCATGCAAGACTATACCAAGAAACCACAAGCACTGTCATATAGATGTTTGGTATGGTGAGCACAGTATAGTAGTTGCAATAAGATAAAACTAAATTACCTTGGGTACTTTGAGGAACTTGAAGAGGGAGCCTTGTCATTGGCATCCCAGAAGTCCTATCCAAAGGATGTTTTTCAACTTCTTTGATGGAACATTTGGAAAGAGTATCCGTGATCTCTACTGAATTCTGTACTGGTTTATCACAGTACAACACACATGGCCTGCACACATAAAAATTCGTAAGGATGCTGGAAATTGCCCTAAAAAAATTTATGCAGCATTAAAGAAGCATATTATTGTATAAACAAAGATGTTTGAGAAATGGATAAAAGCATGCCCAATTTATTATGAAGGATACCTGGGTAACGATGCATGCTGCCTCTCAGGTGGAGCAACAGTGGCACCGTTTCCATAGTGCTCCTCAAGGTAAGCAAATTGCTTCTTGAAATGATCAACAGCACTGCATAAGAAATTCATATATCAGATAACAATATTCACGAAAGGGACTCTTTAACATCCTTCAGAATACAGCGAATTCATAGAGACTCAAGGTTTCCATTAAACTGTAAAAGTGACTCAAGGTTTCCATTAAACTGTAAAAGTTTAAATACAACTATTAGATTCTTTCAATGGATTGAGCTTTTTGAAAGTATCAAGGCTAGGTGGAAAAAGAAATTTTTTGCCAAATCCTTCTATTCTATTAATTTACAACATAAAGGAAGCAGGATTTCTGCTTGGATCCACATACGTTTAGAGATCCATGCGACAAGTTTGTTAATTAAATTAGACCATTGGTGTCATAAGGAATTTAGAGTTTCAACTTAAATTTTAGAGTTAATGGTTCCTCAACAAAAGTTTATAACCACTAAAATTATCAACAATCCATAGAAATACTGCAAAGAGAATTGAATGGTCAGATACAAGTTCACAACTGTCAAAGTGGAATGAAATCAATGAAAAGCAGCTTCATTAGCAGCATAGTTATATCCTTTCATAATAAAGTATCAATAGACAAAAATACCTTGGATACATGAAGCCAGTTGGTTCTGAACCTTCTAAGTACTCTTTCAACATTTTAGGATGGTATTCAAGAATTTCTCGGTATATAAGCTCTCTTACATCTTCCTTTGTTATCCTTCGTCTCTCAAATTCAAATTCCATCTTTGTAACTGGTTGAGCAGAAGGCTCTCTCTCAACCTTGGCTAAACCCTTAAAATATGGATCAGCAAGGGCCTGACAATATACCGCAGCACAACTTTAGAAAAAAAATTACAGTTTTGAAAAATAAGACAAAGAAGGATATATCAATCACCTCTTCTGCTGAGGGTCTATCCTTGGGTTCAAATGCCAACATTTTTTCTAATAAACGAAGTGCAAGGGGATTGGCATTAGGGAACTTCTGCGAGAAAGGAATGGGTTTTTTCCTTCGCATGCTGCTCAAGTATCTCCGAGCTTTCTCGTTCCTCACCTGTCAATATAATATTAATAATTCAGCAAAGAAATTCATAAAAGACATGACACAGTGCAACAATAAACTTCAAATAATCGTATCCACACCAAATCAATAAGATTAACATTGAACAGACCCTGGCAATGGCTTCGGCGGATGGTGTTCCAAGAAGATCAGTCATGAGGTCTAATTGATGAACAACATTTTTCCCAGGGAAAAGAGGCTTCCCAGTTAAAAGTTCAGCAAAAATGCAACCAATGCTCCATATATCAATTGCTGGTGTATACTGAAAGAAAAGCAAAGAGTGTAATTAATAGCAGAACATGTTACGTTCGTAATGTATAGTGTCCTGATCAACTATCAACAGTACCTACAGAATACTGAAAAAAAAAGTTGCATGTCATGAAAGAAAATGAGAAAAAATCAATATAAATAAGTCTAATTTGAGCTGAGCAGAGCTCATCCACTACAAGAGGATATTAAACCTATGCTTAGCATGTTACAATATATAAAAGCTCCTAAATAATATGAATATTTAGAGTTAACAAAAGTAATATTCCAACTCAGTTTGCCAATAATGGATGCAGAATAGAAAACAGGAGACGAAGATATGCTAAAAAAATAGGCGATAAACACATTAAATATTTTCATCCAAGCATTCAACCCAAAAAAAAAAAGTGAGACAGTTTAATCTCAGCAAGGCTCCAATCACACACAAACAGGTGAGTTTTAATAAAGCCTTTTTTTTTTTAGCTATTATTGATCCAACTTTTCTTTTTTTTTTTCTGTTAACCGGGGGCACACAACCTGGAGCGCTTAAATCTGAGGCAATGTTTTATTGTAGTACATCATGCCTAGGGACACAACTCAAACCCTAGCCTCAGCCATGACCCCTTGGCTCTTCATCACTTAGGCCAACCCCTGGGGTCTATTGATCCAACTTACATTGCATTGAAATAAACAAATTTATAAAAAAAAAGAAAAAGAAAAACGGACTACAAAAAGTAAGGAGAAAAAACAGGGAGGAAAGTATGTCAATGTGGCTTTTCAAACTTTGTCACAAGTTTGCATTTGTGTGTGTGTGTGTGTGTGTAAACTTATATAGAAGAAATAATGCTCATCAAGATAAAAAGACACTGTACATTAACGAACAAAATTGAACAGAGCACTCAAGAACAATCACTTTAAACAGAACAAGAATCATGATACCAGATGCAAAGATTAAGCTACTTTCAAGCAAATGGTAAGTTGTAATAGTTTTAGCACCTTTGAGAAAAACGATCCACACAATTCAGGAGCCCTGTACCACCTTGTTGCAACATAATCCTGTAAGAATTTAAAAAACAAGGTATCTTCATTTCTGATAAAATTGACCAAGAAGGAAAACTTGTAAACCATACAAATTGTTTCATAAGTTGCAGTCCGCTAACATAAAACTTACTGTCCAAAAAATAGCAGTTGGGGTATCATTGAAAGCTACTCTTGCAAGACCAAAGTCACAGATCTTGAGTTTACAGTCAGCATTTGCTAAGATATTCTTGGGCTTTAGGTCCCGGTGAAAGACATTTGCTACAACACCAGAAAAGATTTTTGACAAAAAAAATCAGACTACCATGTTCACTGGCAACAACTTAAAGTAACTTTCTTGCTGATACATCTATGAGTTATAACTATACAGCAAACCAGAAGACAGAGAAACATTGTAGTATCAAAGAACAAGATTTCAACCTGTATGGATGTACTTCAGACCTCGCAGAAGCTGATAAAGAAAAAATTGATAGTGTTCTGGAGTCAAATCATCATTTGCTTTAATAACCTGATGTAAATCCGATTCCATAAGTTCGAAAACAACATATATGTCTTTGAATTCCCGTCTTGAAGGAGGTAATAAGATGTGTTTGATCTCAACAATATCTGGATGACGCAAGAGTCTAAGAAGTTTGATCTCACGAAGGATGCGGGTGGCATCAGAAACATGCTCGAATATATCATTGATTTTCTTAATTGCGACCTTTTCTCCAGTATGTGTATCGTATGCAGAGCAAACAACACCATAGCTTCCTTTACCTATCACTTCCTCTATTCTGTATCTACTTCCCTCACCATATTCTGTGAAGAAGTCTACATCTACAGATGACTGCATTACCACAATAACATCAACAAACATTCAAAGAGTAATTTATAGAAATCAATCAACTTGTGACATAAAGCAGAATTATAGTAATAAAAAAATTTAGACATCCAAAAATCATCAAGGATTTGCCTAATTATCAGCCTCAATATAAGAAAAAGCACAACAGTAGAGTTTGGTCTACATTCATCACTGATCATAATAAATTCATATATAAATGTTAATGACAACATAAAACACTTAGTGAAAAGGAATTTCTAGAGTTCCTTAGCCTAGACGAAGAAACATTGACTTCAGCAGACTGAAACTACATGCAAAATGAAAATCAATAAATTTTTCTAAGACAGCTTTGAGAACGTAAGAAGAAGAAGAGAATGGGAAAGAAGTAGAACATAAATTTTGTGCTGGAGAACCTCCACAATCCTAAGACAAAAAATGTCATAATCCTTGTATCAATTAGGATCACATTTACAGTTCTCAAATCAACTTTAAACCCCAGAACTTGTGCTAAAGCTACTTAACCATTCAGTTCTTCCGTGAGGAGAACATTGCAATGGGACCTCCCACCAAACTGTACAAAGAGACATAAACATGCAGCAGAGAAGATGGAGACGACCATGACATGTTGTTCTTTCCTATTCAGGTACAAAAACTATAACCACAATACAAGAAGAATTTCCACCATAATTGGGCCACAAAAAGAAATTACAAGGACTGTATAGAACAATAGAAAAAATATTTTTGATCCAGAGTAACAAACAACATAAGCAATCAGTAATCACCAATACATAAACATCCCTAGTCCAAGTATTCATTTAGATCTTGCACAATATGTAACAGCTTCCACAAGCTTACACATGCAAATATACATACACAAAAGCATACACACATATTCGAAACGATTAAATCAACCTTTTTTCTTTGATCAGGCTGCATCTTAGCAACAAAGCATGAAAACCCTTCAATGGAGATAAATCAACAAGTTGAACTTTAACTGCAACTCCAACCACAAGATCACAAAAACCCAATAATTCCACCGAAACAAAAATACCCAGAAGCCAAAACTAAACAAAAAAGCACCCAAATGATAGGATCAACGACCTTTAACTAGAAAGCAAAAGAGAAGTGCCAAAAAAAAAAAAGGGAACATAAACGATTAGTTTACAAATAAGAAACCGCAACCCAGTTCTTGTTTTACTAAAAAGAAATCAACAATATAACTTTTGTGGCAGAGGAGTCTGAAAATGCAGCTGTAATTTAGCGGAAAAAACTAAAATTTGATGAATCAAGAAAACGACAAAAAAACAAACTGGTACACTTTGTGCCGCGAGAAAACACATAATAAATGAAAAAGCTTTGAGCTTTGAGAGAGTATTTGAATTTTCAGGAGGAAAATGAAAACTGTAAGGGCTCTGTGGAAAAGCAAGTTAAGCGTTTGGATCTTGAGAGGAACGTAGAACGGATAATTTCTACGTGGGCTTTGTGCTGAGCTTTCAAGCTGAAAGCTTTTTCTTTTTTTTCTGAGGCAGATAGGGAGAACAAGAACGGACGGAATAGGATTTTTATTTTTATTTTTTTCGAATTTGATAAAAAAGTAAGACAACCAGTGTCAAAAAGACCATTTTGCCACAAGAACTTTATGAAATTTACCCGTAAAAGTAAGTAAATAAATTACGAATTTCCTACACCATTTCCTAAATTTAAATCAAATCAAATTTGAAAAGTTTGAAATAAATAAATTTCAGTTTGATCTCGAAGTTTAACTAATTAAATTAAGTCTTTTTTCAAGCCTTTTAATCAGCATATTATCGAATTATTTAACGAGTTTTTAAAAATAAATCACTAAAACAATGATATTTTAAATCTTTTAATACATATATTAGTAAAATAATGTTATTTTTGTTGATTCAATTCGAATTTTTCAAACTCGTAAACTTAACAAACTGAAACTCTCAAAAGATTGAACCCTAATTGTAGTCATCAATTTGGAACCTAGATTAACACAAACAGTACGATTGAAAATAGATGCTAAATTCAATCTAGATTAAAGTTTGTATTTGTTTTAATTATTAAATCAGATTGATTTGGGATTGAATTAAAACAATTGTGATTCAACTATTAAGTCAAACTGATTTGATCAACATGCTAAAATCAAGTTTTAAAATTCTAATTACGTGATACTAATATCACAAGTTCGACCAATTATTCATGATTAATGGACTAACCTCGTGATCGGGTCAATGCTATAATTTTAAAAAATACTAATTTTATTTAAAAACAAAATGAGACATAAAAAAATAATTTTGAGATTTACTCTAGGGATTGTTTGAAATATTAAGTTTAAATTGGTACAAATTAAATTTAAAATTAAATAATTTTCAATTCGAAGTTTCAATCTCAACTGATCGATTATGAGCTGGATCGTTTAGATTTGACTCTAAGATGAGATTCAAACCGAATTGACTCAAGCTCAACTATTAATTCGATTTAAATAAGTTTAAGTTTGAGTTAAAAAATTTTAATTATCAAGCTTAAGTGCTCTAAGCTCATTATATAGAAAAGTTTTATTCAAATAGATTAAAATGATATTATTTTAATTAATAAATATAAAAATAATATTATTTTAGTTAATTTTGATTTGATTAACTTGTTAATAACCGATCGTTATTGTAAAATAGTTTTAAGACATGGGCAGCCTATTTCATACAATTAGCTCGTAGGTTTGCTCGTGAAACAATTAGTAGATGATATTAAATTTAAATTCGACTCTTTCAAATTAAATTAAATATAAATTTAAATTTTATCTAAATTTAAATTTAATTCAACATAAATTTGTCTCTGTTTGAACCGATTGGTCAGAAATTTACGGAGGAAAGAGGGCTGAGATTGCGGAAGGAAGGAGGAGAAAGGAAACAACATGGAAGGAAGAAGGGCTCGCAATCATAAGGCACCTCTCAAAGCATGCACGTGGCGGAGCTCAAGAGAGCAGTCATGGAGGAATCATGGAGGAACTAACATGTGGCAGCACATGGCCTCCATTAATTACAATGGATTAGGCTTGTCTTCTTCCTACATTTCATCATAATCGTCAAAACTTGAAAAAGTCCAACTTGGGAAGGACAAGCCTTGTCCATTTGTAATATCCTGGTAAGTCCAAACTCAAACGAGGTGGTATCAAATCTTTAATACTCGAGTTTAAACAGATTAAAATAAATTTAATTTGTATCTATCGTTATTCTTTTCATATCACTTAACGAAACCCCGTCATCTTTTGGGGTTAGAATTCGATCACGAAGCTATTGATAAGAAACCCTATTTAGTGAAGTTTGAAAAGTCTCAAAAAGAATCTTATTTTATGGATTCTAATCATCAAGCCGACAAATCTCAAGAAGATTAGTTCAATAATGCATCATATAAGTCTTTTACTTTAATACGAACAAAAATACTAAGATGTATACTCAATTTTATATATAAGAAATTTTATAGATTTGAATCGAATTAGTTTAGACTCAAATTCATAATTGATTTGAATAAGATAGACTTCTTAAAACTTTATTTTGACGGTTAGACTTGAATTCGAAGACTTATCCTGCTGTTACATTGAAATTCTTCTTCTTTTTTTAATGATCAATTTGATTTAAATCCATCCGTACAATGGATTTACTATCAGTTATACCCCATCCAGATCCTAATTTGGCCAAACGTTCAACAAAAGCCATCATTGTTCAGGGCTCCCACAGTGCTGGAACTAAAACCACCTTTTATCACTGTTTTGTTCAGAAATTAAATTTTTTAAAACAGGGTTTTGAGTAATTCATTTCTATTTATGTATGGTTGTTGGGTGAAGGAAATGGGGCCTGTGAGTGTGACCTGTTCCTGTCTCAAGCATGTGTGGTGTGTGGATGTGAGACACTGTGCAACTCTAGCCACACAGAACACAGAAGCCCTGGACAACAAAGGCCCCTTTTCTGTCAATGTTGGACTCTGACTACGTGGGAATATGCCCACCAAGATGTTCATGGAAACCTACACCAGAGGAAAACTTATCTGAGCCAAAATTTTCACGTGTTGACACTAAGCTCTGCACCTAGTCAGCCCGAAGTACACACAACGAGAATCTCGTATCGATAAAACATCCATAATGGATTATGTGGATCTGACATTGCTCCAAAATTTTAGTATAAAGATTAGTTAATAAATGGATCGGAGTATTGAATCGAAATGTTATAAATTTCATCAGCACAACTGTTTCGATATCCGAGCACAAGTTATACATGCAAACCAACATGACATATCCTCGTACATAGTAGTTCATACTATAGCAACAAACAGAAATGCCCAAAATCATAGAACTGAAGAAGCACAATTGAGAAACAAAACTCATTGTACATAAATCACTCACGGAGAAACATTTTACTGGATATAAGATGCATAAGAGGGGTGCCATGAGGACCCTCTTCTATCAGTTAGACAATATATTATTTGTTACTTCAGATATCACAGATAATAAAAGTCTAGGTAGTCTTCAATTATTGATAAATAGAGATCAAGATATTACACATTGCCATTACTATCATTTGGCAAGATTCTTACTTGACATACTTGGCAAACCACTCCAGAAGGTTGTGATGAGCTTCATCTGCACTCCTCACAGCTTCTGCATCTTCTACGTTGTATCGCACTGTCCATCCATGAGAAACTTTCGGGAATATTTTCACAAAAGCATCAACCTGATAAAATCATAAAATCCGTTAGTAACTTATGTACATCACCCAATCCATCATGTGCCTAATGTCTTATTTATTTAAAACCTAAGATGACTTTGTATCTCCAAATTATGTACCACATCATGAAATTAGAAACATAAGAGGGAAAGCCAGATAAACAAAAGCAAATGTGCTTTCCAGTAATTGCATAGACAGATCTTAGAACAAGGCATCTTCCTACCTCAGGTTTGGCCGTTAGGATCTCTCCAAACTGTTTCAGAAGAGCGGGTGGAGACATTTGATCAATCTCAGCTCCCAGTACAGCAATGGGAATCTCAACCTCTGGGTAATCACAACAAATTAATACCAAAACGAAACTCAAATGATTAACAGAGCGGTCCCAGTGAAAGTCAGCCCATTTTGCTGAGAATGAAATAAGCATCTAGCACAAGACCCCAGAACAATAAGAATTCATACCCTTAATATCATCAGAAGTGACAAATGAAGGATGACACAGCACAGCAGCCTTGAGAAATTCACCCCTTGCAAGTTGAACTATGACTTTAGCTGAGAAGAAAAGTAGATTTCAATCAGATCAATTAATATTTAATATGAAAGACTATCATATGAAGTTACTGAAAAGGTAAGAATAAAAGAGTAATACTATATATCCTAAATTATTTGGCATTGCCATGTCATTCACCAAATCACTAGTTTATTTGCATCTTAACATCAGACAGATGTGTACTAATGCTGAAAATAAAAATAAAATAGTAAGGCAAAAGACCTAATCTTACCGCCCCAGCAGAAGCCTACAGCCCCAATTGCTGATATACCTTTACTCTTAAGATCTTGAATTACAGGCTTTGCGTCTTCAAACCCCTTATCCTATCAAAAACATAAAGCTCATTCACTTAAAAGATGACATTGATGCATTATTAACAACTCCATAGAGACATTAGGCCGGATTGTTAGCAGTGGAGTACAGTCAGGCAGTTTGCACGCTTAGTATAAAAATAACAATTAATATAGGGCAGCTGAATCCAATCTAGAGAACTACATGTTAAATTCTAACTGGACCTAAAATATTAATCCCAGATGATATTTGGGGGAGTCAAAAAAACCCTTTGTAACATATATTGATTAAATAAACAAGTTATGCATCAAAATTTCAGAACCAACCGCTCCATGATCTTTTAACCAGGCTGGTAATGGTCTTTCAGGATTAGGTTCGTAAGGATCTCCATAAAAGAAATCAGGAACTGCCACATAGAATCCAGCTGCTGCAATCTTGTCTGCAAGCTTTCTTTGTTGTAGAAAACATAAGGAGATTTAGCACCCAGAAGTAGTAATAAATGACAAAGCAGATAGTAACACGCAGACACACAAACACATACACAAGTCATACCACAACAATGTTATGCCACAGTTATTCTCACATATGGAGCTAATTAGTCAAGAATTAGCAGGTTGCAATTCACTTCATCATATTACAGTTTTCAAAATCCACGGACTGACTTAATAGTTTCATTTTTGAAACATTAATTTTTCATCAAATTACAACAGTAAGGCACTCAACATTTTAGGGATTTATCACAACTCTTCTTCTGCAAATCTCAATTACTGAAGAGTTGTAAACAACAGCAGCAGTTGATTAGAATGAATTAAGTGGGTGGCAAAGAAAGGGATTGGGTAAACCATGGAAGTCATTTATTTCAAAAGGCAGCTTCTGATGGTTAAAAATTTCTTCCCATTTCGAACACTCGTTAGTCTCTCGGATAATACAATGCTAAAATGCTTCACATACCATCTTGTACCGAATGACAAACACTACAGAGTCTTAAAATCATGTTCAAGTCTCAGTGCATGTGGCATTACACTAACTGACTCCTTTGCACACCGGAACATTGATATATTAGGCACCACTGAATGCCTTAAATATTAAATTGAGATGATTAAACAACATTATCATCTACAAGAGTCACTGAATTCTACAGTTTCACAAACACTAAGGCAATGAAAACAAAAACCTAATGAGAATTCAACAAAATTACAGTATGGAGATAGCAACATGATTCTTGACCAATTAATGCAGAAAAAAACAATATTCTACAATTGTTATGGGTCAGCTGATTTAGATGCCCATGAATGGAAAAAGAAATTAGATCGTCTAAAGTATAGAGGAAGTATGATAAGGAGGTTAGCCCAACTTTGCAAAGTCATGACAGGTTCCTCTATCTGTCAACGAACAATGTTAAAAAACAACAAAACAAATGTTATCTGAATGATAATACATATTTAAAAGAATATGAATAAATTGAGAGATGGAAATGCAGCCTTATATCTCTCTACTACTATTTTCCTCTGTGGTTGCCCTAAAGTAGTTTCCTCCTCTTGTACACCATAAACATCCTAATTTCTTCTTACCACTCTCAAATTATCAAGTAAAATTAACCTGTCACAATCTACAACTATGAAGCACCAAGAAACATAAAGAAGAAAAAGGCAAAGCCATCTAGATCAATTTATCATGTTTAAAAGAACACATCGATTAGCTGCAGCAGAAATGAGAATAAGCCACACCTCAAGTTTGGAGCTTCAAATCCTGCAGGATAAAGCCAAGAAAGGTAATATTTAGAAGACTGTAGCAAATAGGAAAAAGAAAAATGTAAACAAAATAGTATATAATGGAAAAGAAAGAACAATATAATCAATAAAAAAAAAAAAAAGCAAGGCCCTACTACATAGACGACACTACAAATTTTTTCCAACCAGAGAACAAACAAAGAACAACTAGAGTCCACTTCTAATAATCAAACACAAGCAACTTAATGACATATTGAAGTGAAAGAAAAAAAATATTAAACACGTCAAATTTAATAAAAGAAAACCCACAAAACCAACCATATAAATACTAGACACAGAAACACTTGATACTATATTGGTTGATTGCAAACAGTCCACTTCATAAAATTGAAGTACAAATTGAACTACAAACAACTGAATCAAGAACAGCGAGCAGCAGCTAAAGCGACACAATCCAAGCTGCTAGGAGCTTGCGAGCGGTTCAGCTGGTTTACAGAAATAATCACATAAATACTAGACACAAACACACAAGAGAAATATATTGGTTGATTGCAAACATCCCACTTCATAAAATTGAATTACAAAACAACCCACTTGATAAATCGAGGCAGTGATTAACTTAAAGGAGTTAAAGAAAGACAGAGAACTTGAGATTGGGTACCAAAAATGTCAGAAACAAGAAGAACACCAAGCTTGGATTGGGAAGAGCCAACAACGTAACTTCTGAGTCCACCGAGCTCCTCAATATGGCCTACCCCACAGCCTGGGTTCAAGTTTGGTGGATTCGCACAACATTGAGGACCTGCCATATTTTTCTTCACTCCTAAAAACACCGGGAGCCACAACTAACCTGGGGACTCGAAGCAACCATATATACGAAAAACTAATGAAGTCTTGCATCATCATTGACATCACCTTCATTTGAACTCCCCGAAATAAATATTACCTTTTAAAGTAAATTAATAATATGAAATAGGATTATAAGTCTCTTTCAGCACCCCACCATGTGGAATCTTATCACTTGTATAGACTTTTATTTATGGAAGTTCATTTTCAAATTCGAACAACGCCTGATCTTTGGCTAAAATTAAAGTCATGGCTTCATCTGAGGGCCAGAGAAACCAAACTAAGATTCATAAAACAAGATCCTAACTGCCCAGTATCTTTAATGTAGAATGTTCATAATCTTGGACCAATGAATTTCGGTTTAACTTTATTTTTGTACCGACTGCTAGTATGAAGGAAAATTTTTCGAAGTTGCCGCAAATTGTCCTTGTACCGTGAAAAGAAGGGAACTTAGAAAGGGACGACTGGGTGGGCAGTGATGGTTAAAGATCATTCCTTTTGTCTTGCGCCAACCCAAGGTCCAGCCAAGTCAGCCCTCCTCCAACTAACCTCAAATTTGAATTAAAATTCTAATTTCATAATTCACTTCGAATTTAAAAATTTGTTAATGATTTTTTACTGAAATTCTTTTCTTTCTCAGGCTATTCTTCTTCGGTTTCAATTTCTTCTTCCATAATTATTTATTTATTGATATTTTTTCCCTTTCTTCAGTAATTTTCATCTCTGTCAACATCATTATTCATCACTGGGACTACCTTGAGCTAGCGCTTGCACAGACTGAGCTCAAATTCACCCTGCAACCCATATATCACACTTGGCATCTTCTAGACTTTTTTTTCAGTTTGAAAGGGAGATTTTGAACCCTTCAGAAGAGAAGAACTGGGTGGAGAGCAACTATTTTAGTTTAGTTATGCATTCCACCATATGTATGAAAGACCATATACAACATTTTTTTTTCTGTTTTCCTGAATCAAGGAAATTGTATGGATGACAGATTGATTGGTATAAAAAACTTGAGATAAAAGACTTGAGATAGCATTTGGAAAGTGTATTATTATTGTATATTGCTACATAGTTAAGATCAAAATTCTTGGTGTCTAAGTTAGGGATGCAATTAAGCTAAATTAAACTGTGTATTATTAGACTTGAGCTGAACTTGATTAAGTTTGTATAAGTTCAAGATAAGAACTGTTCACTCAAACTCAATTTGAAAAATCACAAATTAATATGTCGTCATTAGCGTCTTCTACACTCTTGACAGCAGATTTATCTTCAATTTTGTACTTAACTATCCATCCATGTGAGACACCAGCGAATATTTTAACAAAGTAATCAATCTGCAATTAGCAATGGTGCAAACGACATGTAAGGCTATTTTGATAGGATTCTATTTGATAGGATTCTAGTCAATATTCAGCTGAAACAATGATAAGCACAATCAAATGAAGAGAATATAATGCTATTTTCATTGAATTTGTGAATTTATAGTAAATAAACCGGCAACATGATAGGAATCTATACAAATCAACCCAAACACTCTAATACAACAAGAGGTGTCAGCTCTCAGTAATGTCATAGCCTCCCAATCAATCAAAACCTGTCCAAAACCTTAAATAATATTTTTCCTATCTCTCTCACTCCATCCGACTGCCTCTTTCTTACCTTTTAATATCCTAATAACATCCTAATCTTCATATATTAATTCTTCAAACATCCTAATCTTAAAATATTAACAATAATCCTAATCCTTTTGTCTGGAAAAATTTGTTTGTAATTCTAGTTTTGAAAAATGATTCTTTTGCCATTGATGGCAAGCTCAAGTATTATCAAATGCCCACAAATGCACGAGGAAACCAATTAAACTTTGCAATAGCTTGGATTTGAAGCATCAACCCTAAATCTTTGGATTTTGATAGAGCAAATATTTACCAAAAAACTTCCTCATTGAGGATTTCTTACCTCAAATTTTGATGACAGTATCTCTGCATAATGTTTCGCTTGTGCTGGGGGCATAATGATCAATTTCAGCTCCCAAAATGGCAACCGGAATCTTAACCTCTGAAATAAGTTATGATTTGTCAGCAACAAATACATAAAGCGAACTAAGAAGTGTACAACTTACCATGTATATCATCAGCCATCACCCAGGTAGGATGCAACCGAACAGCTGCCTGAACATCATCAGTACTTGCCAATTTCACAGCCACCTTTCCTAATTTAGATGCAGGTGCTAAAAATCTAGTGTCTAAATCCAGCAGTCTAAATCCCAGATACTAGCAAAGTTCAATATTTTAAAGCTACAGGGCCATATGGCTCAAAATGAAAAAAGAGAGCCAAAAAAGCTCACCTCCCCAGCAAAAACCTCCAGCCCCTGTGGCAGATACACCTTTATTTTTGAGAGCAGCAATCACTGGTTTGACCTACAAAGGAATTTTTTAAGCTAAGCTGAGTGCATTTCAACAAAAGGCTATTAGATCAATTGTTGATTTGCAGAGTCTAGGTCACCATGTATTGGCATTCATAGAAGGTTACACAGAGAGAACGTTACTGTTGTATAAGTTCAAGATGATGACCACTCTATCCAAAGAAAGTTAGTGCAGCGGTTGATGGATTGTTTCTTTTAGGATTGAGGGTGTACAATAAGCAACATTAGAGTTCTAGGCGCACTTTACATTGGGGTAAGCTGGCTGGATTGGTTATTGTAAAAGAAGGTGTGGGGCAAAACCATATAGAATGGGTGGATAGGGGACAAGGCTGCTGCATGATAAAGGAGGCTCGAAGAAACTAAAAGTAGGAGAGAAGAAAATTAGTGTTGTGGTTTTTGTAAGAGAGAACCTGATATCTCGACTACCAGGCTGAGGAGAGAATCCAGGAACTCTAGACACTGGAGCATTGACATATTAGGTACCACTGGATGCCTTAAATATTAAATTCAGATGATTAAACAACATTATCATCTACAAGAGTCTCTGAAGTCTACACTTTCACAAACACTAAGGCAATGAAAACAAAAACCTAATGAGAATTCAACAAAATTACAGTACCGAGATAGCAACATGATTCTTGACCAATATAATGCAGAAAGATATAAACAATTTAACCACTTGACAGCCTATTCTATAATTGTTAAGGGTCAGGTGATGCAGAGGCCCATAAATTGAAAAAGAATTAGATTGTCTAAAGTATAAAGGAAGTCTGATAAGGAGGTTAGCTTACCCCAACTTTGCAAAGTCATAACCAAGTTCCTGTAGCTGTCGATGAAAAATGTTAAAAAAACAACAAAAAAATTGTTATATGAATGATAATGAATACTTGATAGAACATGAACCAATTGAGCCATGGAAATGCAGCCTTATACCTCTCTACCATTATTTTCCCCTAAGGTTGCTCTAAAGTAGTTTCCTCCTCGTGTACACCATAAACATCTTAATTTCTTCACACCACTCTCAAATTATCAAGTAAAATTAACCTGTCACAATCTACAAATAAAAAGCAACAAGAACCATAAAGAAGAATAAGGCAAAGCCGTCTAGAACAATTTATCATGTTTAAAAAGGACAAATAAACTAACTGCAGTAGACAGAAATGAGAATAGCGACACCTCAAGTTTGGAGCTTCATTTCCTGCAGGAAAAAGTCAGGAAAGGTAATATTGAGAAGACTGTAGCAAACAGGAAAAAGAAAAGAAGTAAACAAAATAGTATGTAATGGAAAAGAAAGTACAATATAATCAATAAAAAAGCGAGGCCCTGTACACAGAAAACCATACAAATATATCCAACCAGAGAACAAACGAACAACAACTAGAGCCCACTTGTAATAATCGAACACAAGCAACCTAATGATATGTTGAAGTGAAAAGAAAATATTAAACAAACACGTCGAATTTAATAAAACAAAACAGGCAAAACCAACCACATAAATACTAGACACCTACACACTAGATAATATATTGGTTGATTGCAAACAGCCCACTTCATAAAATTGAAGTACAAATCAAATTACAAAACAATGAACCCAGAAACAGCGAGCTGGAGCTAAAGTCGACAATAATCAAGCTAAGCCTGGCTGGACACATTCCAAGTTGCTAGTTGCTTGCAAGCGACTCAGCTAGTTTACAAACACAATCACATAAATACTAGACACAAACACACCAGATAAATATATTGTTCGCTTGCAAACAGCCCACTTCATAAAATTGAATTACAAAACAAACCACTTGATGAATGGAAGCAACGTTTGACTTAAATGAGTTGAAGAAAGAGAGAGAACTTCCGGTTGGGTACCAAAAATGTTAGAAACAAGAAGAACACCAAGCTTGGATTTCGAAGAGCCAACAGCGTAACTTCTGAGTCCACCGAGCTCCTCAACTTGGGCGACTACACTGCCTGGGTTCAAGTTTGGCGAATTTGCACAACATTGAGAACCTGCCATGTTTTTCTTCACCTGGAACTGTACTAAAAACGCCCAGAGCCACAACTAACCCGGGGACTCTAAGCGACTATATATGCAAAAAACTAGTAAAGTCTTGCATCATCATTGGCAACAACTTCATTTGAACTCGCCGAATAACTATAACCCTTTAAAATAAATTAATAAGGTGAAATAGAATTATAAGTCTCTTTCAGCACACCATCTTAGCGAATCTTATAACTTTTATTTATGGAAGTTCATTTTCAGATTCAGACAACACCTGATCTTTGTCTAAAATTAAATTCATGGCTTCATTTTCAATTTCAATACTTTTGTATTTACCTACTGCTAGTATGAAGTCTTATATTAAAAAAAAAAAATAAAAGAAAGAACTGCTAGTATGAAGGAAAATTTATCAAAGTTGCATAGCGAATTGTCCTTGTACCTAGAAAAGAAGAGAACTTCAGCAGAGGACGATTGAGCTAGCTCTTGCACAGACTGAGCTCAAATCCACCCTGCAGCCCAGAAAGCACACTAGGCATCTTCTACACTTATTTTTAGTTTAAATAGTCTGAAAAGGAGATTTTGAATCGTTTCTAAGAGAACAACTGGGACAATAACTATTTAACTAATACCATACTTCATAAATGAATTGAAAACTGACAAACTAATTCAAAACCAAACTGAAAAAAACTGGTTAACCTATCCATAAAATGAACTTCGGCTACTATCTATAAAGTAGAAACATATGTTTCAATAGTCGTCCAATATTGAACGACACCATTCCTGAAGCCATTCACAACTTTGTCAAATTTGAAGATAAAAATGAAGAATGAAACTTTCCTTCTACTAGTTAGGATTGAATTTCTTGGCATCTAAGTTAAGGATGCAATTAAGCCAAACTAAGCTGAGTTTTGTTAAACTTTTCTTTTAACTCATTGAGTTTACTTAAGGTAGAGGTTTATCATAATTTAAATCTTGATCCCTTAAGGGATTCAGACTCTTTATCACTTGGATTAACCATTGGAATCTTCAAGATAAGAACTATTGACTTAAACTTAATTAGTTCTCATATTTCAAGTTTAATATTAAGATATATATGCAAATTTTAAAGTTAATGGAGCCCAAATAAAATTGTTTATACTATAATATAAAAGTTTTGTGGAAATAAATGTAAGATTTTTGGAGAATAATGAAAATTTTTAAACTTTTCAAAATTTATAATATTGTGCTCAAGTCTAGTTGCCATGAAATCTGTGAGCTCACCAAATTGAAAAACGATAAACTTGAGTACAATTTAACAATAATTTAATCCAACCTCAAGCAGCTCAACTCGTTTGCAACCTTAATTAAGGCAATAATCCAACAAACAATGAAAATTTGTTCAAATTGGTATGGGATTATGAGGTTTTCAGACTCAGATTAGAGGAAGCATGCAAAAACTAGGTAAAAGCTATGAACTGGGATGCTCTGTCTCATGGTTCAACTGCCAATTTACTCAATGTTAGCATTGTTGAGAATCAAATTGAATATGTTAGATTAGGAAAGTTAGAATTGTATAAATAGAATAGGAAATATTTTATGTTGTACTATATATATTGTACCAATTTATCGAGGAATACACAATAATAAGATTTACAATTATCATATGATATCAGAGTAATAAAAATCAGAAACCCTAATTCGAACCCTAGTTCTAAATTTTCCAATGACATCAGTTTGCAATCTCTCCGAGCAAGCTACCTATACCAGGTTGATCGTCGTCACACCTCTGTCAAAAGCCCTCTGGTTCTGATCCTAGACGCCGCTGCACGCGGTCTCACGTGCCCCTTGTCTCAGTTGCTCATCATCAACCGATCTCTTTTTTCAGATGACCGTGCAGCAACATTACCCACTCCATTGAGCTCAGAGACTGCCAATCTACCCTTTTCCGGTCAATTTGTCGTCTTCAGACACTGGACATGCAGATTCTGGCTATCGAAAAATTCTTCGGCTACTGTTTTTCGTCTCTAAAGGTGCTTATTTGATCTACTTCGACCTCCTCAAGATTCTCAGGCACTAAACTTGCTCTCTTTCCGGTCATCGACGTTGGTATTGTCTTTTTGCTGAATGCCTTCGAGGGTCCTCTCAGTGCTGTTTGCTTCACTTTTTTACTCAATTTCTAGTCTTCGAAATGGCTGGTGAAAAATCGTCTAAATCAGGTGCATTCACTCCATTTCTCTCCCTTTCTGCTATTACTACTGAAAAACTTGTTAATGGTGCTAATTACACATCTTGGGCAGCATCTGTAGAATTATGGTTCATGGGACAAGGTTTAGAAAAACACTTAACAACTAAGGTTACAAATATCGTTGAAACCAATAGAGCCAATTAGATTAAAATTGATACATTATTACATAGTTTATTATGACAACCAATTAATCCACCTTTCTATCTTATTTACAAGACATATAGAACTTGTGGGAAAATATGGAATCAGGCTAGACTATCATATGCTAATGATATCCAACGGTCTATCTAGTGCAATTGTTCCAACCAAGGATGATGTGTTTGCCCGTTTGCTTCGAGTTTCTTCCTCAACCATAGGGACTTTGATTATAGAATCTACTGCCCTCGCCTCTCGTTATCCAAATAAAGATCAAGGTGAGTGTGGAGGCCAGGGCGGTCGTCCTAAATGCACTTATTGTCACAGGTGGGGCCACACTAGGGAGAAATGTTATAAGTTGCACGGTCACCCTACTCCAAATGCCAATATTACACAATCAGTTCCTTCAGAAAATCGTTCAGATATCTCAATAGACCGGTCTGTGACTCTCATTCGGGCTAATTATGAAGAATATTTACAGTACCAGGTCAGCAAGCAGTCATCTTGATCTACTATTGCTTCAATCACATAATTTGGTAACTCAACTGTTTGTCTGTCTCACTCCTCTAGTTTTGGGCCTTGGGTTCTTGATTTCGGTGCCTCTAACCATCTCTTAAGTAATTTTAATTTGTTGTCCAATTTCTCACATTTGAGCAGTCCACATCCTATCACTTTAGCTGATGGTACAAAAGTAATGGCTAAAGCTGTGGGTCATGTTCACCCCCTTGATTCTTTACTTTGAAATTTGTTCTTTACTTTCCTTATTGTCCATATAATCTTGTGTCTATCAATCAACTTATATGAATCTTAAATTGTTCTGTCACTTTTACTAATGATTATGTTTTAATACAGGACTATAATTCGGGAAAGATGATTGGCGTAGGATGTGAGTCACAAAGACTTTACAAACTCTATTTGCCTTCATCTTTTGTTGCCTGCACAGTCACCGAATCTCCAAACCTTCTCTATAATCATTTAGGGTATCCTAGTTTGTCTAAGCTTCAGAATATGGTCCTTAGTTTATCCAGTTATCTTTTTTTGAGTGTGAGTCGTGTCAACTTGGAAAACATTCTTGTTGTTCTTTCCCAAGGTGTGTCAATAATTGGGTCTCCTCTCCATTTGAGTTAATACATTCTGATGTGTGGGGTCCCTGTCAAGTCAAATCCATTTTAAATTTTTAGTATTTTGTGACATTTATTAATAATTATTCGCGATGCACATGGATATTTTTAATGAAACATCATTCTGAATTTTTTTTTTATCTTTAAATCATTTTGTATTGAAATCAAGACACAATTTAATATCTCTATTCATACATTACGCAGTGATAATGCCTGTGAATATTTTTCACCCCCTTTCATAACTTTTATGTCTTCTCAAGGCATTCTCCATCAATCTTCTTGTGCTTATACCCCATAACAAAATAGAGTTGTTGAGCGCAAAAACAGACATCTTATTGAAACTACTCGTACATTACTATTACATTCGCATCCTCCATTTCATTTCTAGGTTGATGCGGTCCTTATTGCATGTTATCTAATTAATAAGATGCCTTTATCAGTGCTATAAAATGAGATCCCTCATTCCATTTTGTTTCCCACTCATCCTTTGTATTCTTTTCCTCCTTGTGTCTTTTGTTACACCTGTTTTGTCCATCACCTTTCTCCAGGTAGTGACAAATTGTCGGCACGCTCTATCAAGTGTATTTTCCTTGGTTATTCTCGTATATAAAGGGGTTATAAGTGTTATTCTCCCATGACTCATCGTTACTTCATTTTCGCTGATGTTATCTTCTTTGAGTCGTCTCCTTATTTTTCCTCATCTAATTCTCAATCTTCTATCAATGACATACTTTCATTGCCCACATATACTCCTCTCCTTGAACTACCTATTAAGTTGGGACCTCTCTTAAAGACTTTACCCAATCCTTTTGAACCCTTACAGGTGTCTGATTTCTCACCATCTCCTTATTCTACAAGTACTAATATTGTTCCTTTTGATTCGATGGATCATTTGACTCACCTCCTGTTCCTGAGCCTTCATCGGTCACGACCTTACCTCCTGTTAATTAGTTTCCCATTGCCATTCGCAAGGCTGTAAGGTCTTCTCATAATCTTAATTCAATTTACAATTTTCTTAGTTCTCATCATTTGTCATCATCAAACTATGCATTTGTCTCCTACTTATCTTCCATTTCAGTTCCTAAATCTGTCATTGAGACTCTCTTTAATCCAGGTTGACGATAGACATACATAAAGAGGACAAGGTATCTATCTGATTGTCGATGTTGATGACATTGTTATCATGGGTGATGATCAAGAAGACATCAATCAGTTAAAGAAGCATTTATTTGACCACTTTCAGACTAAAGACTTGGGACCACTCAGATGCTTTCTTGAGATAGAAATTGCTCAATTTAAGTCTGGTATAATTATCTCTCAAAGGAAGTATACTTTGAATATCTTGAAAGAGATAGGGATGTTAGATTGTAAACTTGTTGACTCTTCTACGGATCCTAATACTAGACTTGTATCAGAATAGAAGGAGCCACTTGCAGATCCTAGTAGATATAAGAGGTTAGTAGGAAAACTTAATTACCTTACTATCACTCGACCAGATATCTCTTTTTCTGTCGGTATAATTAGTCAGTTCCTACAATCTTCGTGTGATTCACATTGAGATGCAGTTATTCGTATGCTCAGATATATCAAGAAAACACTAGGCAAAAGATTATTATATGAAAATAAGGGTCATACTCAAGTGGTTGGATACTTTGATGTAGATTGAGTGAAATCCCCATCAGATAGACGTTTGATTTTAGGATATTGTATTCTTATTAGTGTCAATTTGGTTTTATGGAAAAACAAAAAGCAAGATGTGGTTACTAGGTCGAGTGAGGAAGCAAAATATCATGTTATGGCATTGGCTACATGTGAGCTTTTTTGGTTGAAACAATTGATTCATGAGTTAAAGTTTATAGAGATATCATAGATGAGACTCCTGTGTGACAATCAGGCAGCGCTCCATATTGCTTCTAATCTAGTATTTTACGAAAGAACTAAACATATAGAGATTGATTGTCACTTCATTCAAGAAAAGATCTTATCTGGGTGTTTAACTATAAGTTATGTTAGCATTAGTAATCAACTTGCAAACATTCTAACCAAGTCTCTTAGAGGTTTACGCATTAAATTTATTTATAACAAGCTTAGTGTATATAATTCATATGCTCAAACTTAAGGGGGAGTGTTGAGAATCAAATTGAATATGTTAGATTAGGAAAGTTAGAATTGTATAAATGGAATAAAAAATTATATGATTTTTTTTTTAATTTTTATTTTTAAGTTGTACTATATATATTGTACCAATTTATTGAGGAATACAATAATAAGATTTACAATTGTCATTGGCATCACCATGTATATATATATATATATAGCACTGAATAAGACTTTAATCTGAGTTAAAATTTTATAAAGAAAATAAAAATTTTGTAGTTGTTGTGACTTAAAGCTAACACTTTATCAATAAATATAATATGTATAATCATTGATCAATTGGTCTGTTTGTCAATCTACCTAGACTGATCCCTTATTGAGTTAATCATCAATCCAAGTTTAAAAACATTGTTATGGATAACCCAAAATGCATCAATGATTATACTAGCACAAGAAAATCATAAGGATAATAAAAACACTAAGCCAGTTACTTGGCTCCTGGTGCAGATTTTGTCACTAAGCTTTGCACCTAGTCAGCCCCAAGTACACATGACGAGAATCTCATATTAATAAAACAACTATAATGGATTATGTGCATCTCACATCGCTTTGAGATTTTAAAACAAGACTAATTAAATAGCTTATGAACTGTTAAATTATCAAGAGACGTTTTGGATTGCAAATTCCAAAAGCAATCATGATAGACTATGTGTATAAAACAGATAATATCTTAACAAATGGATTGGACTATTGGACCGAGATGATATAAATTTCATGTCAATACAACTGCTCCAATAACAGAGGACATGTTTACAAGTAAACTAACATGACATGTCCCCATACACAAATAGCAGTTCATACTGTAACAACATACAGAAATGCCGAAAATCATAGAACTGAAGGAGCACAATTGAGAAACAAAACTCATGGTACATAAATCACTCACAAAGAAACATTTGACTGGATATAAGATGCATAAGAGGGGTGCCATGAGGACCCTCTTCTACCATTCAGACACTATATTATTGTTACTTAAGATTTCATAGATAATAAAAGTCTAGGTAATCTTCAACCATTGATAAATGGAGACCTAGATATTATACATTGCCACTACTAGCATTTGGCAAGATTGACATACTTGGCAAACCACTCCAGAAGGTTGTGATGAGCTTCATTTGCACTCCTCACAGCTTCTACATCTTCTACGTTGTATCGCACTGTCCATCCATGTGAAACTTTTGGGAATATTTTCACAAAAGCATCAACCTGATAAAACCACCAAATCCATTAGCAACTCATGTACATCAACCAATCCATCATGTGCCTAATGTCTTATTTATTTAAAACCTAAGAGGACTTTGCATCTCCAAATTACTTACCACATTATGAAATTAGAAACATAACAGGGAAAGCCAGATAATTGAATAGATAAATCTTAGAACAAGGCATCTTCCTACCTTAGGTTTGGCAGTTAGGATATCTTCAAACTGTTTCAAAAGAGCGGGTGGAGACATTTGATCAATCTCAGCTCCCAGTACAGCAATGGGAACCTCAACCTCTGGGTAATCACAACAAATTAAAACCAAAACGAAACTTAAATGATTAACAAAGCGGTCCCAGTGACAATCACCCCAATTTGCTGAGAATGAAACAAGCATCTAGCACAAGACCCCAGAACAACAAGAATTCATACCCTTGATATCATCAGGAGTGACAAATGAAGGATGACACAGCACAGTAGCTTTGAGAAATTCACCCTTTGCAAGTTGAACTACAACTTTAGCTGAGAAGAAAAGTAGATTTCAATCACATCAATTAATATTTAATATGAAAGACTATCATATGAAGTTACTGAAAAGGTAAGAATAAAAGAGTAATACTATATACCCCAAATTATTTGGCGTTGCCATGTCATTCACCAAATCACTAATTTATTTACATCTTAACATCAGATAGATGCGTACTAATGCTGAAAATAAAAATAAAATAGTATGGCAAAAGACCTAATCTTACCGCCCCAGCAGAAACCTACCGCCCCAATTGCTGATATGCCTTTACTCTTAAGATCTTGAATTACAGGCTTTGCGTCATCAAAACCCTTATCCTATCAAAAACATAAAGCTCATTCACTTAAAAGATGACATTGATGCATTACTAACAACTCCATAGAGATATTAGGCAAGATTGTGACCAGTGGAGTACAGTCAGGCAGTTTCCAGGCTAGTATAAAAATAACAATTGATACAAATAGGGCAGCTGAATCCAATCTAGAGAACTACATGTTAAATTCTAACCAGACCTAACATATTAATCCCAGATGATATTTGGTGGAGTCAAAAACCTTTGTAACATATATTGATTAAATATACAAGTTATGCGTCAAAATATCAGAACCAACCACTCCATGATCTTTTAACCAGGCTTGTAAAGGTCTTTTAGGATTACGTTCATATGGATCTCCATAAAAGAAATCAGGAACTGCCACGTAGAATCCAGCTGCTGCAATCTTGTCTGCAAGCTTTCTTTATTGTAGAAAACATAAGGGGATTTAGCACCCAGAAGTAGTAATAACTGACAAAGCAGATAGTAACACACAGACACAGACACAGACACATACACAAGTCATACCACAATAATGTTATGCCACAGTTATTCTCACATATGGTGCTAATTAGTCAAGAAGTAGCAGGTTGCAATTCACTTCATCATATTACAGTTTTCAAAATCCACAGACTGACTTAACAGTTTCATTTTTGAAACATTAATATTTCATCAAATTACAAAAGGCACTCTACATTTTAGGGATTTATCACAACTCTTCTTCTGAAAATCTCAATTACTGAAGAGTTGTAAACAACGACAGCAGTTGATTAGAATGAATCAAGTGGGTGGCAAAGAAAGGGCTTGGGTAAAACATGGGAGCCATTTATTTCAAAAGGATAAAAATTTATTCCCATTTCGAACACTCGATAGTCTCTCAGATAATACAGTGCTAAAATGCTTCACATACCATCTTGTACCAAATGACAAACACTACACAATCTTAAAATCTTGTTCAAGTTTCAGTACATGTGGAATTAAACTAACTGATTCTACCTTTGCACACCAGAACAATGATGTATTAGGCACCACTGAATGCCTTAAATATTAAATTGAGATGATTAAACAACATTATCATCTACAAGAGTCACTGAAGTCTACAGTTTCACAAACACTAAGGCAATGAAAACAAAAACCTAATGTGAATTCAACAAAATTACAGTATGGAGATAACAACATGATTCTTGACCAATTAATGCAAAAAGATATAAACAATTTAACCACTTGACAGCCTATTCTACAACTGCTATGGGTCAGCTGATTTAGATGCCCATGAATGGAAAAAGAAATTAGATTGTCTAAAGTATTAAGTGTGATAAGGGGGTTAGCCCAACTTTGCAAAGTCATAACAGTTTCCTCTAGCTGTCAATGAACAATGTTAAAAACCGACAAAACAAATGTTATATAAACGATAATGCATACTTGATATAACATGAACAAATTGAGCCATGGAAATGCAGCCTTATATCTCTCTACATCTCTCTACTATTATTTTCCTCTATGGTTGGCCTAAAGTAGTTTCCTCCTCTTGTACACCATAAACATCCTAATTTCTTCTCACCACTCTCAAATTATCAAATAAAATTAACCTGTCACAATCTACAAATATGAAGCACCAAGAAACGCAGAGAAGAGAAAGGCAAAGCCATCTAGAACAATTTATCATGTATAAAAGAACACATCAGTTAGCTGCAGCAGACAGGAATGAGAATAAGCCACACCTCAAGTTTGGAGCTTCATATCCTGCAGGATAAAGTCAAGACAGGTAATATTTAGAAGACTGTAGCAAACACAAGCAACCTAATGATACATTGAAGTGAAAGAAGAAATATTAAACAAGTAGAACTAGTAAACACGTCAAATTTAATAAAAGAAAACCCACAAAACCAACCGTATAAATTCTAGATACATACACACTAAAGAATATATTGGTTTCATAAAATTGAAGTACAAATTGAATTACGAAACAACTGAACCAAGAACAGCAAGCTCGAGCTAAAGCCGACAATAATCAAGCTTAGCCCGGCTTGACACATTCCGAGCTGCTAGTAGCTTGCGAGCAGTTCCTAGTTTACAAAAACAAGCACATAAAATACCAGGCAAACACACGAGAAATATATTGGTTGATTGCAAACATCCCACTTCATAAAATTGAATTACAAAACAACCCACTTGATAAATCGAAGCAGTGATTGACTTGAAGGAATTAAAGAAAGAAAGAGAACTTGGGATTGGGTACCAAAAATATCAGAAACAAGAAGAACACCAAGCTTGGATTGGGAAGAGTCAACAACGTAACTTCTGAGTCCACCGAGCTCCTCAATATGGCCTGCTCCGCTGCCTGGGTTTAAGTTTGGTGGATTCGCACAACATTGAGGACCTGCCATATTTTTCTTCAACTGGAACTGTACTAAAAACGCCGGGAGCCACAACTGACCCGGGGACTCTAAGCAACCATATATACAATAAACTAATGAAGTCTTGCATCATCACTGACATCACCTTCATTTGAACTCCCCGAAATAAATATTATCTTTTAAAATAAATTAATAATATGAAATAGAATTATAAGTCTCTTTTAGCAACCCACCTTGTCGAGTCCTATCACTTGTATAGACTTCTATTTATGGAAGTTCATTTTCAAATTAGAACAACACCTGATCTTTGGCTAAAATTAAAGTCATGGATTCATCCGAGGGCCAGAGAAACAAACTAAGATTCATAAAACAAGATCCTAACTGCCCAGTATCTTTAATGTAGAATGTTCATAATCTTGGACCAATGAATTTGGGTTTAACTTTATTTTTGTATTTACCAACAGCTAGTGTGAAGGAAAATTTTTCAAAGTTGCCGCAAATTGGCCTTGTACCTTGAAAAGAAGGGAACTTAGAAGAGGACGATTGGGTGGGCAGTGAAGTTAAAGATCTCTCCTTTTTCTTGCGCCAGCCCAAGGTCCATCCGAGTCAGCCCTCGTCGAGCCAACTTCAAATATGAATTAAAATTCTAATTCCATGATTCAGTTTGAATTTAAAAATTTGTTAATGATTTTTTACTGAAATTCTTTTCTTTCTCAGGCTATACTTCTTCGTTTTCAATTTCTTCTTCCATAATTATTTTTTTATTGATATATATATATTTTTTCCCTTTTTTTAGTAATTTTTCATCTCTTTCAATATCATTATTTTCCATTGGAACTACCTTGAGCTAGCTCTTGAACAGACTGAGCTCAAATTCACCCTGCAACCCATAAATCACACTTGGCATCTTCTAGACTTATTTTCAGTTTGAAAAGGAGATTTTGAACCCTTTTAGAAGAGAAGAACTGGGTGGAGAACAACTATTTTAGTTTATTTATGCAATTAAGCTAAACTAAACTAAGTATTATTAGATTTGAGCTGAACCCGATTGAGTTCATATAAGGTATGAACTCAAGTTCAAGACAGAAACTGTTGACTCAAACTCAATTTGAAGAATCACAATTAACATGTCTTCATGAGTGTCTTCTGCTTCTGACAGCAGATTTATCTTCAACTTTGTAATCGTACATATGAGATGTAAGGCTATTTTGATAGGATTCTAGTCTATATTTAACCAAAACAATGATAAACACAATTAAATGAAGAGAATATAAAGCTATTTTCATTGAATTTGTAAATTTGTAGTAAATAAGCCGGCAATATGATAGGAATCTATACAAATCAACCCAAACACTCTAATACAACAAGAGGTGTCGGCTCTTGGTAATGTTGTAGCCTCTCAATCAATCAAAACCTGTCCAAAACCTTAAATAATATTTTTCCCTTCTCTCACTCCATCCAACTGCCTCTTTCTTACCTTTTAATATTTTAATCTTCAAATATTAATCTTCTAACCTCCTAATCTTAAAATATTAACAATAATCCTAATCCTTTTGTCAGGAAAAATTTGTTTTTAATTCTAGTTTTGGAAAATGATTCTTTGGCCATTGATGACAAGCTCAAGTTTTATCAAATGCCCACAAATGCAGAGGAAACCAATTAAATTTTGCAATAGCTTGGATTTGAAGCACCAACCCTAAATCTTTGGATTTTGATAGAACAAATAATTATCAAAAAACTTTCTCATTGACGATTTCTTACCTCAGATTTTGATGACAGTATCTCTGCATAATGTTTCACTTGTGCTGGGGCATAATGATCAATTTCAGCTCCCAAAATGGCGACAGGAATAAGTTATGATTTGTCAGGAACAGATACATAAAGCGAACTAAGAAGTGTAGAACTTACCATCTAATATCATCAGCCATGACCCAGGTAGGATGCAACCGAACGGCCGCCTGAACATCGTCAGTACTTGCCAATTTCACAGCCACCTTCCCTAATTTAGATGCAAGTGTTAAAAATTCAGGGTCTAAATCCAGCAGTCTCAATTCCAGATACTGGCAAAGTTCAATATTTTAAAGCTATGGGGCCATATGGCACCTTAAAATAAAAAAAGAGAACGAAAATTGCTGACCTCCCCAGCAAAAACCTGCAGCCCCTATGCCAGACAAACCTTTACTTTTGAGAGCAGCAATCACTGGTTTGACCTACAAAGGAATTTTTTAAGGTAAGCTGAGTGCATTTCAACAAAAGGCTATTAGATCAATTGTCAATTTGCAAAGTCTAGGTCACTACATATTGGCATTCATAGAAGGTTAACCAGAGAGAACGTTACTGTTGTACAAGTTCAAGATAATGACAACTCTATCCAAAGAAAGTTAGCACAGGGTTGATGGATTGTTTCTTTTAGGATTGAGGGTGTACAATAAGCAACATAAGAGTTCTAGGCGAACTTTGCATTGGGGTAAGCTGGCTGGATTGGCTATTGTAACAGAAGGTGCGGGGCAAAACTATATAGAATGGGTGGATGGGGGACAAGGGTGCTGCATTATAAAGGAGGCTCGAAGAAACTAAAAGGAGGAGAGAAGAAAATTATTGTTGTGGTTTCTGTAAGAGAGAATCTGATATCTCGACTACCAGGTTGAGGATAGAATCCAGGTACTATAGACACCGGAGCATTGACGTATTAGGTACCGCTGGATGCCATAAATATTAAGTTGAGATGATTAAACAACATTATCATCTACAAGAGTCTCTGAAGTCTACACTTTCACAAACACTAAGGCAATGAAAACAAAAACCTAATGAGAATTCAACAAAATTACAGTACGGAGATAGCAACATGATTCTTGACCAATAGAATGCAGAAAAATTTAACCACTTGACAGCCTATTCTATAATTGTTATGGGTCAGGTGATTTAGAGGAATTAGATTGTTTAAAGTATAAAGGAAGTCTGATAAGGAGGTTAGCTTACCCCAACTTTGCAAAGTCATAACCAGGTTCCTCTAGCTGTCAATGACCAATGTTAAAAAAACAACAAAACGAATGTTATCTGAATGATAATGCATACTTGATAGAACATGAACCAATTGAGCCATGGAAATGCAGCCATATATCTCTCTACTATTATTTTCGCCTAAGGTTGCTCTAAAGTAGTTTCCTCCTCATGTACGCTATAAACATCTTAACTTCTTCTCACCACTGTCAAATTATCAAGAAAAATTAACCTGTCACAATCGACAAATACAAAGCAACAAGAAACATAAGGAAGAAAAAGGCAAAGCCGTCTAGAACAATTTATCATGTTTACAAGGACACATAAACTAATTGTAGCAGACAGAAATGAGAATAAGCCACACCTCAAGTTTGGAGCTTCATTTCCTGCAGGAAAAAGTCAAGAAAGGTAATATTGAGAAGACTCTGGCAAACAGGAAAAAGAAAAAAAGTAAACAAAATAGTATGTAATGGAAAAGAAAGTACAATATAATCAATAAAAAAGCAAGGCCCTATACGTAGATGAAGATACAAATATATCCAACCAGAGAACAAACAAACAACCGCTAGAGCCCACTCCTAATAATCAAACACAAGCAACCTAATGATATATTGAAGTGAAAATTAAAAAAAACATTAAACAAACACCTCGAATTTAATAAAAGAAAACAGGCAAAACCAACCACATAAATACTGGACACATACAGACTAGATAATATATTGGTTGATTGCAAACAGCCCCCTTCAAAAAAATTGAAGTACAAATTAAATTACAGAACAACTGAACCAAGAAACAGCCAGGTTGAGTTAAAGTCGACAATAATCAAGCTAAGCCTGGCTTGACACATTCCAAGTTGCTAGGTGCTTGCGGGCAGCTCAGCTGGTTTACAAAAACAATCACATAAATACTAGACACAAATACACCAGATAAATATATTGTTACCTTGCAAACAGCCCACTTCATAAAATTGAATTACAAAACAACCCACTTGATGAATGGAAGAAATGTTTGCAGTAAAGGAGTTAAAGAAAGAGAGAGAACTTGAGGTTGGGTACCAAAAATGTCAGAAACAACAATGGGCGACTCCACAGCCTGGGTTCAAGTTTGGCGAATTCGCACAACACTGAGAACCTGCCATATTTTTCTTCACCTGCAACTGTACTAAAAACGCTCGGAGCCACGAGGACTCTAAGCAACTATATATACAAAAAACTAAAAAAGTCTTGCATCATCACTGTCATGACCTTGCCGAATAAATATAACTCTCTAAAATAAATGAATGATGCGAAATAGAATTATAAGTCTCTTTCGGCACACCATCTTATCGAATCTTATCACTTCTATTTGTGGAAGTTCATTTTCAAATTAGGACAACACCTGATCTTTGACTAAAATTAAATTCATGGCTTCATGTTCAATTTTTTTGTATTTACCAACTGCCGGTATGAAGTCTTATAAAAAGGAAAAAATGAACTGCTAGTCTGAAGGAATATTTATCAAAGTTGCATAGCAAATTGTCCTTGTGCCTTGAAAAGAAGAGAACTTCAGCAGAGGACGATTGAGCTAGCTCTTGCACAGACTCAGCTCAAATCCACCCTGCAGCCCAGAAAGCACAGTTGGCATCTTCTACACTTATTTTTAGTTTAAATAGTCTGAAAAGGAGATTTTGAATCGTTTCTAAGAGAACAACTGGGTAGACAAAAACTATTTAACTAATACCATACTTCATAAATGAATCAAAAACTGACAAACTGATTCGAAAACAAACTGAAACAAACTGGTTAACCAATCCATTAATTCTGGTTTGTATTCTTTTACTTTTGGGTTTTGGTTAAAACAAAAAATGAACTTCAGTTACTATCCATAAAGTAGAAACATATGTTTCAAAAGTCGTCCAATATTGAACGAAACCATTCCTGAAGCCATTCACAATTTTGTCAAATTTGAAGATAAAAATGAATAATAAAGAATGAAACTTTCCTTCTACTAGCTAGGATTGAAATTTTTGGCATCTAAGTTAAGGATGCAATTAAGTCAAACAAAGCTGGGTTTTGTTAAACTTTTCTTTTAACTCATTGAGTTTACTTAAGGTAGAGCTTTGCCATAATTTAAATCTTCATCACCTAAATGATTCAGACTCTTTACCACTTTAACTAACCTTTGTAGTCTTCAAGATAAGAACTATTGATTTGAATTAATTAGTTCTCATATTTCAAGTTTAATATTAAGATGTATATGTAAATTTTAAAAGTTAATAGAGTCCAGACAAAATTGTTTATAATAAAACATAAAAATTGTGTGGAAATAATTGTAAGATTTTCAAAGAATAATGAAAATTTTTAACTTTTCAAAATTTATATTGTTATGCTCAATTCTAGTTGCCATGAAACTCGTTGAGCTCACCAAATTGAAAAACAATAAACTTGAGTATAATTTAACAATAATTTAATCGAGCCATGACAAGCCTCAAGCAGCTCAGCTCATTTGCAACCTTTGTTAAGGTGAGAATCCAACAAACAATGAAAGTTTGTTCAAATTGGTATAGAATTATGAGGTTTTCAGACTCAGATTAGAGGAAGCATGCAAAAACTAGGTAAGGGCTATGAACTGGGATGCCCTATCTCATTGTTCAACTGCCAATTTACCTTATGTTGGCATCACCATAATATATATATATATATATATTTGGCATTGGCTAAGACTTGAATCTAAGTTAAAAATTTACACGGAAAATAAAAATTTTATAGTTGTTGTGACTTAAACCCAACACCTTATCAATAAATATAATTTGTATAACTATTGATCAATTAGTTTGATTGTCAGTTTATCTAAACTGATCCCTTATTAAGTTGATCATAAATCTGAGTTTGAAAACATTGTTATGGATAACCCAAAATATATCAATGATTTTACTAACACAAGAAAATCACAAGGATAATAAAAACACTGAGCCAGTCACTTGGCTCCTGGTGCAGATTTTGTCACTTGACATGCTTAGTAAACCAGTTCAACATATCTTCATGAGCCTCTTCTGCACTCTTGACGGCAGATTCATCTTCAACTTTGTACTTAACTGTCCATCCATGTGAGACACCAGGGAATATTTTAACAAAGGAATCAATCTGCAAAGCAATCATACATATGACATGTAAGGATAGTTTGATAGGATTCTAGCCAATATTCAACCAAAACAAAGAAAAATATTATCAAATGAAGAACATATAAAGTTATTTTCATTCAATTTGTGGATATGAATCTACACAAATCAACCCAAACACTCCAATACAGCAAGAGGTGTCAGCAACTCCCAATGTAATAGCTTCCTAATCAGTCAAAGACTACCTAAAACCTGATATTTTTCCCTTATCTCTCCCTCCATCCGACTGCCTCTTTTTTATTTTCTAATATCCTACTCTTCAAATATTAATTCTTCTAATCCTAATCTTAAAATATTAACTATAATCCTAATCGTTTTGTCTGGGAAAATTTTTTTTATTCTAATTTTGAAAAATGATTCTTTCCCCATTGATGGCAAGCCCAAGTTTTATCAAATGCCCACAGATGCATGAGGAAACCAATTAAATTTTGCAATAGCTTGGATTTGAAGCACCAACCCTAAATCTTTGGATTTTGATAGAACAAATAATTATCAACAAACGTTCTCATTGAGGATTTCTCACCTCAGATTTTGATGACAGTATCTCTGCAAAATGTTTCATTTCTTGTGCTGGGGCAAATTGATCAATTTCAGCTCCCAAAATGGCAACCGGAATCTTAACCTCTGAAATAAGTTCTGATTCGTCAGTAACAAATACATAGAGTGAACTAAGAAGTGTAGATCTTACCATTTATATCATCAGCGGTGACCCAGGTAGGATGCAACAGAACAGCTGCCTGAATATCGTCAGTACTTGCCAATTTCACAGCCACCTTCCCTAAGTTAGATGAAAGTGTTAAAATTTCAGTGTCTAAATCCGGTAGTCTGGATCCCAGATAATGGAAATGTTCAACATTTTAAAGCTATGGAGTCATATGGCTCCTTAAAATGAAAAAAGAGAATGATAAAAGCTCACCTCCCCAGCAAAAACCTGCAGCCCCTATGGCAGACACGCCTTTACTTCTGAGAGCAGCAATCACTGGTTTGGCATCTTCAAATCCTTTGTCCTACAAAGAAACTTTTTAAGCTAAGCTCAGTGCATTTCAACAAAAGGTGATTAGACCAACTGTTAATTTGCAAAGTCTAGGGCACTATATATTGGCATTCATCGAAGGTTACCCAGAAAGAACTCTACTGTTGTACAAGTTCAAGATGATGACAACTCTATCCAAAGAAAGTTAGCATAGCGGTTGATGGATTGTTTCTGTTAGGATTGAGGGTGTACAATAAGCAACATAAGAGTTCAAGTAGGCGAACTTAAAATTAGAGTAAGCTGGCCGGATTGGTTATTGTAACAAAAGGTGATTATTGAGGGCAAAACTTTATAAAATTTGTGGGTAGTCCACCAGGCTGCTGCATTGTAAGGAGGCTTCAAGAAACTAAAAGGAGTGAAGAAAATTGTTGTTGTGGTTTTTGTAAGAGAGAACCTGATCACTCAAATACCAGGTTGAGGAGAGAATCCTGGCACTCTCGAATTTGCCATACCATTGTTCTTAGTTTCTATTACTTCTCTTGATTATCTGGTTATTATTTTAGTTGAGAGCAAAGACTGGTGGTGAGTAAATAGAGAATTGCTTGAATCTAGCCTTGTGGTTTGTTTATTGTTCCCAACAATATTCAAAAGAAATTTTAAAATCAGTAAATAGGAAAGCTATTAGCAAGTCTCATGAATTTGAAGTGGATCCATTTCACATTTTTACATGGCCTTTCAGATGAGTACAACTCTCATGCTGAAAATGAAAATTATAGCAAGTCTTTTTTATTTTTTTCCAACAATATTCAAAAGAAATTTTGAAATCAGTAAATAGGAAAGCATTATACATTTATCATACGTCAATTTCAACACTCCATCCTCAATTCACTTCAGTGAAGCAAGAAACTAACCGTGTCATGAGCTTTTACCCATGCATCTCCATTAAAATGAGGGATCCTCAGATCAATAGGGTCGCCATAAAAGAAATCAGGAGCCACAACTAAGAATCCAGCAGCTGCAACTTTGTCTGCAAGTTTCCTGTATAATAAGATGATACAAATATTAGACCAGTTGAAATTCAAATCAAATGCAAAATTTGCATCATCAAGGTTTAAAAATTTATTTCCTAAAGAGATCATATCAAATGCATAGTTTGAATATCTCAATTCCAGGAAACTGTTTATGCAGTGGATAATCCATCTCAAATAGCATTGATAGATAAAGGAATACCATTTTAAGTGTTAATTGTACATAAGACTGCTTCTTACAGTTCCAGGACACAATTCAATGGCATTTGGCTGGTTACTTCCTTAGTTCGACTTGAAAAACAAGTTCAAAGCATGAGAGAAACATTCTTTCTTTTTCAAACATCCAAACTAATTAGATCATTTTGCCACAAAGATTAACAGTAACAATTAAATATCATAATCATTCTCTTCAGCTTACATCACCAATTAGATGTGAAGAGAGAAAGTTCACATGAAATTCTCGACAAAGTATAACTTTGGTAGAATAGAATTATCAAGATTGATCCTATCATGTCCACAAGTAACAATAGAGGAAATGCTCAACATGATACAATCAACAATTCAGCATCACCATATTTCTTTCTATTCCCTTTCTCACATGCATGATAAAAACTTGTTAAGCTAAATAAGAAATAGTAATGGCAAGAAAAACATTAAAGTGTACCATTCAACAATGATACAGGGTTCATGGATGGGATGCATTTTTCTATCTGTTGGCAAAATGATACGAATTAGCTACTCTAATTAAGTTGTTTTGTTGTGCCAATTGCAAAGCTATGACAAAGATACTTCCAATAACTCTCATCTTATAAATTTCAACATTTGTAGCAAAAGAAACATTAAAAATCTAGTTCCAATAAGGTATATTACTAGTTAGTTCAATGTAAGTCGACTAACAAAAAATTTTTCATATAATATAAAAACCCAACGAGTTCAGTGATGAAACTAAAAATAAAACTCAAAAATTAAATACAAGAGGTCAATAAAAAAATTATGAAATCTAAGATAATCAATGAAAAATTTTATGAGTTTTATTAATATTTAACTTGTAATACAGTAAGAATTTTTCAATTCTATAGAGTCAATTGACCACCCTCCCTTTTAGAGGAAGATCTGAGCTAAGTCAAGTTTAAGTTAAAGTCAGTTTGAGTTTGATTTGGTTTGTGTTGAGGGAAGTCAAGCTTGAGTTCGATTACAATATCAAACCAAGTTTGAGTTAAACTCAACTTGTCTTTATAGCCGAGCCAAAATCAATCAAATCAATTTGATTTAGATGTGTATTGATCAAAATAACATTATGTTAACCAATTTGAATCAAACATTTTTAGGCTCACGAGTTTTGCAAGGCGAACACCCCCTAAGCTCAAGCTCAACAATACAAAATGTTGAGGCTCAAGCTTTGAGCTCATTCAAGCTGATCTGGCAATCAAGCTCTCAAATTCACCCCTCCTCCCTACGAAGTTTACACGCTATGCAATATAAAAGAAAACCCTGTCCATCATGCTCGCAAGATAAATGATATACTCAAATTAACATAGATAATTGTAAGCAATAGTTACTGCACAACGTTAAAGCTTAAGAATGAATGACGCAAAAGCTAAGTCAATAATCAATAGCCGTACCTAAAAAGGGGTGCTTCATACCCTGCAGAATTTTCAAGAAGAAAAGCATAAATCACATAATATTAAATCAAAGAAAAGGTACCATTTACTAAAAAAAATGGGAACCCGGCTTCAAAATAAACCATATACGACCCATAAAGCAAATGTAAATTAATTAAAGAATGAAGAGATGGGTTGAGCTGATACCAAAACCATCAGAAAGGAAAAGAATAGCGAGCTTAGAATCAGAAGGGCCAGTGACATAAGTGTTGAGACCCCGAAGTTCTTGGACAGTCCCTGCTCCACAAGTGGGGCTGGGGATTGGTGGGTTCTTAAGGCACTGAGAGCTCGCCATGTTTCTTCTGCAGAAAAAAAAAAAGCAACAATGGCTTGTTTTATAAGAAGACAAACACAATGATCAAAACCACGTCACTGCTTTCATCAAGTAATCTAACCAGGTCGGTCGTCTTGTCTCTTCTTCCATTGTTGGTTAATCATTTTGCTGAACTTGATGGCCAGTCCACCATTATTCACAACGTCCTGGAATATGCATGCCGTCTTAGTTGTCGATTTTCGTTGCTTTCAATAACGTTGTTATATTTATTGAGAAACAGGTCTTACAGCGTCAAGGGGGCTGTATTGGATACACCCGAATCCATCCTATACGAGGTTAATTGAAATTTAAAAGAGTTTATTTAAAATAATTTATAATTAAAAAATATATTAACTTTGTTTAAATTTATTTGAATCAAATTTTAGATAAGATTTCGTTTAATTAATAATTAAATCAAATTTTAGATAAAAAGTGTTTGAGTTTAGTTTAATTCATAAATCATTTTACTTAAATCAATTCAAATTTAATTCGAAGCTTAAAACAAGATAAATTGAATGATGTTTTAAGTGTCAATTTTTGAACCACTAACTCAAGCAAATCAATAAGCTATGTGTATGAGCTAAGCTTCGAGTTTTGAACTTTCCCATCAAACTGAGCTTGAAAATCTCTTCAATACAATTCAATAAATTTAAGATAAACTCGAGTCATTCTATTATCTATTTGAATAGAACTTAAACCAATTCACGTTTAAACTTCATTTAATATTATTTAAGTTTATTCGATTTGAATTAATATAAACTTAAATATTTAAATTGATTCAAACTTGTTATTTTATAGAAATAAACTTAATTTTTTTTTGTTTAAACTTAACTTATTAAATTTGAATTTAAATTGAAATAATTCAGATGGAATTCCACTTTGAGAATGAGTTTAGACGGAGTGAAGGTGGGATCGCGAAAGACTTTTCTTTGTATGTTGATTATGGGACAAAAGCCCACAATAGATATGGAGCCCAACTCATGAGAAGTCGTTACGTAAGCCGGGAAACAAACCAACAAACAAACAAAAGCTGTGACCAATCCACGCTATGTCCGTTTTTCTGTCTTAGTCTGAGGGTTTCTGGGGGGTTTTCACTACAGATAGCAAAACTGAAACCTTGAAGAGACTCACAGAGAGAGAAGAGAGCTGGGTCCTTCATGAATGAAATAGGGCATGAAAGAGGCCAACATAATGAAGAAGAGGAAGAAGAAGAGCCAATACTAAAGGAGCAAAACCAGAGGTTTTGTATGTTCCCCATTAGGTACAAGCAACTTTGGGAGATGTACAAAAAGGCTGAAGCCAGTTTTTGGACCGGTAGTTTTTCTTTTTTCTTTTTTCAACTATATTCTTTTAGGTTTTTTTTTTTTTTGGGGGATGGTTACTGTTTTGAATATTAGCCTTTTTTCTTTTGTGTTTTTATTTCTGATTTTTAGCAAATTTCTAGTTTTATTTTTTCATGTTTTAACCTTAATGTAATTGCTCTTTGTCCAATTGTTGGTTTTGGCATCCATTTTTGTCTGTTTAATTTCTTGTTATTATTTATTTATTCCAATGGAATTATTGAATTGTTGGTGTGTATATTTACATTCTGTAAAAGGACTTGATGTGTTAGCCTTTCGATTATTGTGATTCATAAGTCTAGGCCATCAAACACCTATGAATTTTGGGATAAAACTTTTTTTATCTTTTCTCCTTTTATTTTTAACTTAAAATTTTGGTGGGATGTTCTAGTTATTGGATCACCAAGCCTGAATTATGCAGGCAATATTGGTAAAGCTTATTGCTTATAATTTTTTAGACTGAATTATATTTGGCTAAGAGCTGTCACCCTTGCTAGTTCGAGTTTGAAGTAGAATGTATTTCCAAAGTTTTATACAATCTACTAAATCTGCTGATCAAATGTTGTCAAGATATATTGCTATATTTTCGTGTGTGCCATCCTAACTATTTTGCAGTATGCAATCTCTTTTTTTTTTTTTTTTTGGTAAGTATTTGCAATCCTATTTTAATTAGTGCACATGTATGGAATTTGGAACCTTATAATGGTGTTTGTTACATGAAGTTAATTAATTTGCATCTCCTGAATCATTCCAGAATCTGGATAGTTTTTGTTGTGTTTGAGACACAATGACACAGTTTATTGGTGCAAAGTCTCAAAAAACTCATTTGCTGTCAAGTTATGCAAATTTTCTACAACTCATGCAGACTAAAATGATAGTTTTTCTTGTAGATAAGTTGAAAATAATTTTGGCCTCCGGGTCATTGACAGAGACATTATCAACATCAGTGGTATATCTTTTGTAGAATTTGAAGTTATATAGGTGCCTCTGGGCCATATTTGTGTTCTTATAGTCAAGCATCAAACTAGAATGTCATTCCATTTGTAACACATCTCTGTGTTGGCATGACCTTTGTTCTTCTGCCTTACTTTTTTCGAGGAATGACTGAATTTGTACATAGACAAATTGATGCCACATAATTTTGTCTTATAGACCATGTATAGCATTTTCTTGAATGTCTGACCTGTAGTTATGCAATGTAAACACGTGGTAATCTATTAATTTCATTAGTGTGGTCTTGATGGGTAATAGCAAGAGTTTGGTAGAAGTTGCAATGATGTCATTTATTTAGTGGTGTGTGGATGTTGGCATGGGAAGTTAGTGTTATTGATAATGATGTAAAATTTGTTTGACTCATAGTAGATTGGTGACCATGTTGATAAAGGTATGTAAAATTACTTTCTTTCATCTTTTTCTTATTTTTTTAGTCTCCATTAAAAAAATACATATAAGAAAAAGAGAAGATATCATTCTTGTTTCAGTTTTTAAACTATCATTCTTTTACCTTCTAGTTGGACGCAATTTATCTTTCATCCTCCCAAGTACCTGATTTTCTTAGTTATGCTGATGTTTATTTTTCCCCTCTTTGATTTTTTTTCCATTGTATATTCTATTAACTTGTTAATGGGATAACAGCTGAGGAGGTTGATCTCTCCCATGATATGCAGCATTGGGAAAACCTATCTGAGTCTGAGAAACACTTTATAGGCCACGTATTGGCATTTTTTGCTGCTTCTGATGGGATCGTTTTGGAGAACTTAGCTGCAAGATTTCTAAATGATGTTCAAATACCAGAGGTAAAATTATAATCTAAGGTCCTCTAACTCTTTTTTATATTTTTTTCAAAAATTTCAGATAAGTGTAATTTTTTTGTAGTATTCTTTCTGTTTAATCTATTCAGTATTAGCTGAACTCTATAGCATGCACTGCACGTTCTTTTTAATTCTTTTCTGGCTGTTCACGCTTTTTTCCCATAATTGCTTCAAGTCACTCCCGCTGCTAAGTGTGATGGAGTTGTGGAATAAGAAATAAAATTCCTTGATAGGACTAACCTTAATTTATGAATGTTAAGGATTAATCATTTATGCGGGTCAAGGTCCAATTGTTTTCTTTCTTCAAGTTGATTATCTAACTTCAAGGCTTGTTATCTCTCAGGCCCGGGCATTTTATGGGTTTCAAATTGCAATGGAGAATATTCATTCTGGTAGAGCTTCATTAGTGATGTTATTTAACTTTCCTCGACAGCTAATAGCTGCTAATGGACTGATGCGGTTTCTACTGCTTGTCGTCAGAGATGTACAGCTTGCTGTTAGAGACATATATTAAGGACCCAAAAGAGAAGCATAGATTGTTTAATGCTGTTGAAAGCATTCCCTGTGTGGCTACTAAGGCTAAATGGGCTTTAAAGTGGATCCATAGGTATTACTGTAGATTTATCCTTTATTTTTTTAGATTATTGTGTGTAACAACTTTCTATGCAAAAAGTTCTGTAAATAATTTTGTGGCGATTAATCCTAATCTCAAGCATGATGGCAAATATTTTTAGGTTCCTCGTGTAGACTTATATAGACATTAAGCATTCCTCTGTTTGTTCTTGATTTAATGAGCATCCATGAGTGTGATTTTCTCATTTCTAACTGGATGGGTGTGCAGGTCTTTAAGTTATTTCAGTAGACCTCCACAATTTAGTCTCTTGGAAATATGCCTAGATCTTTTGGAGGCAATGTCTGTGAGGGGAAGAAATTAGGGGTAGATTTGAGCTGAGCCAAGTCCAAACAAAGTCCAGCTCATGCTCAAGTTAGAGCTAGTGAATGGTAAGGTCGAAAAGTGAACAGTAATGTTGGAGAATTGATTCATTTGCAAACCCACAAACTCAAACTAAGTTGCTAAGCTAGAGCCCAACTCGAGTTCAGTTTGTTCAAGCCAAATGTGGATTAGAGCTCAAATCCACCCCTAGAAGAACTAACATACACAATTAGAAACTTATTGAATAAGTTTTTACCCCTGATTGTTAATACTTTCTTCTGAGTTCTTTCTTGTTCTGTATGATTTTCAAATTCAATATGCAGTTTTGCAGGTTCCTTTTATATAATCTACTTTTAAAGTACCAATTTCACTGTGCCATTTGTGTTTTGCCTTAAGTGGAACTTCATTTGTTTTTGGCATTAAACTCTGCATAAGTTGGAGCAAGGGAGCTCTTGCTTACCACATTATCTCATTCTGGCCCTTATGCAGTGGAAATACTTTTGGAGAAAGAATCGTAGCTTTTGCATGTGTCGAAGGAATTTTTTTCTCAGGAAGGTATTGTGCTTTAAAAATCTTGGCTATCAGGCTCTTCTATAGTATAAGCTTGTATATTATGATTTTTTTTTTTTTTATGAGGTTTAAATTGAATATTATTGAATTTCCTGTCATTGACTTTTATTTCTGTCCAGCTTCTGTGCTATATTTTGGCTGAAAAAGAGGGGACTGATGCCAGGCTTAACATTCTCAAATGAGCTTATATCTAGAGATGAGGGATTACACTGTGACTTTGCTTGCCTTCTGTACAGGTGAATATTCATAATTATTGTGGTTACTATTATTTATTGAGTGTCGATGCTCTGCTGTGTTTAAGAATCATTTCTTCACTGGGTGTCATGCTGTGCTTCCTGCAGCTGAATACATTGATCAAAGTTTGATTTTCTGGAATAAAAAAAAAAAAAAGAGCGAATAGAAGAGCCCTGAAAAAGTGTAATTGTTTTGATTTCTTACAGTTTGCTACGAAAGCAGCTAGATTGGAAAAAAGTTCATCACATTATTCACGAAGCAGTTGAAATTGAAACTCAGTTTGTCTGTGACGCCCTTCCTTGTGCACTGATCGGCATGAACTCAAATTTGATGAGCCAGTACATTAAGTTCGTTGCAGATCGTCTTTTGGTACATCTCATTTCTTATTACATCTTTTAACAATTGTTTGTGCAAAATGAGCACTCAGATTGTCTAATTTTTCACTCTCTTTTAGGTTGCCTTAGGGTATCAGAGGAAGTACAACATGGAAAATCCCTTTGATTGGATGGAATTTATATCATTGCAGTAAGTATGATGAACACTCAAAAAAACTAAGATTTTATTACATCTTTTAACTCCTATAAGGTGCTTCTAAGGAAGTATCTCTTTGCGATAAATTAAACAGAAATCTTTCAATTCCTACACTTTTTTTCCATCGTAAAGAGAACGATAAAGTAACTTGGGTAAGATTATTGATTCTATACCTCAAGTTAATTATGCAGACACCGTGGGAGGGACCCTTCTGAATTGGTATCAGACTCCCGAACTTCTGCTAGTAGACTTAAGATCCTTTAGATATGACTTGGTGGAGGATGCGATGAGAAAGTGAATGGTGGTTATTACTAGGCTCATTCCCATGTGAATTGAATAGCTTTTGGAAAACTGGTTAATGGTTGAAAGTACAACTTTCACATTTAGACTTTGGGTCTGAAACTAAGATAGGTTTTTGGTAATATATGTTTATTGATTATGATGTTTTCTGCTCAGTATTTTTGTTTTGTTCGATGTTGCAGAGGAAAAGCCAACTTCTTTGAGAGACGGGTGGGCGATTATCAGAAGGCGTCGATCATGTCCAGCCTTGAAAAAGGAGGCAGAAACAATGACTTCAAGTTGGATGAAGACTTCTAGTTGAAATTTTGTTGCCTTCCCTCTAGTGTCATTCTTATGCTGGTGTAAGCATCTAAATCTGGGCACTATTTACAGGCAATGCCAAAGGCATCATTAGTTCATTTGTCCCATCTGATTGTTCATTGTCATGGTTCTGTTACCACATTTTGTAAGCTACTGCATGGTGGAATGCCTATATCAGCATTACTTGCAGTTTACTTTTTGCTTATACAAACTTCTGCATAAAGGAAATGTAATGTCAGCAGGAACAGCATCTGGGATTGCTTTACTCTTTAATATAAACCTTTTTAGTGGAAAATGTTCAGATCATGCATAAAGTTGCACTTAGGGGTGGAATTGAGCCGAATTTTGACTCAAATCTATAATATTCGAATTCAAGCTCATTCAAGTTAGTCTATACTATTGTTAGAAAGTTGTCAATGAGATAAACAATATTATGAATAGGATAATAATATCATCGAAAAGTTGTTATTAAAACATTATTAATAAAATGATTTGTGTTATTTATGAGATAAATAGTATTATTGTAAAGATAAATAATATTGTTAAATAAATAAATAATATCAATAGAAAGACAGACCAACCAAGCTGTTGAACTGTTACTTCAATTTGAGCTCAGCCCATTCTAGGCTGGATTCCACCCATAGTTGGACTATGAATTCTCACTTTCAACACGTTGCTGCACCAACAACTGGGACCTAGGAAAGTTGACGCAGGTAACCACATGCCATTTTTTTATCAAACAAACCCATACTCCTCATAGATTGCAGATAAGACAAGTCAAAGAGCAAGTATGATTATTAATCATCAAAGTCCTACTGTTTTAAACTTCAAAAGTCAGCAAAGGGGCCAATTGGAAATTGTTCTTGTCTTTGTCGGTATACCAGAAACTGGTAGAAATTCCTTCTTTTTTTTTTTTTCATTTTATATGCCTCTACTCCGGACTTTACCTTCCATCTCTATAATATGGCACCTCAAAGGGGTGCCTCCATTGCTCTGTCAAAAGTTGGGCTTATGATCCTACTGTAACCCACCAACTCCATTTTAAATTTATAGTCTTAACATGGACCATCCACTTCTTCTGTCAAGTCTCTTTCTCTAATCTTCTTCCCGGTTTGGTGGTTCTGGTGTCTGCCTAATATTATAATCTATCTCTAACTTAAATCCTAAAATCAATTCTTAGGTAACCTATCAACATCTAACATCCATGCAATGCTAAAGGGTCATTCCGTTGGTCGACTAGTTTGATCATCCGGCCAAATCATTAAATATTAACATGATATAATTAAAATTTTATATATCTCAAATATATTTAATGGATAATATATTTAGTGAAGACTCAAGTTTGAAACTCTTCGTTCTAATGCATTTCAATAATTGGTTTTAGTCATAGATAACAAATTAACATGTATTGACCGCATGATCTTAATCATACTGATTCAATCCATCAATTTTAATCCAAATATATAAAATAAAAAAAAAAAAACATGGGTTCATCATGGTTACTTTGAGTGTTTCAGATTTTTGTTGACATCTTTATCCAACTTTAATAACCTTAGAAATTATGATTATTACCATTTCAAATGCAGTGGCTATTTATTTGACAGAACCATCTGACCTAACTCACCCTTCTGTTAAGCATCTGAGCATGACCCCAACACTCATTCAATTCCATTGGCTCTTTAATCATAATTGACAAAATGTCATCATTCCAAGCATAGTTTTTAATAATTTATTGCTCACTGCTAACTTTAGTTGAAATCTATCATCTATTTGCTCTGTGCACTATTACCTTAAATGACAAGTGAAAACCTTTCAATTGCATACATAGTATTCAAAATCTCTTTCTAGACGATCGAATCTGAGTATCCTACTCCTTAAGATTCAAGAACAAGGACCGAAACCTATTTATACATATTGTTATTCAAATCTACTTGGTTAGGTAGGTTTTGATTTTCAAATACTCAACACTACTATAAATGGGCGTCATTTTGATGATTTATTGGATCTATTAAATTTTGTAGTAAAATGACAGTGTTTTTTTTATAGAAGTTTCAAAAAAAAAAATACCTAACCTAAAGTCAATTATGGTTTTGATTCCTTAAAGTATATAAATTTCATCAATTTCAAAATTGAAACCTACTTCATGAAAGTCAGTTTTGGATAGAAACCAAAATCTTAATAGATACCCTACAAGTACAATTCCAGCTAGATCTTTCGCTCACTCTTACGATTTTTTTTCACTCAAATCATTTTCATCTCTGATAATTTTTTCTTCTACTCTAAAATTACTATTCACCAACTCAAACAAGTTGGTTTCAAATTTAAATTGGTTATTCTAGATTTAAGTTGAAATCAAGTCGACTTTTCAAGATTTGAGTTGAGTAAGAGTTTGGGTTTTGTTCAAATTCAACTCTAGCAAAGAAAGGACAATAAAAATAAATAAAGAAGAAATGGGGTCAAAACACCACTTTCAGGAGTGAGAAGGCTCCAATAATTCTCATACCTGCCAAATTTTGGTCACTCTCAATTGGAAAAGACTAGGCCAAAAGCAAACCCTAAAGCTATTATATGAATAAAAGATGCCAATCCCATAACTACTAGTTCTTGATGGCAACTCTTCATCATCTCTTGTCATCATCCTCACCCACCCTTAACCACTAATATTAATATATATATATATATATATATATATATATATATATATATATATATTAGCCCGAGAATTTGACCCATGTGTAGCTTGGATCGACAAACCCTCCAAGATATTGTGACCTAATTCATAACTATAATGTCAATTAAAACAAAAAATAAGTTTATTATAATATGTTCCTTGTAACTTAAATTTTAACTTACTAGTAACCCAAAGCAAAACCTAAAGTATGTATAAGAATGTTTAGAGCAGGATTTGATCCAAACTATGTTCGAATAAAACCCAATTCAAGATTTATTTGAATAAAAAAAGAAAAACCTAATTTAGATTCATGAACTGAAACTTGAAATCAATTCAAAAATAAGTTTACTTTATATTTGATTTAAATTAAATTAAACTCAGATATTTAAATTGATTCAAACTTGATTCGTTTAATCTAAACTTCAATTCGAACTCAAGCAAGCCAAAATGAATTGAGCCGTATGAATATTGAAGCAATGGTTATAGGAGATTTTGGAAGCTAAAATTTTGAGGTCAAACCTAAAATATGTATAAAAAAATATATATAATAAAAAATTCGATCTGTATTAAATTCGAACAATACCTAATTTATAATCAGTTCAAAATCAATAAAATAATATTTGAACTTAAATAATTTAAACTTGACTCATTTAATAAAAACAAACTCGATGATTATTTTTATCTAATAATTTAGATTGAGTTTAACTTTATAAATATCGAAGCGAAAGGTCATGTGAGATAATGGAGGGTGGGAAGGTTGGTGAACCATCAATGAATCTGCGAGTTTTCCCTTTTAGTCTTTTCCATCAAGCTGAAAAATTAGGCTGTTGGTAGCCGTCCGATCTTGATGGATTTGTGATTCCTTTGTGGGCCTTCTTCCTGTTCTTCTGCACCCTGATCTCCAAATCCACCAACCCAAGTTCCCTAAGCTTGAGTGCCAAATTTTAGAACTTAAGTTTGTAATGAATTCAATTCATAAACTCAATAAAATTGTTTATATTAATTAAAATAATATTATTTTAAATATTAATATGTTTAATCAATTGAATTAAATTTAAATTTAATTTATTTTAAACGAATTAAATTTAAATTTAATTTGATTAAAATTTAATTTTAATGATCGATTTAAATATTTATTTTTACTAATAATAAAATATTATCACAAAGATAAAAAAATAGTAATATATTATATTACTTAAAACGCTTTAAAATAAAAGTAGAAATGATAATCAAATTATAATAAAATTTTGATTTTAAATTAAGACTGAATAAAATTTAATTCGAAATTAACTCGAATAAAATAATAATAATAAGAGAGTATTACTTTTTAAATACCACTTTTGCCCCTCATTTTGTTGACTTATCTTCATAACTCACTGCCCATCAGCATATTCCATAACATAACTGAAAACAGATGAAAGAACAGAAAGTTCGGTTGGTCTGAACTGAAGCACTCGGCCCGAGATGACAGTTACAGTAGTCGGAGGCGCAGGCGGAGGCGGCATCGGCGGCGGTGGTGGAGTGTGGGACAGCGTTGCGGAAATAACAAAGGTGGCACAATCGAAAGGGAGTGATCCGTTATTGTGGGCTGTACAGGTGTCTTCGAGTTTGAACTCGGCGGGAGTGAGTTTGCCTTCAACTGAGTTAGCCAACGTGTTGGTTTCTTACATTTGTTGGGATAACAATGTTCCCATTCTTTGGAAGTTTCTCGAAAAGTCTCTCATGCTTAAGATCGTCCCTCCTTTTCTCCTCCTCGCTCTGCTCTCTGGCAGGTTCTTGTATATATTTTTTTTAATAAATTAAAGTTGTCAATGTAAATGATCATGGCGAAGTAGAAACTTTTTCTCAAAATCGATAAAAAGAAAGGCAACTACCTGATTGAACGAGCTGGTCAAGTTCAAGTATATACTTTAGAACCAGCTGATGTCTTTTCTTTTGATTTGCTTAAGTTTCATTTTTAATGAAAGATAACTCATGAATGTTGTTTTTCATTTTAATAAATAAAAACCATTTCTTTTCTAAATCCCATGTGGAAAATATGATTCGGGGAGCCCCAATGTTTATTTGCAATGTTGCTTCTCTAAGTCTTCGGTTATATGTTATATTTTTCGGGTGGGATATTGTTTATTTTTCGATAAACTGAAAGATCTCTACTGTTTAGTGATACAAGGGCCATCTTGTAAGTTAATGTATGAAGTAGATTGAGGTACAGTTAGTGGTGGATTCGAGCCAAGCTGGCTCCACCTGTACATATGGCAACTGCTGTTTAGTTGGGACTTAGGAGTTCTCTGGTATATTTTTTATGTCGCATTCATGGTATTTATTCTTGATACAGAGTGATTCCAAGTCGACGTATGCAGCCAGCAGCATATAGGCTCTACATGGAGCTTCTCAAGAGATATGCGTTTACACTAAAATGTCAATACGATGACCCAGATTATCAAAAGTAAGTTGTAGTTCTTGCTTTGTTTCTTGCATGAGAAGTGAAGAACTGTTGTTGCATTGCCTGCATTATATTATCAATTCAATCCCGGAGATATGGCTGTCATCTCTGTTTGATGTCTTTTAGTTGATTCTTAGACTTATATATTTGAGGACATTTCCAGATCGAAGTGTTTCTAGGGCAATGAACCTGTCAGGCTGTCACTGCTTTTTCTGTATAGGCATCTCAAGCGTGCATTTAATTTTTTTAAATGAAACAGAAATCTCATCCCCCTGTACTCTCATAGGTGAGTCTAACATATCATTATTTCATTTATGATAGTTTTCAATTTCAGCTATTGCAAACATTTAGAAGTTTTATTTACTCTGTTACTGTTGCTGTTATTGTAAATGGTACTTAGGCTTTAATTTCCATGGTTCAACACCAATGAATACTCTCATTGTTGCCAGTTCATGTGTGCCTAGGTCTTAAGTGGTTGAATTTCATTTATGCTTTTCCATTTGTGATGTGCTTGTAAAAAAAAAATAAAGATGGTTATTACTGATCTGTATTATGTAGGTGAATCCTGATTATTATCACTTTTTATTTTTTAATATCTTCTTTATACAGGGTTATGAAATCAATAGATGCTGTCCTGCAACTTTCTGAGAATTTTGGTCTTCCAGCAACCGAGCCTCGTATTCTTGTTGTTGAGTTTATATTTACAATAGTGTGGCAATTGCTAGATGCATCACTAGATGATGAAGGATTGCTGGAACTTACACCAGAAAGGGAGTCCAGATGGCCAACCAAACCTCTGGAAATGGAAATAGATGGCTGCAATGGTTTTCATGAGGAGAGGACTGAATATCACGAGAAGTTGCAGAATATGAATACTCTGATGGCAGTTGAGATAATTGGACAATTTCTGCAAAATAAAGTGACTTCTAGAATTATTTACCTGGCACGACAAAACTTGTATGTATTGATTCTTTTGAACTTCTCAAATCTTATGCATTCTAACCATCAAAAAAATTTTAATTTTCATTTCTCTTTGGGTTCTACAAAGGGCAGACACCGTAGAAGTTGAAAAGTGCTTTCTATATTGGATGAAAATTTTTAAAACTCACCTTCAGTAAAGTATTGTATATATGTATGAGCAAAGATGATGAATACTTCCTTGCTTATTATGTCTGTTTAGGTTTACCCAATTTAAATGACCGTAGCCATTATGTCATTTTAATCAGTACTGTAAGTAGTTTTCTACTTGTCTTTTGGTTTGAATACTAATATATTGCTTAAGGCTTCCCGTCACATTGTCAGGCCCACACATTGGTTAGGTTTCACCCAGAGAATTCGGCTTCTTGGAGCAAATTCGTCAGCATTGAGAAATTCAAAAACTTTAACTCCTGAGACTCTTCTACAGTTGGTATCTGATACTCGTATTGTCTTGTCTCAATATTGCAAAACAAGTTCTCCAAAAAATTTCCATGCAGTTATAACCTTTGGATCCGCAGCTTGTTCTGCTGTTCTGTGCCACAGTGCTAGTTGTTCTGCACTTTGGCTACCACTTGACCTTTTCTTAGAGAATGTTATGGATGGCTATCAAGTTAACACAACAAGTGCTGTTGAAATAATAACTGGTAAATTTAGCTTTTGTGCTAGCCTCCAAATGTATTATTTTGATTGAGACGATATAAAATTCTTTTGTTAAAGAAATTGTAAGAATGAAAACTTGAGGTTTCATATTTGTGCAGGTTTGATTAAAACACTTAAAGCAATTAATGGCACCACCTGGCATGACACCTTTTTAGGCCTTTGGATTGCTGCTCTTCGTCTTGTTCAAAGGGTTAGTATTGTCATGGGTGACTGAAAACAATATTTCTTTTGCAAAACTTTCTTATATAAATTTTTGGTGCACAAATTATAATGTTTTCTCAAAGCCTTACCTTGAACCATCTTCAGCCCTAGAATAAACTGAACTTTCTATTGGTCCAAAGGTTTCCATCTTCTTTTTGTTGCTTTTCATCACAGTTAACAAGTTTTCCGTATAAAATAACCAATAATTTATGCCTAATGCCAGAGTAGATCTTCTAGGAAGAATTTTAGATCTGTAAAGTCAAAATGCCTTGTTAGTTATCATGATTTTACATTTGTACAAGTTCCTTGTCTTTGGCTTATTTTTGGTTAAGAGGCACCAACACAGACATAGACAAAAAAGAGGATTATTCTCTATGTTTCATTTGGTATTGTATATGATCATTTTGATTTGTCTTTTATATATACATCTCTCTATTTCTAGTAGGAAAGGGATCCAATTGAGGGCCCCATGCCTCGCCTAGATCCTCGTTTGTGCATGTTGTTGTCAGTAACACCTCTTGTTATAGTGGATCTTATTGATGAAGAGGAGGCTGCATCAATTGATGAAACAGAATGTGCTTACACCAATCACTGGAAAGAAAATAAAGGTCCAGGAGAGCATCGAAATGATTTGGTCTCCAGCTTACAAGTACTAGGAGACTATCAGGGTTTGCTGACTCCACCACAATCCGTTGTTTCTGCAGCGAATCAGGCTGCTGCCAAAGCTATGTTGTTTCTCTCAGGCGTCAATATTGGGAGTGCATACTTTGAGTGCATCAATATGAAAGACACACCAGTCAATTGTTGTAAGTATTATCTTGTTTTCATTAATCATGATAAACACAAAAGACTTGAAATTTTCTTTGCTTTGTGATGCTCTTGGCAGTGTGACCCTAGTGCATCAGGTTCATGAAGGCCAAAAACCCTCTTGGTATTTGTACTTTAAACATCTAAGTGCCTATGTACCATCCAACAGGGAAAGAAAGATGGTAAAACAGAATGTTAAATCTTGAAGTTTTGTACAATATATGAAAATTCTATTCATAAGTGAAAAGTACAAAAGTGTTGATTCATCATGCTTTTTGCTATTCTGTCTATTTTCCATGGCGGAAGTTTTGCATGCTTTGATAAACTATGATGATATACATAAATACGTTCTCCCTTGAAACCAATAAGAAAATACATTTGACCCTTCTCTAAAGAAATTTCTTGACCTTTTTGGAAGAATTTGTTTGAAACATATCTGTAAATGCAGAGGTAAGAAAGATAAATGTAAGAAGCAAGAGTCACCTGTTAACATTGGTTACACTCCTAATTTTGCTGAAGTATACAAGCTTTTTAATCAGTTGCAGTAAATAAGCAAACTCAGTCTAAGGCTAAATAGAACAAATAATAGAATCAAATAACCCATACTAAGATATAACTGTTGAGTTTAGTGGAGTTAAGTTTGACAAAGTTGATGTGTGTACTAATCTGTTTGTTCAATTTTTATCTGGTACTTTAAAGTTGGTGATGTATCTTATCAGTCCATTGGTGCTGGCATTACTTAGCATATAAGGCTTTCTAATCTTAATTTTATGTCCTTGCTCAGCTGGAAATTTACGCCATCTGATTGTAGAGGCTTGCATTGCCAGAAATCTTCTGGACACATCAGCATATCTCTGGCATGGCTATGTGAATGGACACATTGACCAAATACATCTTAGTGTACCGACACAACTGCCTGGTTGGTCATCATTCATGAAGGGAGCTGCATTCACACCTATAATGATAAATGCTCTAGTTTCAAATCCTGCTTCAAGGTATACTTAAAATCTATTTTTCTGAGTTGATTTGAATGATCAAGCCTTATGAATTAAGGTTATTGGAAATTTATCCCAAAAAACTATGGTTCTACCAACTATTACTCTTATCAAATATTACTTTTTTAGGCAATTTTGGAAATGTTGGATTCTTCAATTTGATTGATTAATAATATCTAAAGGTTGAGACGATGGGTCTGTTTGACTAGATGACCCTGCATTGAATGTCGTCTTACATCTAAGAGTAGGAAAAACATTTTCAGTGCAATAAGCAGCCAGGAGGTTGGCATAGCAGTTTGCAAAATCATTTAAACAACAACGATGTTATGAGAATAAATTGGATTATTTCTTTAGCAGTTAATCTTACACATCATTAATGGTTACTTCAATATGTGAACGCAAAAGGTTGCTCACTATGTGACTCACTTTTAAATTATTTTCTAGTTTTTTTGATTTTAGCCTGGCCTTCAGTTACTCCTTTTTCTTTCCTGAAGCCAGGTATATCAGATGCTCTTTTTTGTAAATTTACCAAGGGTTAAGCAACTGAATTTAAGCTCATGGATTTGATGGAAGCCTGGCAGAGCTCGAGAAAGTTTTTGAGATTGCTGTCAAAGGATCTGAAGATGAGAAGATATCTGCTGCTACCATTCTTTGTGGAGCCTCCCTAATTCGAGGTTGGAATGTACAGGTAATGTGATAGTTCTAACATATTTTGAGTTCTGCCTCTGCTCTGTTTAATATTTTTTAGCCACTTGCTTTTTCCTTTTCTTCAAATTTGTCACTGATCAAGTAAAGGTTCTGACCATGTTCATGTCTATTTTTAATGCAGGAACACACAATTCAATTCATTACTAGATTATTGTCTCCCCCAGCTCCTACTGATTGTGATGGTAGTTACAGCCATTTAATAGATTATGCTGCAATGCTGAATGTACTAATTGTTGGGATTGCCACTGTTGATTGTGTACAGATATTCTCTCTACATGGCCTGGTAAGTTTCACTTTTTCACTGGCCTATCTCCCATGACATGTATAAAACACAAGATATTTCTTTGTGAAGCATCTTTATTCTTTTCTGTCATTAAAGGTTGCCTATTCAATGCTTAGTTATCTTCTAGTGTTAGACCCAATAGGCACCAGCAATGGTGGTAATATGGTTCAAGGAAAAGGTGCTTTAGAGGTTAGGGGAAAGACAAGAATGATGATAAAAGGGGTCAAAGTCCTCAAGGAATAAGATGACAGTGAGCAGATTGGCTACTGTATATATCATTGCATGATCAATATTTTTGAGTGGTGAAGCTTTTAGGGAATGTCCCAACAATAAGCAGGCTGTTACGTGGAACAAAGTGTAAACAAACGCACATGAATCCAAATTTTTGTCTAACTTGCTTTATGTTTTTCTGGAGCTGAAACCTTCATGGGAATTGGTTTTTCTTTTGCTTTCTTCTCTTTCCAGGTTCCTCAACTTGCATGCTCGTTGATGCCTATTTGCGAGGTTTTTGGATCATGTGTGCCCAATGTCTCTTGGAGACTCCCCACAGGCGAAGAAATATCTGCTCATGCTGTTTTCTCAAATGCTTTTGCTCTTCTTTTAAAGCTTTGGAGGTTTAACCATCCACCTATTGAATATGGGGTGGGAGATGTGCCTACAGTTGGATCCCAGCTAACTCCTGAATACCTCCTCTCAGTAAGAAATTCCCATCTTGTTTCTGCTGAAAGCATCCACAAAAGGAGACTCTTGGCAGCTGCAAGTTCATCATACCCAAAGCCTATATTCGTGGACTCATTTCCAAAATTAAAAGTTTGGTATCGACAGCATCTAAGGTGTATAGCTGCAACTCTCTCTGGCCTCATTCATGGAACTCAAGTTCATCAGACAGTAGAAGAACTTCTTAATATGATGTTCAGAAAGATCAATAGAGGAAGCCAGTCTTTAACTTCTGCTATCTCTGGAAGTAGTGGTTCATCTGGAGTTGTAAATGAAGATGACTCTCTAAGACCTGAATTGCCTGCCTGGGATATTCTAGAAGCTGTTCCTTTTGTTGTTGATGCTGCTTTAACAGCGTGCACTCATGGAAGACTTTCGCCACGTGAACTTGCTACAGGTTTGTCTTGTATTACTTGGTGTTAGCATTGAAGATCGACACGTATTGGCAGGATGAACCTTAGGACGTCTATTTAAAAATCCCATTGACAAAATTATTTGATTACATAAGATAAAGTTGCAGTAAAGAGAAGCGAAAATACAAAAGATGATTAAATATTCTTCAAGCCTATTGAGTAGATTGTCTCATCATTTCCCAAATGGCAGCTATTTGTCTGACCTGAGTACTCAAAACAATATAAACTTGTGTTTGTTGGGGCAGCTACCAGTTATTACAGAAATTTTATGATTCATTATAAGCAAGTTTGTATGTGCGAGCATAACCTATATCATTTAATAATTCAGGGCTTAAAGACTTAGCTGATTTTCTTCCTGCGTCTTTGGCAACAATTGTGAGCTACTTCTCAGCTGAAGTAAGTCGAGGTGTTTGGAAACCAGCTTTTATGAATGGTATGGATTGGCCCAGTCCTGCTGCAAATTTGTTAAATGTTGAGGAATATATCAAGAGAATTCTTGCTACCACCGGTGTTGATATACCAAGCCTTTCTGCAGGTATTTTTTGTGGATATTCATGTTAGAATGCATATACAATTAACATCTTTTCTGAGAAGTATACATGCTCCTGCAAGAACAAGAAAGGGATTATGAAAACCATCTTGCCTGATTTCAGTGGCTATTTCTGGCTTATCTTTCTTTCCTCTGGCCATCTCTCTCTCTGTCTCCCTGTGCATTTATCTGGTCTGACTTATTTTATATGATTGATTATAGATAATGTCTTTTATCAAAAACCTAAGGACTTACATGTTTTGTAAGAAATAACGATGTGATGCGGACTATGTGGCTCTAAATGTGTCTGGTCATTTAATTGATACAACTGAATAGAGCAACCATTAGATATTGCACTGGTGCAGGAATATGGTTTCTCATTTCAACCTAGGAGCCATTTTTCAATATTATGACTAATACTTGTTATTCCTGCAGGGGGAGGCTCTCCAGCGACACTTCCACTACCTTTAGCTGCCTTCGTAAGCCTCACTATTACCTATAAAATTGATAAGGCCTCAGAAAGATTTCTCAATTTGGCCGGCCCTGCCTTAGAGACCCTTGCTGCAGGCTGTCCATGGCCTTGCATGCCTATTGTTGCTTCTTTATGGACCCAAAAGGCAAAACGATGGTTTGACTTCCTTGTCTTTTCTGCATCTCGAACTGTCTTTCTTCACAACAGTGATGCAGTGGTTCAACTTCTTAAAAGCTGCTTCATTGCCACGCTTGGCTTGAGCACCAATTCTATCTCAAGCAATGGTGGTGTTGGAGCTCTTCTGGGCCATGGATTTGGATCCCATATTTGTGGTGGGATTTCCCCTGTTGCTCCAGGAATTCTCTATCTCCGTGTTTATCGATCCATCAGAGATATTGTGTTCATAACGGAGGAGATTCTATTTCTCTTGATGCATTCTGTGAGAGAAATAGCATCTAGTGGACTTCCTAGAGAGAAATTGAAGAACTTGAAGACAACAAAAAATGGATTGAGATATGGGCAGGTTTCACTTGCTGCAGCAATGACTAAAGTGAAACTTGCAGCTTCACTTGGGGCTTCATTAGTGTGGTTATCTGGGGGTTTAGGCTTAGTGCAGTCAGTGATAAAAGAAACTTTGCCTTCTTGGTTTATATCTGTTCACAGGTCTGAACAAGAAAGGTCTGACGGGCTTGATGGGCTAGTAGCAATGCTTGGCGGATATGCACTCGCATACTTTGCTGTGCTTTGCTGCGCTTTTGCTTGGGGAGTTGACTCATCATCTTCAGCATCAAAGCGGCGACCAAAAGTCCTCGGAACCCATCTGGAATTCCTTGCAAGTGCACTTGATGGCAAGATATCACTTGGTTGCGACAGGGCAACTTGGCGTGCCTACGTCTCAGGATTTGTGAGCCTGGTGGTAAGTTGCACACCAACTTGGGTGCTAGAGATGGACGTTGAAGTGTTGAAGAGACTAGGGAAGGGGCTAACACAGTGGAATGAAGAGGAGCTTGCCATGGCATTGCTGGGGATTGGGGGAGTTGGTGCTATGGGTGCAGCTGCTGAACTGATAATTGAGCATGATTAGAGATTTTTTTTTCCTTTCTTTTTTTTTTTTTTTTTTTCTTCTTTTTTAATTTTCTCTTCTATTGCAGTTCCTCACAGGAACGGTTTCTGAATATCCATGTACAGGAAGAGCCAAAAATTTTCAAACCAGGGTCAATAGCCATGAATAATTATTGTCAGCCATACTTTGCCTGTTTATGCTTTGTAATAACTTGGCTTCATCCACTGATAACATGAAAGATTGGCAGTTGGCAAGGGGCAGGGCAATTTTGTAAGACTAGCTACAAAAACTGAAGTACCTGAACCAGGTTGAGCATAAATAAAGATCAATTCGAGTTCAACTTAACTTTAGAACAACAAATTAGAATTCAAACTTAAATCAACTTAATAATGGACGGCGACATCAGAAAAATTGACAAGTTGATGAAGTAGGAGAAAGAATGAATAATTGGAAAAGCTAAAAAATAAGAAGAATAACTGAAGAAGATGATGAGTGTTGGTGATGTTGAGTTTGAACAAGTTTGAGCTGATCGGATATATTGTTAGAGCTTGTCAAAAAGAATCACTAGTATCACCAGCAATATGAACAATATCATCGTAGGGTGATTCAAGTTAGCCTCGAATCACGCTATCAAACTGAAGTTTTAGCTCAAATCAAATCGAACATTGAGCCAAACCAATTTGACTCTGTTGAAATCCAAGCCTAAGCAAAATGACGAAAAAACAATTTTAGTAATCGAATAGTACAAACTTGAAAGAATAATACTATATATAAAAACATTCTTACTAATTTATTTATACAAAATCATATGGTAATATGAGTATTCTCTGAACTTTTTTATAATAAAGTTTGGATTCATATTCAGTTCGTATTCGATTCATATAATTCGGATTTATATTTTATTAAAAATTATAATTAATATAAATAATTAAAAAATATAATTAAAAATTTTTAATTTAAGTTTAGGTTCATGTTCAGTTCATACAGTTCATATTCAGACTTGTATTCACTGATTTTTTAAATTATAATTCAAATTTGTATTCGTATTTAGATTCGAACAGTTTATTTTAGATTTATTTAAATTGAATTTAAATATGAATCTAAATATATTTAATTTGAATCAAGTCCTACTTCTAAAATATAAGAAAATATTTTGAAATCTGAAAGATGAATAAATAGAAAAATGCTTGAAATATATAATGGGAAGGCTGCTGAGAAATCCACCACAAATAGTCAGCGACTATCTCCTCCATTTCAAGCCAGTACATGAATTTTTGGATTCAGTCTTAGACCATTATAGATGGCATAATCCTAACAGCAGAACAAAACAAACTACTTAGGTTTTCGGATACAATTCAATCTTGACTATGGTACATGGCATATAACCGTATTAACTATGTTTGATTAGGGTTAAACCCAAACTATTACTTTTTAAATATTTATTTTTTATAAAAAAAAATTATTAATTTATTAAATTTTTATTACTATTTTAACATTATTTTATTTTAATTTTATATTTTTTATAAATTAATTTTTAATTTTAATTCAAAAAGACAAAAATACCCCTTTGAAATGGGTATTTGGCTTTTAAAACTTTTAGAGTGACAACAGTTTTAAGCAAAACTTTGGGTGGCAATATGATATTCCGCCTTTAGGATATTCAAAACTTTTCCAATGCACAAATAGACATTCTCTACAAAAATCCCCCTATCAATAAATTTACTTTGTTTTTATGCTATCAAATAAATATCAATGTAAAATTAAACTCCTAAATTTAATGTAGAAATCATAATTTAAATTTGATTTAAACTAAAAAAATTAATTTAATTTAGGTTAAATTATAATTTAAATTCATAATCTAAATTTTAAAATTAAATCAAACTCAAACTACAATTCTAAACTATAATTAAAATTGAACTTAAACTGAATCAAGTTAAACTTTATCTAATTCGAATTCAATTCAATTTTAAAAATAGGTCAAATCCTTTTATTTAAACTTCAAAACATTAATATACATGTTTAAAATTAATAAATAAGGTTTTGGGTTCAAATCTTAACAATAATTTTTTTTAAAAATTTTTTATTTTTCGTTAAACCAAGATTTTATCCAATCTAACCAATTAGACTGATCAATTTGATGTGTTTTTTAAAGCTATAATTAGACCTAAGGTTAAATTCAAATCAAATATATTTATACTTATTTTTTAGTTTGAGTTTGAACGAACTCAAAACGAACTACTCAAATCTGAATCTAAATATGAACACGAATTATAGTATTAAAATTTGTTTAGAACAAATATAAATATGAACCATATCAACCAAATACGAATTCAAATTGAAAAATTTTTAATTGTGTTTCTTTATTTATAATTTTTTAATAAATTATAAATATATTTACTTTTTTAATAAGTCATAATAATTATATTTATATTTTCAGTAAATTACATTAAATATATTTATGTTGCCAATATTCTAACTATGTTTATTATAAATAAATAAATAAATTTTATTATAATAGTAAATTAAATACGAACCGAATCTAAACACAAGCCCAAATTTTATTATATAAAAGTCCAATGGACATGAAACAAACCCACCAGCAAACAAACCGAACATAAACATATGTCTTTTTTTTGTAATTAATATATGTCTATTTGTATTTGATTTAATTTGAATTCAATTCTAATTAGACCAATTTTTAAAAGCGTAAATGGGTAAATATAATTCAATTGCAGAATATAAATTTTTAATAAATCTTTATATTTAATCCATATAATTAAGGTATTAATATATATATTTTTTAAATTATTCAATCACATGTTATCCTATATAATTATTTAAATAAAAGGCCAAAAGGACATATTTTCAATCAAAATTTGTTGAAAAGACAAAATTCTACTTTTTAACGTTTAAAATTCAAATATCCACTTGTTGATTTGATTAAAATGGTGTTTTCATCTTTTTGATAAAAAATATTTTTAAATTAATAAAATAATTAAATAAATTTTATAAAAATAATAAATATTTTAATATTTTAAAATAAACTATAAAATATTTTAAAAAGTTTAGGAAATATACAAAATTTTAACAAAAATCACCACCACGATAGCATTATCAATACAATGATCGTTAATAATCGAACCAAAAGGCTATCACAGAACGACCCATCAATCGTGGCCTATAACAACTAGAAATGATCGACTTTAATCTCATTAGTCATTTCTGGCCATAATTGATAACGGAGGCGATCACCGTTTCCGACCACGATTAATGGTAGAGGAAGTTGACCTAACCGTCTCCGTCAAATAGGATGCTCAAATCTGATGTCTCATGAACCAAAATATCATTTTTGATCTCCTAGTTTGATTGTTAACGACTACCGTCTTTTTTTATTTTTATTTTTTTAAAATTTTATATTTTTTTGAAATTATATATTTTTACTTAAATATTAAATTATATTTTTATTATAATTATTTTGTGTAAGGATAATTTAATTATTTTATCAAAATATTAAAAAATATCAATAATCAAGTATTTGGATTTTTAAAAATTAAAGGACAATTTTGTCTTTCTATAAAATCTTGGGTGAGAACAAACCCTTTTGCCTAAATAAAATAATCAGCAGCGTTTTTCTGGGAACGGCGAAGTCTTTACATTATATGGGACTAGACACCAGTTTGAGATTTGATTCGAGTTAGAACTTCAACGCAGCAACTTGGCTCGAATTTAATTAAAATTCAACTTTAATGATACTATTTATCTTGTTAGTAATACGATTCATTCAACTAACGACCTTTCGATGACATTTTCTACCAACTCGAGCTAAGCTTGAGCCAACTCATGTTACGACTCAGTCAACTCGAATCCAGCCCTAATTCAGACTAGACAGCTTTTATCTTATACATTTCACACATATTACACTGCAAATTACATCAGCAATGATTTCCCCAAATCCATAATGGGTTCTTGAGTTTAATCTAGAAGCGCCAGAGAATCAACTAAAATGAACCTCAAATTTTCACATATTCATTTTCTATGTATGAATACAAAATTCTTCTTCCATTCAAATCACAAAAGCACAAGACACTTACTCAAGATGAGGGAGTCCCTTTCGTTGAATTCGAACCATTCTCGGAAGACTTCTTTGGAGTCGTTGGCACTTGCTTACTTTGGCCGCCCTATACACATTAAAAGAAGCACTTGAGCTTCAGCCACAATAAGGAAAATTTGTGAAAACGGACATAAATGTCATAACTACTATATATTCAGACTGCTAAACCACTAAAGTTACAGCAACAAAGGCTACAAATTGACTATGTCTATGATACCCATGCATAATCTTGCACTGACGCAAAAAGAGTCCATTATGACCTTTATTTGTTATGAAGAGATATCAATACATAGAGTTATCGAACTATCATCTTTTTTCTAATGAAATGGCCGAACCTTGTTTTTACAAAATGATCAAACTTTTTAATTTTTCTATTAAAGAGACAAAATTTTCATTATTTCTTATTAAAGATCGTTTTGGCACCTTCAATAGGAAAATTTAATCCCTTTAATAAGAAAATTAGAAAGTTTAGTTTTTTCGATAAGAAAAAACAAAGCTTGGTCCTTCTAGGAATTGTTGTCTCTTGTTTTGAAACCATTAAAATGACTTTATTGTTCAGTCAAATGAGGCCCTAGTGTTATCATTTTGACTTGAACCAAAAATTTTAACCAGTCCAATATATCAAGCATCGGGACCTAATTTCAATAGAAATTTTGCTTATTTCATTGTTTCCAATTTACTGCATCAGTCAACTGTCAAATTTGGTGTATTTTTTATGCCATATGTGCACACACTTAAGTAGACAACTAATAAGTAAATTCTACTCACAGCTGCTTTGTGGCCAATTAGCCTGCGACTTGATGGAGCTCGTGCTACAGATGAAGCAGCAGCAGCTGCAGCTACACGGATTCTGAAAAAGGAAATTAAACAGGAACCAGTTTAATGTTTCTGTTTTAACAAAAGGCATACATTATTCAGTACATCCTGCAAGGTAATCTCTACTACCTTTTATGTACATCAACATATTCATCGGTCTCATCAACAATCTCCTCCTGCATTGATTAAAAAAAAATCAGCAAAATATCATCTGGTGGCAAATAAAGAGACACATAATAAACTAAAAAGAAGTGAGATATCAAGGAGCCTTGATTTGCCTGCAAAAGTTCTTCGAATACATCTTCCAGGGTGATAATACCAATCACTTCACCATCTTCAATATCCTCAGATGCATATGCTGAATCACTACGTTGTGAAGTTGTTTGTCGACTCAAATTGTTAGGCCTTGAAGGCCTGTCAATATCAACAACAACATTTTCTGGCTTTTCATCCTGCTTGGATAGCAAAGGAACAGTCAGATCAGAATCTCGACCATTGGCTTTATCTTCTCCATCAATCATTGGTGGAAGAGCCTTGCTTTTTCCTTTGGCCTTCACAATTGCTGCCATATGACTGCTGCCCTTTTGAAATTCATTCAATATATCATAAAGAGGCATATCTGATGGTACCCTGGAAAAAATTGCACACACGAATGACTCCTATATTCTTTTTCCACACAGCTTATGGCAAAAATTAAAGACTAATAGTCACACCTTGGAATTCTTCGGATGGAAACAGCACTAACTGGAGTCTCTGTTTCAGGTCTCACGGTGAGAAGACTTTTCACCTAATTGCAACGGGTAGAAGAGAAAGGAAAGAAATTAAATGAACAACTAACAAAAGCAGGAAACAATTCAATCCAAGAATGCATGAACAAACTAAACAAAAGTTTGTCAAATGCCACAGGTACTAAAACCCACCAGCAGAAGTCCAATAATATTTTTTGGATTCCCAGAATAGACAGGTACCCTGCTATGACCCCGAGCAAGAATTTTACCCATTGCCTCCCTGATTTATTAATTTGGAAAAGGAAAATACAAGTTAATGACAAATGCACACAATGTGTTCTACGAGCCTTGGAATCAAAATGGAGCTCACAAAAGGTGATTGAAGAAATTTCAACTTTCCATGACAAACAAAAATAATAGCCAGTCTTTTATAACTTAAATAAATGAAGTAAAGAAAAGATAATACAAATACACAAATAAAGATGCATGTCGAATATGAAAAGTAACAGAGCAATCGTTTCCTTAACTAGTAACAATATCATAACAGTTACTGTGATAGAAGGTGACTAAATAAGAGGGAATCTATCTTTAGTACATTTAATACTTCCTAGAAGGTGACTAAGCAATTGATATGCGTAAATTTATGTACACTTAATACTTCCTAGAAAAATAGGAAAAAATTTAAGTAGGAAAAAGTAGTGTAATAAGCATGCCAACTTTATTCAGGATGACCACTTACCAGTCCAACTTTGAATTGACATCCAAGGAAAAAGTTGATTCAATAGGTGTCATAGCTTCCTCAGCAGTCTGTTTACATGAAAATTATAGCAAAAAGAGTTCAAATGATGACTGCAAAGAGTAACAATTGTCTCCAACTCATGTTCTGGAATCAAGCATGATGATAAGAACAAAGACCAGTCCTTTGGAAATCAAAACAGCAAGCACAGTCAAACATTGAAGTGCTTACTACCCCAAACTAACTACAAACTTTAGGTATGAACAACAGTTGACATTCTTCACCATAATCCATTTACAGGCAGGATAGTACAAGAAAAAATGCCAATAAATGAACAATTTCAGCTGCATTCCTGAATTTCCACTTTAGCAAAACAGAAGGCTGTAGTATTTAAGGCTTTAAAGTGACTGAAAACAATAATAAACTGCCCCAAAATTCTAGTTTCGTCACAGAGCATACCTTCTCAGTCAAATCTAGTGCTCCACTGATAATTGTTGTCTCATCATGTGTTAGTTCACCTCCCTTACCAGCCTAATTACGATGGAAAAAATACTTTATAATAATGAAATAGCCAAAAGCAATTCCCTTAACATTATCATACATCAGGAATTGCTCAATTTACAATTCGATAATTTATAATATAATTGTAATGTTACTTTCATCTGAATTGCTATACTTTACCTCCTGGCCGTGGATTGAGACAAGAGCTTTTAACTGAGCTCGCCTAAACAGAGCCTCATTATGTCCCAGTACCCAGTCCAATATCTGGAGAAAATATCTCTCTTTATGAACAATAGGAAATCTCAAATCAAGCAAAGAAACAATTTCTCTCGCATGTCATGGCAGAGTGAACAACAAATATATATTATCAGGCTATGATGTTAAAAAAATCCAAGAATCAGTCAAAGAGGTTACCTTTCCAATTGGATAAGCAATTGGATAACAAATAACCATTAGAATTCGTACAAGCCATACAAAATTTGCACCAACAGCAAGACCATATCTTGTACATATTGCTTGTGGAATAACCTGAAGAGTAGAAGGAATCATGAAAATCAAATTCCTTTGACGTTGAAGAAATAAAAGTTGAACCTCAACTGCTAAAGCATGAAATGTTTAAAGATAGTATACCTCTCCAAAAGCCAGAACAAAAGTCACAGAGAGTATTATAGCAACATACTGATTGAAAAGCTTATCCAAATATATAGGAAGGGCCTGCAGGTTGCAAGTATCAAAGCAATTAGCTATAGCTAAACATTATGCATATTCCCAACAACCTTATTTATAAATATATAGTAACTGAAGAATTAATGTACCACACTGATATTTAGATTCAGATAACAAGCTAAACTCATTAATTTCAGCATCTTCATTTAGCATAAAGCCAAATATGCAGCAATTTTCTGTTAAATATAATACAAACATCTAAAATCACAGAGGTATTTTTTTATACATATAAGAAATAAGGAATAGTTGTTTCATATGTCTGTGACCACACTAGCCTCAGATGACAGTCACCATTGAACCATAATGATAATAACTGCTGCTAATGACTGAGTGGTCCCAAGTATCAACCACAGACGATATTGATTAGGTGATAGGACTAGGTTGTCATATGTTCACCATGAAAACTGTCAAAAAACACCTACTGGCAATGACTTATTTACAATTTTTGAAGCTGCAAGTGATTAATTCAAGTTCAATTCCAGTAAAACAAAAAATGACTTCTTTTCATTCTAATATTGCATCAAACACCAAAAAGAATAGCAAAAAATGGTATCAAGTTAAGAGTAAAATTATATGCACTAACAATAAGTACTTATCTGTGTACTAACAATGATATGTCACAATATGATTGAATGTTATTTCATCTCTGATTTAAAATCACTCAATCACATAATGAGTACACAAATAAGTATTCACTATCAATGCACATAATTTCATTGACAAGTTAATCCTGTTAACAAAGTTAAGAATGGAAGCCTAAATACCTATTGACCCATAAAATGTTGTCCTTGAAACTATTCCATTATCTTAATTGATCCTTCATATTTATCTCCATATCTATTAAGATAGGCATATAAATTGAATGTGATTACAGCATATGTATGACTTCACTAAGTCTTCATTTTCATTTTCATTATTACATTGTGACATGTCATTGTTAATTCTTAGTGCACATAGTTTTATTGACAAGTTAATCCTATTAACAAAATTAAAAATGGAAGCCTAAATACCTATTGATCCACAAAATGTTGTCCTTAAAATCACACTAATATCTTAGTTGATCATTCAGATTTATCTCCATATCAAATAAGATAACGCATATAAATTGAATGTGATTCTGGCATATGTATGACTTCACTAAATCTTTATTTCCATTTTCATTATTAATAATAATATTATTATTATTTGGAAAGACATTTGCATATTTCTGGTTTCAATGTAATGACTACAGTTCTAGTGTCATATTCAACTAGAAGTTACTAAAATCATTGCCAACAGAACACAGAAAGAAGTTAGCACAAACTCTTTACCTCCATGGAAGCTGCATTACAGAGTAGCAAAGTCACCAGAAGCTGGTGTTGTTTTTGAACCACCGGAAGAATAGCCGCTGAAAACAAACATACCGCCAAAATTAAATACATAATTGAGTAGATCCGTTTCCAGAATATCAATAACAAGATCCAATTAAATCATCTGATCACGAATTAAAGCGAAAAGAGAGAGAGAGAGAGAGAGAGAGACCTGCTTGTTTTTTCTCCGTTGAAGTGCCACTACGTTGGAGAATTTCAAGGTCGACGAGTCCAAGAGACATGAGACCTAAGGTTAGACCAGACATAATACCGGCAAAAATCACCAGGCAGCAAGAAACTCCGGCGTAGATGAACCACCAAAGGGAGCCGAACGGAATTCCTTCTCCGACGACGCCGTTTGACTGGCTAATTTTCGTCAACATCCTCGTTGCGACTACCGCATTAATCAAATGCATCTTCGATCGGATCTCTCGTTCCGGTCAAGATCCTCCTGCTTCTGCTATATTTTGAATCTGTATGTCACGCTTTAAGGATCATAAACGGATTAAGAAGGCCAAAGGACTTTGTCGCACCCAGGATTTCACTCAATGATTTTCTCACCCTATAACTTTTAAAAACGCAAACACTCACCCTTTTTAATTCATTTACTAACATTTTATATAATAGTCAAAATAATCTGGTTTAAAAAAATAAAAATTTATAATAAAATTATAAAATAATATCTAAATATAAATATATTTAAAAAAATATTATAAAATTTTAAAAAATTTGAATGTTAAAAAATAAAAAAAAATTGACAGTAACTATCGATAATTAAATCAAATAATTAAAAAAATCATTTAATTCTAGAGATTATCAAATCTGACAACTTTGATTGGGGAAATATCTCAGTCAACAACTATGATTGAAAAATATAAATAGAGTTAAAACCAATCATTTTTTATCGTTTTAGAACGCTTTTGCTAACGGAGGTCATTAAATCTGGCTAATTCCTCTAAAATGAAAGGTGATCAAATCTGATCACCCTAGAATCAGATAACTGTTTTTTACCACCATTGTCAACACCAGTTGGTTGCTTTTAATTTTTTTATTTTTTATAAAATTTGTTATATTTTTATTAAATTTATTTTATTATTTTATAAATTTTATTAAAATAACTATGATTGCTTTTAACAACTTTGATTGGGGAAATATCTCAGTCAACAACTATGATTGAAAAATATAAATAGAGTTAAAACCAATCATTTTTTATCGTTTTAGAACGCTTTTGCTAACGGAGGTCATTAAATCTGGCTAATTCCTCTAAAATGAAAGGTGATCAAATCTGATCACCCTAGAATCAGATAACTGTTTTTTACCACCATTGTCAACACCAGTTGGTTGCTTTTAATTTTTTTATTTTTTATAAAATTTGTTATATTTTTATTAAATTTATTTTATTATTTTATAAATTTTATTAAAATAACTATGATTGCTTTTAACAACTTTGATTGGGGAAATATCTCAGTCAACAACTATGATTGAAAAATATAAATAGAGTTAAAACCAATCATTTTTTATCGTTTTAGAACGCTTTTGCTAACGGAGGTCATTAAATCTGGCTAATTCCTCTAAAATGAAAGGTGATCAAATCTGATCACCCTAGAATCAGATAACTGTTTTTTACCACCATTGTCAACACCAGTTGGTTGCTTTTAATTTTTTTATTTTTTATAAAATTTGTTATATTTTTATTAAATTTATTTTATTATTTTATAAATTTTATTAAAATAACTAAAATATCTTCTTATTTATCAAAAATTAAATATTAACAATCAAATTTAACTACTAACTTTAGTTAACCGATAAATATTGGGAGTTTTAAAATTAGTAAATAAAAACCTATGAGTGAAATTTTATGTGAAAATATCTATTTGGCCAATTAAAAAATATTACTATCTCTTTTGCCCACAAGGTTTGGCCATTGAACTTTTTCACCCCAAAATGCAAAACCCACATATTGGAATCCTACATCGAAAACTTAATTTTTTATATCATATAAAATATAACATTTTTAACTAATAAAAATAGTTAAAAATCTAATTATAAAATCACCATCTTAAAAAATAGCTTAAACACATGAAAAATTCTAAAATTTCTCGTACATATTCTTTTTACGTTATTATTTCTAAAAAAAATGTATTGATTTATATTAATAATATATACCATATTATAAAATACATCCATTATATCGTACTAATTATATATATATATTTTCAGATATATATTATTTTTCAATTATATCATATTATTGCATATAGTATCTGTTGTATATAATATAATACTGATAATCATGATTGCTCAAACCCTAACTTTTTTTTAACCTAAAATCCTAACAGCATTTTAGAAATTTAAATGTTTTTAATATTTATAATTATTTTATTTTTCAAAATTATCTTATATTACCTCAAATTAAAATTACTCTTCACAGGTTGTTGGTTTGGATTTTCAGTTATACATCATTTTTTTACCTTTTTGGAATTTCAGTTTATCTTTTATTACCAAATTGACATATATAAATAACATAAGAGATATGCTCATATTCAATTAAAATAATAACAAAATCTAAAATATTTATTATGAGTATTTTACCCATACTCATATGATTTAAAGGATAAAAATGCCTTTATATTTAATTAAAATTAAAATTTTCCTCCGTATGTATTTTTCGGACTTTTGATTTAATTCTATATAATTATATTTTAATATTATTTTACTACAACTAATTAAAATAATAATAAATAAAATGATACTATTTTGATAATCGCTCAATTTGACTCAATATTAATTAATTTAAATTTGGTTTGAATTTATAATATTTTGTTTAAATTCAAATTCATACGAATTAGTTAGAGATAATATTGAGAGCAGTTGACAAGATAAATTGTGTTAGCGATAATTTAAATTGAATAAAATTTAAGGTTGAAATTTTAATTTAATAATTTGACTCAAATTTCTTATAATATTGTATTTTTACTGTTGATACTATTAATCTTACGGATATATTATATATATCAGTAATAACATTATACATTCAATCAATAATATTATTTATTTTATCGATAATTTTTAAATAATATCTTCTCCAACCATCTCAAAATTGGAATAATAGATTATCGAATTTGAGCTAGCCCGTATTCAGGTTAACCACTCGAATAAGATTCTTCCTCGATGATGCTGATGCCAGCCATAGCAATCAAATTAATGGGCTTGGATCATTAGATTGACAACTTGACGGTCCATTTAAGCCCAACGAAGGGTCTTATGGCTTGGAAAAATGTGATTTTTTTAACGCGCTCTCAAAAGAGCGTGAAAAAGCATCTCCTAACAGTTGCACAGACAAATCAAGTTTGGAAGGGCCCATCAAAGATGCAATCTTGCTTTCTCATCTTGAATTTTTCAGGACGATTACAAGGATTTTAGTAACAAAATGGTTTCAACTCAAAGGAATTAACATGAATCTTTCACTTTCTTCTTCGACTTCTCTTTCTTCTTTGTCCCCAACATCTTCTTCTTCTTCGTCTTCATCATCAACAACAACATCAACTTCATGGTTCTCGGGAATTGTCCGAGGCCGCTCGTTTAGGTCGTCAAGTGTAAAAGTTTCCAATAATGCCTTGCCATCCGGCGTGGATTTTTTAGGTCCGGTCAAGGGAAAGAACCAGTTTCGTGGAGTGCTCTTTAAGTACGGTCCCAAGCCTACCCAGGTCTGTCATTTTAAATATTTTTTGATTTTAATGAGTGGAATGTGAATGTTAGGAATTTTTATCATATACTGTTCTTTAAATATAGAGTGGAAAGTTTGTTCTGGGAATTCCTTGATTTGATTCATTTGGGGTGGTTTATTGTTTGTAATGGTTTGCTCGGTTTGAACGATAAGTTCTTCTGTTTATGTAGATTTTGACACTTGTGATTTGAAGTTGTGGATCGCGTAAGCTGAATCTGTTTCGATGGATATTAGCAAGATTGGTTTTTGGGATATTTGGAAATCTTAAAAATTAGTTCAACTTCAGCTGATTCAAGTATAGGGAGATTCAGGATTGAGAGCTTTGGATTTTATTTTTTTTTCCGTGCGCAAAGTAATTGATAATTATTGGTGTAATACAGTGCTACTGATTGTTGATGTGTCTTTGTAGACATCCATTGTAGGGAACAATATTATTCAGGTTACATTACGGCATTTTTATGGAAATCTAAATAATGACATTGTGCTAAAATATATGTGTAGGTTGAGTATTCAACGGTAGCATGTGCTTGCTGATATTGGTTTACTAGTCTAAGGAGGGAAATGCTTGTCATGTCTGTAAACGGTTTTGTGAGTTGAAAAACTTATTCATCTGTATCATTGGCAACTGTTGAAAGTTGTGATGCTTTAGAATGCCAATTGTATACTTAAATATGAGCATCACTTATTTGAGTCAATCAGAATGAAGGTTGTGAATTTGAATTTCAAAGTCATTCATATGTGACCAATGTTAATTGGACTGTGTGAATTGGATCCTGAAATGTTTTGTGAAAAAAATTGTCCATGCACAGACTATAGTGTTGCTAAGCATCACCGAGTAGTTATTGGACCATATAAAACTTATCTGCAGTAGTAGGAGCATGTTAACATGAGAAAAGTTGGTCAATTCTGAGAAATGGTTTCATTTATAGCGAGTTTTTGGGATTACAACTTGGGGCTTCTTTGGTACCCTATATTTTTAGCTGATTTTAGTTACTTTGTTTTCAGGGGCTTTATAATATGTTTTTGTTGATTTTTTGTAGTTATATCTCAATTTTCATGACCATGCTTTCATTTACTTTTCAACATCTTCGTTCTGCATTTACTTTTTTGACATCTCTCTTATGTTTTCTTTACCTTGCAGGTTGCCTTTAAAACCGGTGAATATAAACAACAAGTTATTTTTATTGGTGGATTAACTGATGGTTTTATTGCAACTGAGTATGTTTTGTATCATTTGCTTTGATCCATTAAAATTAATATCTCCAAGCAATACGTTGCTTCATTGCCTTTGGTGTTTCTTTCAACATAAATGACATTAAAATATAGGTTTGATCCTTTAACATAATTTAATTTGACATTTCAAAGTGGCAGTAATTTAACATCTGAAAGAGAACATAAATCATAATTCAAAATTGCTATTATCTCTATATATATTTGTCTATTTGATTTCAAATTGACAATCATTTTGCCTTTATCTGGAACAAAGGAAGATAATCTCTGGTTTATGGCCAAGTAAATAAATATGATTCATTTTCTTCAAATACCTGGTTGAATGCTGAAGTCATTTTTGTAATCTTTTGTCTTTGTTAACATAGTTGTTTCCTGATTTTCAGATACTTGGAACCTCTTGCAATTGCATTGGACAAAGAGAGATGGTCACTTGTGCAGCTGCTTATGTCATCTTCTTATACTGGATTCGGCATTTCCAGTTTGAAACAAGTAATCATATGCCTTCCTATAAATTGCTATCTGACCCTGATGACTAAAAATTTTCATTGTTAGGTTGTTGTTTGAAGATGTTTCATTGGTTATGACACACATTATTCTTCCTGTTGGTTTAATGAATGTATTCAATTTAATTGTTCAATATGTGCTTCATAGTTCATTGCTAGGCTTACTTGGAACTTAAGTGCAAGCTTTGGTAGTTTAAACTTTTCATATCTTTACCATTCCATGTTATTTTTGGGTTAAGTTGGAAAGTAGTATATGTAACTTGCATGTTTTGTTGCTGCTGTTATGATATGATATGATATGATATGATATTTTTCTGCTTGGAGTTAAAATATTTTTGCATCACATGTCTTGAAGGATGCCATGGAGCTTGATCAGCTCATTAGTTATCTGATTAACAAAGAAGACTCTGAGGGCGTGGTACTACTTGGTCATAGTACAGGTTGTCAGGTGATTGCCTATTGCTTTTTAGACTTGTGTTGAATTTGAAGTTCTTTGAGTCTTTTTTCCGTGGCATTTTCTGAGGAAATAATTTCAGCTGTTCTTGTGCTTGCATATGAATCTAGGATATCATCCATTATATGCGTACAAATGCAGCATGCTCAAGAGCAGTGCGTGCTGCAATTTTGCAGGTACGAACTATGCATTTTGAGCTACTTATTTGCATTGCTGAATGGACATAATAAGTTGTTGCTCTTTCCACTTGTGTATTAATTCTGCTGTACATGAGTTTTTGGAATAACTGGTACATCTTGCTACCTATTTGACTTTCAATTTGACATTCTGGTATGCAGTAACTAGACTGCTCATTAACAGTGATTCTACTACAATATGATATCTTAGTTGTAGGTTGGGCAAGATATTTCCCTATAAAAGTACATTTTTATTATTGTTAACTGTGATTCTTTTGATAGTTTTGGTCCAACGTCCATTTTTCACCCATGGAGACTTAAGATGGAGAAATTATGTGAAATTGACGGGAAAGATCATGGCCAACCTTATATTGGGAGTAAGGAAGAGAGATGATGAGGGCCAGGCTCTTAAATGGTCAAATCTCATTTGTTATCATAGGATGGTTTTTTGATATAACAATAGACTACAAAATTTATAGACCTAAAGCAAAATTGATGTACCTCTTTTGATGGCACATAGTTATCTCTTTAAATTACAAAAAAATTCAAAGATAGTTTGAAAATTTTTGACTTTTCCCCCATTTTTTGGTCTGAAGAAAATTTGTAATGCTTTTGTGTGCTATATACATGATCTACTAGCTAATCTCCAGTGTAGTTTTTGTATGCCTGAAGAGTCTCTATCTTAGATGATGTCCACTGATTATATTGACTTCCATGTGGCGTGCCTGTCAAATTACGAGATTTTGTATTGAACTACAGTGTGTTACCACAAGTCTTGTTCACAGTTTTCACTTCTGATGTCAAATGATTGCCTTGTGGAGTTTCTTCTTGCCTAAATCCTAATGTAATGTTTCATGTGTTGCCATCACCACACTGGGTCACACTGTGGGTTAAAATTTTCAGGCTCCAGTCAGTGATAGGGAATATAAAGCAGCTTTTCCTGAAACGGCTGCCATGATTGACTTGGCTTCAAGCATGATAAAAGAAGGCCGAGAGTCAGAATTAATGCCCCGGGAAGCAGAACCATCAGCTCCTATTACAGCTTATAGGTAGGTTTTTATCGCTACATTCTTGATATCCTTGAATTCTGGGATTTGCTTAGTGTCATTTCTGTTCTTATTGATTTTACCCCTGAAGTTAAAACTTAGTATCTCTATCATTTCATGCTTTTCAACTCTTTACTAAAGATCAACCTATAATATTTTAAATGTTATTCTATATTTGCATCATAGTTACTGAAACTCTTAGTCAAAATAAATGACTTCATGCTTTTTCAACACAAGCATTTAATGAAAATTTTAATATCTTTATGAGGAATATACAACTTTTTAGTCCCAATTCGTATTTGTTTTCTTCCGATTTTTCGATTCATAACGTACCCTAGTCCTCTGTCCCCTCTCCTGCCTTCGTTATATAGAGAAGCAAAAGTTTTTTTTGACATTCGAAGGGATCAAAATGGGACTAAAAAATCATAGGAAACAAATCGCAAATTGGGAAATTTTGAACAGATTCTCACTTAATGGAATTTTGAATGCACCACTCACCTGTTTCAGATTTTACTTTTAGAAAATAAAAAACTGTGATCATAATTGGTGTGGCATTCTGATATATCAGAAATTCCCGCAACTCATAAACTACGGAACAATAGACAGCTATATGTGTAAGATTGTCAATTTTATACTGTTGCTTTATTGCTAAAAGCACAAGTATTATTTAGGTATCACTCTCTTTGTGCCTACATGGGGGATGATGACATGTTCAGTTCTGACCTTACCGACGATCAGCTGAGACAGAGACTTGGTCATATGGCTAATACACCCTGCCAGGTGTGTACTTTCTCTGACTTCTCACTTGCCGATCAATCAACCTTGTTACTAAGTGATATTTTTGTCAAAAATTATAGCTGATCTGGGTGTTAATCTGGTGGAGGGGCCAACAGTGTTCAACTGGCAGTTGGACTGCTGAACTCTTCACATAAATATTAAAAATAATACTTAGAACAATTTTGCATAATTAATCATTAAATATAAAATCTGAATTACAATAACACAAAAATGGATTTGGGCTGATGGCATGCACAAACTACATCAACATGTGAGGTCTCGCTGGGTTCAAGTTTCAGTAATTGCAAATTTTAAGATTTTCCTTATAATATACAAGAGATAGTAAGTTGAAAACAAAAAAAAAGCAATAACCTAAACATGGTGTGACCTGGCGGTTCTTTCCAACTTAAGCGAAGACTTTGAGTCAAGTTCAAACTGTGAACCGTGAGGATTCCAGAGGTTGGACCACAATTCATCCTGGTCCAAATGCTAACCTTGGTTTTGGAGCAAGCCTGGATCCCGGTCGGACAAGCTCAACTGACTGGTCCGGTCTGGTATTTAAATCCTTGCCTAGGATATCAGCAAGGGCGGAGCACAATTTTTTCATAATTTATACTTGCCTCTCTTCTTCCAAAATGCAAATTCCTAGCCCAGCTCATGGATGTAAGAATATTGTCATACGGTGTCGGTTAAAATTTTTGTAGTATATCAAGTGGCAAGCAAATTTCTTTTGATTTACTTTTTTAATTTGATGCTTCATAATTGCCTACAACTTGGTTACCGCATATTGCATTTCTGCACAGGTTATATTTTCCATGGCTGATGAATATGTTCCAGAGTATGTTGACAAAAAGGCACTGGTTACAAGGTGAGAATGTGTGTATATATTTATATAAGTGTATAAATATTCTTTTGCTTTTCCTAGTGTATGTCCTCGAGAGAATAGCTTGGTTGGAGGACTCTCCTACGTATATAACAACCTGCTTACATAATAAGAGATAAGCTCATACCAGAAGCCCTTATTTTTTAATGTTTGATCCAAGTTTCATGCCTTGCACTTGAGATCTTAACATATTGTCATGCTTTGCAGCTTCGACATCCATGTGAGCTGGCTGTGCACTAGCCCTAGGCGAACTTTGTAATGTTGGTTTCACCATCCATATCGTTTGATTGCAATTGGGAGATATGATAATAATTTTGATATCAAATTGTATAAATCTTAGAAGAAACATATTTTAAAAGCTAATTGTTGAGATTAAAAAGCCGAATGTCATATAAAGCTCATATCAGAAGTTCACACTTTCTAATGTAGGATCCAAGTCTCATACCTTGTGTCTGGAATCCTAATAGTGTTGCATTAAAAAAAAATGATAATGAAGAAAATTTCAGCGGTTTTACAAATCATTTAAATTGGTTTTGGACAATGTAGATGAGTGGCTTGGTTAGTTCTTGGATTAGATGATGCATTCTGCTTGTTTATTTAATGATATGTTGATGTTTAAAATAAAGCAGATTATGCAAAGCTTTGGGTGGAGCAGAAAAAGTTGAGATTGAACATGGGAATCACTCCCTTTCTAACAGAGCCCAGGAAGCTGTTCAGGCTATAATTGCCTTTGTCAAAAGTGAAGGACCAAAGGGTTGGGATGATCCATGGAGCTAGAACTGCCCTTCTTCTCATTCTTATAATTCTTCTATTCTTTTTGGTTATTTGCATTTAGTCCCTCATAAAATTATAATATACTTGTTCTTTCGATGTGGACCTGAACTTTTGATGCATCTTTAAATAAGTAAATTGTTTCATTATATTTTGTAACATGAATAACGATGGGAAGGATTTGTAGTAGTAATTGGCCAAATGTTAATATCGATGATGTCGAGAGATATGTTTTAGCTTCAAATCATCTTAAAATTTTCCCAAATGCAGTATGTCTCCCAGCTCCCAAGTACTGAATACTGATCCCCCAATCAGAACATGTTTGGATTCCAAGAAAACTTGCATGCATACTCCTATAGAATCTTCAAATCTGTGCTTGATGGTCATTTAATTTGTTTTGGCCCTGATCTGTCTCCATTAAACTTGAATGTTTAAATTGGTTTGAACTTTATTTGTTTATAAATATGAGTTTAATTCTTGGAACATCAAATTAAAAGGTGTTTAGATTAGAAAAAATTAGAGGGTGGATTTAATCTAAACTGATTTGAGTTAAATTCACAACTTAGCTTAAATGATCCAATCTCTAGATGGAATTTTAACTTGATAACTTGGTTTTATATTATTTTGTTTGTTTATTTAATAATATTGTTCATTAATATTATTGCAGATTCGGTCTGGTTTCATGCTTATCGGCTTGGATTAGATTAGATCCATCCCTGATCAGGCGTCGGTCGCAGCCCAACATCTAAAACCACAATTGGGCTGGTAAAATAAGAATCGCAAATTGGCTTACACGTATAGAACCCACAAAGAAAATGGGTGACAAAATTAGATTCTGGATGTGGTGTCAGAGTACAGTTAAGACAGTTAAAAATACAGGAGGAGGTGGCAAATGTTAAAACAAGAAGATCAGTCCCTTAAAAAATGGAAAATAAATTTAGTAAGAAAGCAAAATAAAGAGCGATTTAATACGTAACAAAGTCCACCACCTGAGGAAGCTTTTAACTAACCCATACCCAAACCCCCTTGAAGCAAAAACACAGTGTTTGATGGGATAAAATTCTCAAACAAAACATTAAAAGAAAAACCCATCATCACTACAAATTTTTGTTTTGGTTCTTGTGGTGTAGGTAGGGGTCTATAATGTATATGTATGTGAATTTCAGTGTTTAACGGGCTTCCAAAGTCTGGCAAATTTCGGGGGATTGAGAGCTCGCTTGTCCTTTAAGCAAGCTACATCTGGCTTTTGTAACGAAGACGAACACTGCAGGCCTTGGCGTCGTAGATTATCTATGGCTTTTACCTGGGGTTGTACTCTTCGGATCACTTTTTTTATTCTTCTTGTTGCCGCTGTTGTTTTCGCTTGTTTTACTCTTCCGGTTGAGAAGGTATATTTTTCCTAGATTTTTGTTTTATTGTTTTTTTGCTTTTCTGAGATGGGGTTTTCGTTTTTCTGGTTATTTTTTATGATTTCCTTGCTGGTATTTGGGTTTTTGTAAATTAGGGCTGTTGTGATTGCATTTTGCTTGGACTTGATTGATGGGGTTGTGATAATTTAAGCGCGAGTCAGATATTAAACCTGGGAATTAAGGACTTTGTTGCTGGTTTTTGGGGATTGATGCAATCCAAGTTTTTGCTTTTGTTGCAAATATGTTTATTCAGCAGGACTATATTATTCATATGATGAAGTTAGAAATTAGAAAAGTAGAAAAGGAAAATTTTTCTGTAGTTAGGCCGTAGTCAAATTCTATTGCTGCTAATTAGTAGTACTTCCTCACATCTCTTTTAGCCCAAATGGATATTGCTTCCCTTACCATTAGTGCCTTGGTGTTTCAATGATTCCTCTTAGATTATGCCACATTTCGAAATTCAAAGTATTGTTACTGAAGTTGATTGAATAGCCTTAAAACTTGTTTATTGACGGACTTATTGCTTCCTGCAGTTATTGAAGGACTTTTTAATATGGGTTGAACAGGATCTTGGGCCTTGGGGTCCGCTTGTGTTGTAAGTTGATAGCAACTCTTCCCATGTTTTTCTTTTATATACCTTTTTATATAAATTTCTGTACTTGTGTAACGTGGTTTCAATTCATACTCCTGAAGTGAACCAATTCATGTTCTGGTTGTTTATCATTTAAGTGGAGAGTTTTAGTCAAATTGAGTGCATGCTCGAACCTAGCCAACATGACTAATCAACTCGAAAATGTGAAAATTTGTATTTAATTTATATAAAATATATTTCAAAATTTTAGTTTCTTTAAAATGAATTTAGATTGATATACTTGTGCAGGTGATATAAACAAACAAAGCTACCTTAGATTTACTTGAGCATGACTTGTTTACCAGGTTGTCTACCTTTATTGATTGGTTTGAAAGTCTAGCTAAAGCCTACTTAGAAGCTCATTTTCTGTACTAGTTAAAGTCAAAGCACATATCATGGGATTCAATGGAGGCTGTATGATTAATTGTTTTCTTATTATTTTAAGCTTATACCATTAATCCCCTTTTTAGATCTGTTTTGATGATTGAAAGAGCTGCAAGCTCTGTTTTCTGTGGTTAGGATATTAAGAACCTTAAGGATGGTGTTAGATGCAACATTTCATGGATCTGCTTTGTTACTGGCTTGAATTGAAGAGGTGTTCTGTGCCTAAGATTTGGGAACAAAATCCACACTCAAATTTACTGAACCACATCACTTCTGTCAATGAAACCCTGTTCTTATGTATAGTTAGTAACATTCTGTGCCGTATTGTGCATGTGCACATTGTCTTTCATAACCATATTTCACGAATGATTAGGCAAATAACCTTTTTTTTTTTTGGGTAAGTATTAGGCAAATAACCTTGCTTGCAGAGAACCATGAAAACAATTTCATTTTGCTTTTTCCAATCGGCATATAGCTCAGAACTTCATAATATCTAACCAGTCCTCCATCCTCATATGGTGGGGAACTTCCATTCTGGAAAGCATGTTAGTCCTTGGCCCCTTAAGTGCACATTTTGGCATCTCAACATCTCATATAGGTTCTGGATTTGTTAACTGGAAACAACATAATGCTGGAATTTTTTATTTTGGTTTAAACTGATTTTCTATGATTAATATGTAGGGCTGTTGCATATATTCCTCTGACAGTTTTGGCGGTTCCAGCATCTGTGCTTACTGTAAGTATTGAACTCTAATCTGATGATTTAGCTAGCATTGCCACCTATTCTGAGTTAACTTCTTTAGGTTTGAGTGTTAGTCCCTGGAAATTGAGATAGTATTTGAATTTTGGTCTTCTTTCAGCTTGGTGGTGGTTATCTTTTTGGCCTGCCAGTGGGCTTCACTGCAGATTCTCTTGGAGCAACTTTTGGTGCTGGAGCTGCATTTCTTCTTGGCCGAACTGTAATTTTATGAACTTTTATGATGCATATGCATCTCGATTGTTCCACTCTCCTATTGCTAGGCAAGGTTTATGCTAGGATAGAGATGCTTTTTAATACAATAAATATTAAGAAACTTTTAATATTGCTTTTTTTCTCCACTTGTCATTTATTGGTGATGGTATTAGAGCAGTCCTAATTGCTATATAGCACATCCCATTTCCCTAGTGTTCATATTTTTGCATATCATTTCCAAACTTTTCAAGTCAATTTTGAGTTACATGCTTGGTATTATTATAATTTTTCATTTAATGGTTTTATTTGGGCATTCTTTCACAGATTGGTAAATCGTTTGTTGTTTCTAAGTTGAAAGATTATCCACAATTTCAGGCAGTTGCCATTGCCATTCGGAGATCTGGTTTTAAGGTAGGCATACTTCATATTTGATCTTCAAGGACTGAATTGGTGCTCTTTTTCCTTTTTGGTCTGTATCTTAAATATTATTTCAGTTATTTTCTCACAAATATTCATTTTGAGTTCTCACACTGAGCCAAGTAGGCAGCGAAACTATATTTTGTAACTGGGCTATCGTTCTTGTGATTATTCTAGCCTTATAATGATATGTGATACAGCTACATTTACGGGTAAGAGTTGACTGTTGAGTGCTGTAAAAACTTTTATTTACTAGACCGATAATTTCTATACTATTAAATTTTGAATTTCATGTCTCTTTCACTCCCTCATTAATTATTGATACTGCACCTGAAGTTTTTCTCAGAAATGAATTTTTCAGGTCTCAAGCTTCTAAAGTCAGAAAATCCAGATGTTTAATTTACTCCATTTTTGTCATAATTTTTAGTTGAATTCTCTCTCTGTCGTATAGAAGCTTATTGACTATAAGCTCTCTTTTCTTGGACTTAAAACTTGCCTCAAGAAAAATGAATTTCGTAGAGCATGGTTGTTAATTGTCTGTATGCATTATACTTTTTTCGTGGAAGGTTCTTTATAAAACATTTTGTTGGAATATATTTTGGCACATGCTTGACAATTAACATTTTATTTATAAATATTAAGTGTTGTTGTGAGAAATGCAGCTTGTAATTTCTTGCTTTCAGATTCTCTGTCCTCTGCATGACTCTATGCTTTGAATTGCCTATCTGAGATTTCTGAACATCTTTACCTTGTTCAACAGATTGTTTTTCTGCTTCGGCTTGTTCCTTTGCTCCCATTCAATGTGTTGAATTACCTCCTATCTGTGACTCCTGTTCCATTCGGAGAATACATGTTAGCTTCCTGGATAGGAATGATGGTATCTTCTTCTTCCTCCTACTGATATTTATTTAATTATTATACCCATAATTTAGATATGTTACACCCCTTTGGTTTGCCTAAAATTTTTTAGTATATTAGGCTGTTAATTTGTCATCTCTTCATGAGATGCAGTATTTATCCTTGATTGCAATTGTTCTAGATACGGTATGCTTTCCCACATTTTGAAACAATGGTGCTTTGCATTTTGGTTGTTCTTTATGCCTTTTTTAGCCTAAGCATGATTATTGTGGGTGTGCTTTAGGTGCATAATTTTTTTTGTTATGGAACTATAGAAAGCCAGGACTAGTTAGTGAGACTGGCGCATGTGATGCATGGTGAAATGTTTTGTCTGTGAGGGCATTTAAAATGGAAGGTAGGGTTTCCTTGCTCTATATGCTGCTCCACAAGAGCATACCACATGTCATTTAGCCATTCAATACTTTGATAATATTCTCACAGTAGCATGCATGGATATGTTATGTTGGGAATTTAATTCATGCATATATATCGTTAGCTTAGGTATTCAAATCTTATAATTTATTAGGGTAGACATGTTGGTTCAGTCCTATAGCTTTTTCTATGCTTTCTAGTCTTATTGCTCACTAGCAGTGATGTGAAAGACTTTTTGGAGGGTATAAATCCTGACATGTTGTTTCTGTCTTGATATGGCTTGAGCAATGGAGATTGGAGACTTAAAATTTTGGTCTTATCATTTGCCACTATATATATATGTTTCTTTTTGTGGAAATTGTACAAATTAGGAACTTGTAAATATTAACTAGTTTAATCAGTAAGAACTCTTGTAAAGTAGATCTTGGGATCTTATTCTAACCACGCCAGGATTGGAGGGATATTTGTTTGAATTTAGGATAGGATCATAAGGGTTAAAAAATAAAAAGGCGGTTATTATTAGAATGAAGTGCTTGTCTAGAATGAGCCCTCTAGATCTGTCTAGATGCATGTATGTTTGTGTGTGTGGTTGCTGGAGTTCTTTGTTATCCTGAGACCTGAGTAATAATGTATATGATCCAATTTTATTGGTGTGGAAACATTTCTAATATGGTTTCCTTCGCAGCCGATAACTCTTGCATTGGTTTATGTTGGAACAACTCTCAAGGATCTTTCTGATGTGACACATGGATGGAACGAGTTCTCTAAAACTCGATGGGTAAGAACTGTGTACTCTTATACTTTTGGGGCAGGCTTGCAATTTATTTTTTAATTTTATTTTAAATGGATTTGGTCCTTCACATGGTTTTCCAAAATTAAAAAACCTGAGTCCTCCACTGGCCTATATATGCTTCTGTTCTGCAGATGTAATTTACATGTGTATTTTAATTTCTGTAGTTAGAAGGTGCTTGAAGGGTGCATTTTATATTTCATGAGCAGTTCAAGTATGTGTGCGTATTTTCTATTTATACTGTATTTTCATATACGTTCACACCTTTGTTTTGGATGCAGGCATTTCTCATTTCAGGTCTTCTGGTATCTGGTATGTTGGAAAGTGAATCAATTCTCTAATTTGATCTTTCAATAAATTCGAATGGAATTCTGATTGATAAAGTAAATATAAAAAACTGGAAACAGTCTAGCAGATAATTATAGAAATTTAAGGAAATAAGGTACACAATAGTTATTTTCTTTGCCAAGTTTAAGTGAGCTCTGGTGACTTTGGGACAAAGTAAAGGTAATTATCTTGTTCTGACTGGTGTATTTCTTTTCCGTATGGGAGGTAAATAGTAAAGAAGACATAAGGTGAGCTTCATATTGTTAGATACCTAGCCAATTTCAACCAATAACAACATTTACTGATAAAAAGTGGATTTGCGATGATAAACTAGCAATTCAAGGAGTAGGGATCTCTTAATTCCTCTCATTCAAGGCACCCCAAACCTCTATAGTCAACCCTAAGGTTGTCCACAACCAATGGCTGTCCAAAACTGAAAACAATATTCTTGTCCCCTTTCAGAACCTTAACTACCCTTTATATACTAAACCTTACCCTCAACAATTGGGACGTCTGTCCCCAAAAGCCCTAGCTCCTAAAACATATATTTGGCACAATCAAGATAGGAGAAACACACTATTGACAAGTTTTCGATATTGAGTGCCCATGTGAGTGTGAAATGATCTGAGTTTTTTCCTTTATGGGCTTGTTTGCAGTAATTTTAATGGTCTGTGTTACCAAAGTTGCCAAGTCTGCTTTGGAAAAAGCTTTGGCTGAAAATGGGGATATAGATGGTGTTTTTGGCTCACCGCAGTTGCCGATTGTGGGTGAAACGCCTGTAGATCTTAATCAACCTCTCATAATCAAGGTAGACCAAGTCGATGACAATCATGAAAAATGAAAGATCTAATATATATGTGTAAATTACTGTTTATCTTTTAAAAGCTACATTCTAAGTAAGGCGTATGGTGATTGCCATTTATGCTCTGTACAGTAGTTGCTTTTTTCGTGATTGCAGTAGGTTGGGAAGAGTTAGCTGATTACACAATCATGTATCATTTCAGAGTAGCTTGTATCTTCAATTTTAAAACCATTTAGTAATAAAATTAATTGATTAACATCTTTCAAGTGTTTCATGCCTTGTCTTGCTGAAGAGTTGTTTCTTTTTCATTTTGTTGGTAATAAGATTGATGGGTTGTTTCTTTTTTTAACTTTTTATTTTCTTTGACCTTCAATCTTAATTTGGCTGCTTTTCCTCAGTCATTGTGCAGTACTGTACGTAGTTTTAGGTGTTGAATCTGTTTTTCTCAGGTTTGTCCAAATATCTAGAAACACTTGTTATGATTCTAAGTGTAAAGTATAGGATTTAGGTCCCGTATTAAAAAGTATGTGTTTCTAATGTAGGGTTCATATGACATTGAACAATTTCAATTTTAATAACTAGTTTTTATATGTGGTTCTCTTAAAATTCGTATGATTTATTGTCTGGGCTACTGCATATTCACTTGGGGCCACCTTAGATTTCTCGAGTTTCATATCAACACTCTACGCTTTTCTAGATATATGGAGCTGGACTGGCATTTTGTGTTTGTAATCATTCTCCAATTTATTTCATACCATACTTCTTGTTGAATGTTGACAAAGCTTTGATTGTTAAAAATAGAAATGATAAAAGTTACTTTTTTGTTCAAGTTTTTCTTCAATCTTCAGTATATGTTCAGTTCACGCCTAGTAATTATCAAGATTCTGAGGCTGATCGTGCCAGGTTTAGTGTTGGATTCGATACAAACTATTCCAGTTTGAAGCTCAGATAAAATGGTTCGACTGTAAGTCAAAACTTTTAGTTTAAATCGATTAAATATTCGAAGATGATTTAAATTGATTTCAAGGTTAAATAATTTATGAACTTTTACTATTAAAAGGTTTTTTGAGTTACAAAGCTTAAACGTGAAACTATAACTATTTAATATAGATAATATCTTAATAATACATATTGTCTCGGGTGGATAATATCTTGATCCGAGACAAGAATATGAAAGTAAGAAATTAATGTCAAAGACCACATCTTACAAGCAAAACTCGGCTGATTAAGTAAATTTAGGTGGATTTTGTATAAAAATGGATAGATCATTCAGAGCTAATGTGCTTTACCCAAATTAGAGACTTAATATGTATTATTAGTTTATTCAATCTTTAAGTAAAACACTTTGATAAAACGGATCGCCGCCGCCGATTCCGCTGCCATTACCAGCACCTTGCTACGCACCCACTTTGTATTCCACCCAAAACCGACTTCTACTCCCACCGCCTTATGCTTCACCACACAATCCTTAACCTGCTCCCCCAGCCCCACCACCTCCGCCCCCGGTTAATTCTTATTGTTACCATTCTCACTGTGGCTACACTTCTTGTAATTATGCAAATCACGAGATGGGCACGTTCCACTACCAGTTTCATTACCAGCCTCAGCCTCCTTACTACGCAAACCAGGCCCATGGATGGCCTACTAACAAGTCTCAAGTGGGCCTCCACCACCACCACCACCACCTTATGTTGATCATTAGAGTGCAAAGAAGGTGATGTGAATGTTCACAAGGATGCGTTGAAGATTGAGGTGGATGAGCAGAATCCGGACCATGTATTGGTTTCATTTGTATTTGATGCCATGTTTGATGGGAGGTTAGTGATTTCTTTATCGATTAGTGTAATTCTTTCTAAATTTTTCTTTTTTATTTTTGTTATTTGGTTTAGTGGGTCTGTTGAATTACTGAAGTTGTTGGATTGTTTATGAGTTGTGAAGCTGTGAACTTTAATCTTAAAGTTACTGTTTTGACTTGTTATAGAAAAGCTTTAAGTTGTGAATATTGATAGAACTGCGTGTGGATTATTGAATTGGGCCGTCTTGATTTCTAGGAAACATAAATTATAAAAAGAGGGAGTACCAGTGGAGGAGTAACCTAATAATGACATAAAACTGGATGGCAGGAGCTGTGGCAAGATATAATAACTAAGAAATTATCAGGTTATTGTTTTCACTGTTCACAACAATGGAAGTTGCTTTATGAACTATGCAGCAGGTTTAGCATTTATAGTATCTGTTTTTCCGATAACTATTATGGGAGTAGAAGTAACTCTTTAGTGTCTCAGGTGATGTATGTATTAACAAGGAATTACAGAACAAATGAAGTCCTTTCACCTTATCTTGTCAATTATCGCGGTGATGTTGTTATAAGCGGGAGTGATGATAGCTGTGCCAAACTAATATCGGAAGTGGGACCTGATTCAATCCATTTCAGAAAAATTATTTTCTCGGAAGTAACGTGTGAAGATCATATCCAAGCACTAGGGAAGGTCTAATTGAGGTGTTGTGGCACATGAGTATCACCTGCACTGTAAGTCATACCAGCTCAAATCTTTATGTAATATCATGTGCATGGTTTGAACTAGTTGCATTATACACGTAAATTAACAAGTTGAAACACTTAGGGAGGTTGGCAAAGATATAAAATTAGAATTTGAGTTGAGGATGGTTTCCTTGTAATATTTCACATGTAAAGCAAAGTGGATGGATATGATTCATTTTATCATTTTCTTTCGGTACTTGGCACAACATTTATAATAGTTTGTGGCAATTCAATATAAGAAGGGGAACTTTGAAACATAACTAGGGCAAGCCAGGCGTAAGAGAGAAATTTAACTTTTGGGATGCTCTCTTCCATCTTGAGTAATTACAAGCAAACCCGCTTTGTCATTGCTTGCCATTATGTGGTTGGCCAGTCTGTGTCACTCTGCTGGAGGCAATCACCGTACATGATTATCTATGCTATGTGTTTAAGCCTTAAAAGCATTTGAATCAGAGCATAACTGACACATAAACTTTTTATTGCATTTGATGCTATATACCTCAGCAGGAGTTTAGGGCAATACTTGAGTTATACATTGGCTTAACTCTCAAATATGGTAGTTGCTCTCTGAGTCCAGTTTCCAGGAATGTTTTGCCTGTTTAAATTTATATTTGGATAGTGTAACTGATCTCCCGGATGTTCTTACTTGGAAAAATTGTGACTTCACATTCCATACATGCTGGTTTGTGTCATTGCTGCATAGGGGAACTTAATGGATCTTTCCATGAGCTCGCTTTCTTATTTCCCTATTGTTGCCATGTCAAAATATGCAATTTCTGTAGTACCTATTTGTTTATGTCAATATCAGCTTTCTGGTCAAACTGATAAAATTTCAGAAAATTTACCTTTAGTTGAGTGTGTATTATCTGCTATACCTGACTGAAATCCGGTTCAAATTGTTTTTCAAAGCAATGTTTTGTGATAAAATTCTTGAATCCTGATAAGATTGTCTATGCTATGATATAATGCTGCATGAAATGTGAAAAACATGGAGGCTAGGAAGCATGGAAATGCACCATGGAGTGCGTTTCTGTGTTTCTGAAACGTTTTAGAGGCATTTCAAAAATTGTGTTAAATTGCCAATCAATTCAAAATTGTGTTTTGAAATGTTCCAAGAAACGCAGCATGGATTGTCTATGCTTTCATATAGCTCATGGTACTAGTACTTTCATCGTAGTTTTTTCCCTTACTAGCTGGTAATGCTTTCAAAGTGATTGAAACGAGCCTTAGTGCTTCTGCATTGATAAGAAGTGCAGTGGTCTCAATCAAACCTGTGACATATGGGCCATTCACCATTGTGATTGTGAATGCATTTTGTAAAATGTTGAGATAAATGGCCTGCTTCCTTATTTGGAAGTATAGATGTCTTCACTAGACACAGAACTCCGTTCTTTATTTTTCAGCACAGTTTCCAATTGGTTAGTTTCTCCTAAAACAAACTGTATCTTTCATCTCTGGCACATTTTTTAATATTTCTATGAACATAAGAAAGTCATGCTGCTTCATAACCTCCATAAACAGAGAAGGGGTGGGATTTGTGCTCTAAAAATTTAGTTGATGTCAATTCGTAACTTTCTAACTATTGCCTAGCATTTCATTTCTGTCATTTCTACTGTTTGTTGCATATTCCCTTAGGTCATGTGGTTTTCCATATTGTTGCCTCTTCATATAACAATTTCAAAATGTATGTTATCTTTAGTGGTTTTTCAAAGCAGGAATTTTTAACTCAAGTTGTTTATATTTGTATCTTACATTGTATGTGCAGCGAGTGTGCAAAGGCATTGCGGCTTCAGTCAAATAAGTGCCCCATAGGCCGTCACCCCATTCAGGAACTTGTAGAGATAAAGACAAATAGTGGCGCCGATCAATGACAGATTTTGATATCAAGTTTGATTGTATGGTTTGAGTATTTGAATTTTATGTTTGTAATCTGTCTTTCCCAGCTCTTTATGCATATAATTATATTGTATATTTCAATCATATACAACATTTTTTTTTCAACTTGAGCTTGACATCCATGCCAAAATCTAATCTTGCAACCTTGGTGTGTTTGTGCATGAGAATCTATGACTAAAAACTATAGCTTTCAATTCAAATATTCACTCAATCGGTGTGAATCTTTAACCATGTCAGTATCTTGGCCATATGCATTTATTCATTTCTTTTAGAGAAAGTATTGTTTTGAGCTACCAGTTGGGGTAACCCTTATTTTGTTAAAAAAAAAGAAGTACTAGTGAGGTGGGGGAATAATCTTTTCCCTCCTTTCACCGAATTTTTGAAGTTCTCAAAGATTTAACTTCTACCAAATTGTCAATACAAGTTACCTTGATATCTTTGCTTTTTCTTTACACTCCGGGCCCTTTTGGATAAGTTCTTAAACCTGACTTTCCTATGTTGAATTTTCAGATGATGTATCATAAATAAATGCGATTAGTTGAAACACAAAAGATGAGAAAGGTTGTATCTTGTAAGGCTACTTGTTTGGAAAAACATTCTTTCGCTCTAGCAGCCAAAAAGAGTCTTAGAGAGGAATATTTGCCATTGAAGTTTTAACAGTAGGAGTAGGGGGACAAAACTAAGAATCTTCAAAGCTTTTGCATGTGCCTTTGAGAAAATGTTACATTTAAACATATGAGGATGCAATAATACCAATCACATTTTGGGTCTTACTAAATATCTTTCCCCATATATATATTTGGCCTCTCTGATATGATACTCTTTTATTGATTTACCATTGTAAAAGTGGTTTCACTTAATTTGCTTCTGTCTAATTTGTACCAAACTCTCTTGCTCAGCTTTTTAATAATATGAAGTTTCAGGAGACTAGATAATTCATATACCTTTATTCTACAGTCATACTCACAATTCTGCAGATGTTTCTTTTCATTTCATTGCCCTACCCCATTCCTTGAGCATGGTCAAAGTTCATGAAACTTGCAAAGAGATTGACTTGAATTGGTGAAAGCTGTCATAACCCACATGCTTGTTGACTTCTTTTAGACATGTTTAAAGCAGTGTTAGATTGATAGTTATATCCACAAGGATTGTTTGGGCAGCTTTTTGAAATTCAGGTAATTGTGCCCATTTTATTAGGGCTGAATTTGAGTCGAGCCAAGGCCAAACATGGGTTGACTCAAGTTAAGCCTGAATTTTAAATGCCCTGTTTAAGTTCAAATTCATTCGAACTGGTTATCAATTGGATAAATTGTATCACCCTTGAAGATGAATTAGAGCTAAACTCGAGTTCAAATTCAGTTTACATCGAGCCAAACATTAATTTTCGCTAAGCTGACTCGGTTCAAATCCATCTGTACATTTGACAAACCATTCCCTCTGTAATTGAGAGTCTGGCATGCACATGCAACGCAGAACACCTACATTTGTTCATTGATATGTGTTAACTTTCTTCTGCTTAAATTCTTGGAAATAAAATATAAGATTGCAAGCCAATTTTAAGAGGAAAAGGTTCATTGCGTGCTCTGTAGACACACAAGTAACACTGAATCAACCTCTTCTTAAAATTTCACATGAAACACGTTGCCCTACTTGGGCTGTTTCTCTAGCTGGCATCTATCTGGTTATGAATGTGAGGCTGTGGAGAAATCCTGAGATTTGATGAGATGGGAATATTTGTTGGAATTGACAATCACTTTGCCTATGAGGCATTACATTGAGTCATTGATGCATATGGGTGTTCCGCCGCCTAGTTTGTGAGTTGGTGGAGGTGTAAGGGGCAGTGTCCCCGAGCCTGTGAGTGGTGTTTATGTGTTTATCTTATGAAAAACCTGCCTAGAATATTTTTTAAGGAATAAGAATTCTAGTAGAGTTTAATTTAGTTTTGGATGTATCAGAATAAATCATGTGTTTTTTTTCTCTTACAGTGTGACTATTTGCTTCATGGATCTCCTAGCCATTCCTCCCTCTTTTAACATCAAACTGGACCAAGTTTTTTTACAGCTTTTCATACTGATTTAGTGTACCTTTGAAGATCCAATGGTGTATTATTGTCTCCTCTTCACACTAGACTCTTGAGCTCTAGCTGGTAAAAAGCATGTGAAGAGGAGAGGAGTTAGCTCATAATAGAAGGCCATGGCCCCTTCATGCTGTATTTTATCTGATCATCTATCACTGTCTAGGGACCATGTGGTGTTCATGTGATTCTGATGCCTTAATTTTAAATGGCAATGCCTCTTCCCATTCTCCTCAACAACTGCACACACAAAAAGGATGTCATGTCAGAGTCCAAAACTGGCTATAACCTTATCAATTTGGCCACCCTTTATACAAACCAACTCAATTCATCTATAGCTTAAACATAAACTATACATAAGTATGGATTCAAACCAAGTCAGATTGGTTGGGTTTGTGTTTGGTTTGACTCAAATTGTATTCAAGTTAGAGTCTTAGCTCAAATTTTCCTTTAACAATATTGTTTATTTATCATTGATATTATCCAACAATTCAAACAAACTTGAGTTCAAATTTACCATTATGGGTATCAATAAAGTTTGAGTCAATGCATATTTAAGTTTAATTCAGTTTAAATTCAATCTTAAACCAAATATCACATAATCACACAATAATACATTATCGTTAATATATAAATTAGTATTCATTATTAGTGTGTATAGTCTTTTTTTTTTTTTTCACCATTGAAATGGGTTTTATTGCTTTGAAAGCAAAGTGGGAGATGTCCAAAGGGGAGAAAAGAAAGAAAGGAAAAAAGAAACACAAAGAAAGGCACAAGGGTGTCATGAGGGGCTAGGCTTTTAAGAAGAAAAATAATTATTCTTAAAGGCTTGTTTTATGGTAGGGATTTGTTCATAATTCTTCCTTTAGCAATCCATGACCAAAACAAGATTCTTTTTCTAAAGCTGCTTTCACAACCTACACAACACAAGGCATAACTCAAGATTAGTTCAAATATAAAAAAATTAGTTGAAAATCAATTTGATAATGATAAGTTAAAACCCGAATTCAATTAAAAAACAATATAACTTTGTATTCAATGTGAATCTGTTTGAACTTAATTCGTTTAATTAAAGTTTGAGTAGTTCGAATCGAATCTAACTCTACTTAGATGTTAGACTATTGTTATTAGATGTTAAGTTTTCCATTTCCGAATTGTTAATTTATTTGTCAATGACTAATTTATAGCTAATTTGATCTGTATTTAAAATAAAACTATGTACACTAATAATAAATATTAATTTGTATACTAACGTTGATATGTTATTATGTGATTAGATGATTTTGAATTAAAAATAAAATAATATCTAATTATATAATGATATATTATCGTTAATTTAAAAATTAATACTAATACAAGAGCAAGCTTTATATATATGCACTTGAAGGTAATTTCACATTCCTCACAAAATTTTACTTTTAAATTTTGCAACTCAAAACATGTTTTGACAATTTAGTAGCTTGTTTGACGAATTATCTCTTACATTTATAAGCAACATAAAATGTTTATATATATATATATTCAATATATGAGATTTGCTCAAGGGTGTTATATTTTTTGATACCAATTGTCACGAGCTTACAGATTTGGCACATTGTAACTACCCGTGCAACACTTTGAGTATGCTTAACTCTTAGGCTTTAGCATTGTGTATACCCTTTCATAAGAATCATTTGCTTTATTTTGCTATGAACTCATCAAAAGAGCGGGCTTTAGCTCCCAACTAATTCGTGTAAAGATGACTTAGTTCTTTCTTCAATATCGCAATCGACTCCACTCTTGCACTCCCTACTCTTGGAGCAATTGTTCGTCCTTAATCTCAGTACAAAACCAACAACTTTCCATGTTTTTTCCACATTTTTGTCCATGTCACAATGATAGGACTTTCAGTCATAACACAATGTAAGATCTCTAAATAAGTTTCACATTAACAAAGCATAATTAAAAATGTCAGGTATGCATGGACATCTCCTGTCATTTGGTTTGACTCAAATTCACAATTTAAATTTCTAACTAGACGTTTTGAATTAAAATCAACTTATTTTACGATATTATTCAGTCATTCAACAGTAATGCTCATTTTGTTGGAGTTTTTTGATGATATTGTGTTGTAATTTGAATGAACTCAAGTCAAATACAAACATATTTCGTTCATATCAAAGTCATTTTTAAACTTATTATTAATACACAAATTAATACGTATTATAATACATTTTTTTGCTCCAAAATAACAACCAGATGAAGACCGAAAAGATAATAGGTCGGGTGTGGTGGAGATAAGGGTAGAATGGGTAATTGCAAAACAGCAAGAACAGTATAAATTGGCAATTGTAGAAGGCAAAATTAAATATTGGAGCCCAACACAAGTCGTTCACATCTGCTGAATTTAATTATAAAATGTGGGTCATTATTTATTATCCCCATTACTCCCATTTCATGGTGAGGATGCAAATCTAAGTCACCCTTGCCAAGCATCCACCCACCCATAGTTAAAAGGTATAGATTTAAATCGAATTTAATCAAATATGATTAGTTTAAGCTAAATTTGAATTCAAAATTATTGAATTGAGATTAAGTTTAACTTATTTTAAGCTCAAGTTTAAATACAGTATCAAACTACTTTAGATCAGTTAGAGTTAGATCTAATCCAAATCAGTTCAATTTTAAAAGCTAGTTCAATTCGAAATTATTTAGTTTAGTTCAAATTGAAGAATTAGACTCATTTTTAAAATTAAGCTGAACTTAGGTTAGACAAAAGTTTGGTTCAAATTTGATTCAAATTTATTGTACAAGTTTGTGATTCGGATTTGTAATTTAAGTTGGGTTTGAATTCATAATTCGAATCTATGATTCAGATTTGTGTTCATTAATAAAACGACATAAATTTTGTGAATGAGTCATGAATTTGAATTACGAATCTAAATCATAAATTCGAACCAAACTTGTATCAAACCAAACTAATCGTTTTTTTATTCAAACCGTATTAATTTTGGTTTGATAAATTTGAATTAAATTTAAACCATATCAATTTTTATTTTAAGTCAAACTTAAACTGAAAGGCGGTAAGCTTCATTCAACTTGTATTCACTTAGGAACCAAAATCAACCATAATAACAATTAATTTGATTGATTCGAATAAAAAATTTTTAACTCACAAACTTGACAAGATGAACACCTCGAAACAATATAAAACCTCTTATGCTCAAGCATATCTAGGTCGAACTTATTTTCGAATCGAGTTGATAATCTACTTTTATAAATAATTTCCATGAACATATATTTGGTAATTTGTTAATTTATTATAAATAATTCCTTGGGTATTTCCAAATGAATTATTGATTCATCAATATAATAACATAAATAATTTACCAATAAATTAAACCCCAAGAAGGCCTTCCTTTGCCCAAGCTTCTTCTCTCTGCCTCTGCCATTTCTCTTTTCACGTTCTCTGTCAGTCTCCCTCCATACCCTTGAAACAGACGAACCAGAATAACAGGAGAAGTTTCAATGTCAACCCACTGCTTCTAAAAACCTTCTCTTTCTCTTGAAACCCTAGAGTTTTCATCTTTCTTTCTTATTTTTCTCCATAACCAGTTGAAGCCCTCTTCTTCTTTGGCCAAATTAAGCTTGGAATACACGAACCATTGTTTAACTTACATTGTCAATTCATCTTCTGTTGCCTGGTTGCTACTGTTTCTCAGATCTACTACCTTTGTCAGGTCTTGCTTTTATCTTTTCCAGTCAGAAAAAATGAGTAAAGAAGAGATTATGAAGATTCAGGTACACTCATCTCTGAGTTTTTTTTTTTTCTCTTTCTATTTGAATGATACTTTTCTTGATTCTGGGTCTGTTCTTTGGTGGGCTGCTTGTGCATGCAGACTTGTGTTTTGAAAGTGAACATACACTGTGATGGGTGTAGAGACAAAGTGAAGAAAATCTTGCAGAAAATTGATGGTACAGCTTCTAATCTTGCAAAAAAAGGAATTTTATTTTGGAGGTTTTACGGATTTGCAGGTGTTGAATTCTGGGTTTGTTTCATTGTGTTCAGGGGTATTCAAAACCGCCATAGATGCAGAGCAAGGGAAGGTAACGGTGTCGGGGAATGTAGACCCTAACCTTTTGATAAAGAAGCTTCAGAAAGCTGGTAAACATGCAGAGCTATGGGGAGCTCAAAAGCCAAATAATAATAACCAGAGCCAACTGGCGAACCAGTTCAAGAACATTCAACTTGATAATGGCAAAAATGGCAACAAAGGCCAAAAAGGTGGTAATAATAAGCCGCCCAAAGGCGGCGGTGGCGGCGGCGGTGGTGGAGGAGGAGGAGGACTTCAACCGACGCAGCAGCAGCTACTTCAGCAAATGAAAGGGTTTCAGGATCTGAAGCTCCCGGCTTTTAAAGACATGAAGATGCCTACGAAGGACCAGAACCAGAAGAGTGTCAAGTTTAATCTTCCTGAAGACGAAGATTTGAGTGATTTCGATGATGATGATGAGTTTGACGATGATGAATTCGAAGATGGTGAATTTGATGAACCTCTTCCTCCTATGAACAAGAAGCCTGTTATGGGAAATGCCCAGCAGGGTATTCCTGAAAACATCATGATGATGCTGAACAGGAATCATGGTGGCGGCGGTGGAGGTGTAGGTAATCCTGTTCAGTTAAATATGGGTGACAGTGAGGGTAAAAACGGAAATGGAGGTAAGAAAGGTGGTGCTGGCGGCGGCGGAGGCGGTGGGAACAATCTAAACAAAGGGGGGAAGAATGGTAAAAACGGTGGTGGCTTCCCTCAAAATGGCAATAATGGTGGTGGCGGTGGAGCTAATAATAAAAATGGTAATAATGGAACCGGCGGGGGTAACGCTAACATCATGAACGGTAATGCAGGCAAAAAGGGAAATAACGGCGGCGGCGGCGGCGGAATGAACAACGCGTTCCAGAACATGGGTAGGGCTATCCCGATGCCTAACAGTAGCATGGGTCAAATGGGTAACATGCCAATGGGCAACATCCCAGCTGTTCAAGGCCTTCCCGCAGCCGCCATGGCCGGTGGTGCCGGTGCCGGTGGAGGTGGCGGCAATGGTGGCTACTTCCAAGGAGCCGGGCCGGATCTCATGCCGGGTAACCCGTACCACCAACAGCAATACATGGCCGCTGTAATGAATCAGCAACATGCAATCGGCAACGAAAGGTTCCAGCCCATGATGTATGCAAGGCCACCGCCTGCAGTCAATTACGTGCCCTCACAACCTCACAACCCTTACCCGTATCCATATCCATATCCATATCCCGCTCCATACCCGAACCCGCATCATGACCCATCTTATTCCCACTTCTTCAGTGATGAAAACACCTCAAGTTGCAGTATCATGTGAAGGTGGTTGTTCCAGTTTTTGGTGATGTCATATTTTACACATGGAAATTTGGGTTTTAATTTTTAGCTATATTTTTCTATTTTTGGTCCAATTTTTCTTTTTTTTTTTTTATTTAATCTTTAAGTTGGATTAGGGATTCTAAATTATGATAATATAAGTTTAATCATAATGTTTATATTTGCCTGTATAATGTTGAAAACACAAAAAATAATGTCACATAGTGAGTGAGCTCAATCGCCGCCTCTCTCGCCTTCCCAACTGGGAAAGTTGCTTCTTTTTTAATTCTTCTGGTGAGGTTATGTTTGAACAAGTTCGAAATGGGTATCTTTTAAATGTTCGAATTAGAAAATTCCTTTTAAATTGATAAAAAAACTACTCAAAAAATTAATACGATTTAAAATAATATTTTAAAAAAATTAAATATTAATTTAATTAATTTATATTAAAATAATATTATTTTATCATTACATCATTTTATTTTTTCAATTTTTAAATTATAAATATTTTAATCATAATTTATTGAGTAAAATAAAAATATGATCTCAATTAGAGATTAAATCTAACCTGAATATATTCATATTTAATTTAAGTAAATAAAATGTAAATTAATAATTAATAAATTTAAATACGAATACAAATATTTTACACAACTTTTTATATATTTTTGTTTAGTTTTTATTTTTAAAAATATTATTATTTTATTTAATAAATAAAATGATATTATTTTATTATTATTATATTAAAAAGTAAAAATTTTGTTTTTTGAAAATATGCGAACATACTCATTTTAGTTTTTAATAAAAATAAATATATATAAACACGAATCAAATTAAATATAAATTATATTATTTTTAATAATTACAAATCTAAAAGTTTTTTAATTATATTTTATAAATATAAATTAAATAAAAAATTAATAAATTAAACTCGATGATTTATATACGTATATATATATATATATTTTTTAATTTAAATCAAATGTAACTGCTGCTAGTGGATTTTTCACTGAGTCACTCACCGTAGATCATGTTGACAAAGACAAGCTAACAACTTTTGACTTTAAAAATCTAATGGCGTTGACACCTTCCGACATAAATTCTGCTAAATCCTCGCTCTAGTCTTGTCAACAAAACAACGCCCTTCCCATTTTAAACAAATCCCGACTTTTATTGATCACGTGACCATCATCAAGATCGTGATCATCATCGTGATGAAAGAATATGGTTGATGGGCCCAGCGACCCCATCACCTATCTGTCTTATCAAATTTGATAGGACATGGGTCCAGAAACAGAGACGTACCAGTCCCAACAACAATCTTTTACTTGTGAATATTAAATTAATTTAATATTAATTTATTTTTAATTCGAAACCTTTTAATCATATGATAATATATTATCTAAATATATTAAATAAATACAAAAATTATATATGTATAATTTTATTTAAATCCAATGTAATAAATAAAAAAATAATATGCATTTTGAAGCATATTAAAAAGTACTAAGTATTGTATAGAAATGGATTCAACTGAATTAGATCAAATTCAATCATTAATTTAGTTGAATTGAGTTCATTTCAAATGGAATCAAGTTTTAAGGGTTTTGTACTATTAAACTCAAATTAAAATATTAAAATTATTAAATTTGTGAATTTAAAAAAATTTAATTTAAATTATAAAAATAATATTTAATTAATTTATATATATTAAAACGATATTATTTTAATCAAATTTATTTTAATTAAAATATTAAACAAGCTTAGCTCAAATTAAACAGAAAATTATAATCAAATCTGAAAGGAGAGTGGCTCTTCACCACAAAGCGAAGATTAAAATGGGACATGATTTGGTGGAATTAGGAGTAGAATAATAGGTTGCGGATAGGTTTTTGACTCGTCAGATTTAGTGGGCCCATCGATCGTATGCACGTCGGACTTCCTTCATTTAATGTGGGTTAGTTCGAGATCGTTACTTTCCTTCCGCGGTTTGGTCACGAACTTAACACTATTCCTGATCTCCAATAGGCTCTGACGCTAATCCATCGTGAAGGACACGTGGAGGATGAGGAGGAGGGGAGGAAGGAATCACATGGGAGGAAAGTCCGGGGTTTGCCGGGGATTATGCTGGTGTCCTCAGCCACTCACGTTAACCCAATAATACTGCTCCTCGTTTTCTCATGTTCTTTCTCGTCTGTGATCGATCAAATTAAAATTCGAATAACACAAATCGAATTCAAATTAAAAATTATATTCATTCTTTTAAAATAGATAATAACACTTAAATATATTAAAATAATATTTTTTATATTAAAAAATCAAACTCTCAAATTTTTTATTAAAAAATCAAAATTTTAAATTTTCTTATTAAATTAACTAAATTTTTAGCCTCAAATAGAATATTTTAAAATTTTAGTTATTAAAAATAAAAAAAGAGATCACTTCAATTAAAAAAATAATGATAATTTAATATCTCAAAGTGTTGTTATACTTTTATAAAACAATTCAAATTCAAACTGATCAAAATATTTATATTTAAGTTAATTCAGATTGAATTTAAAATTAGAGATAAATTTGAATCGAATCAATTTTAATTTAAATCCATTGTTCGAATTGAATAAGTTGAACTCAACGTAAAATTCTACGTTAGTGTTCACCCTTCTATTGATAACATTGTTCGTCATATTAACAACATTTTAATAATATTTTATATTATTTCAAATAAATTTAAATTAAATATTATAAACTTAAATCAAATTTAAATTAATTTTGATGGAGATCTACTAAACTTTAATCTAAATTCATTAATGTCGAATTACTCTTTTTCAAAATATCTAACCACATCATTGTCAATCAAATAAATATCTAAAGCTAAAAATATCTTGAAAATATACCGAATTACAAAAATATTTTTCTAATTTTTTATGTAAAAATTAAATGTAAATAAATGGATAATTAGAGGGTTATTTAGTAAATTGGTGATATATATAAAACCAGATCCAAATAATTTTCAATGGCCGAGATGACGTGTAGGGCCCACCTGCATCCCACTGCCGACATAAAAATCCATTTAACTGGGGCCCGCCGATAGTCACGAAAAAAGGACGGTATCAGTCTCGTCTCATCACCTCTCCGTTGAAAAGTGTGATGACGGCCACTAACGGAAACACAAACGCCGTTAAGTGTTATTATTACGATAATATAAAGCAAGCCAAACACTACGAGTAGTAATAATTATTGTCAGTGAGTCCAAGTTTCGTACCATCGAACCATTAAAACAAATCTAAATATCTCCCCATCGGACGGCGGAAAGGACTTCCTTCTTGATTCTCCTCTGTGCTCACGCTCACCGTTCGTACCGCAGGCTAGCATCATTAGACTCATACTAATTTACCATTTTCTCCTTGCTAGTTTTCCCTCCAAACTCGCGTTCCAAGCGCCTCTAAATTTATAAAATTTGTTAAAATGCCACTTTTTCAATATATATATATATATATATATATAAAATCCTATTGATAAATCTAAATTATAAAGATAAATTCCAATTAACTCAAATATAAGTATGTATTAATTTGGATTTAATTTAAACTTAAATCAATAATAAAATCATCAGAGAAACCTATAAAAAGTGTCAAAGAAAAAAAATGATCACCAACAATGATAAATAAAAAGAATCATCGAAAAAATTAAAGAATAATAAAAGTCATCGGAGAAACAAAAATTGTCAATGACTTTTTGACTACTAGTTGGATTTGATCCACCTTGACTCGAATTCAATCTAATCCTATTAAATTGTATCATACAATATACTTATTTTATCATATCGAGTTTTTATTCACCTTAAAATTTGTATCATTTTTCACTTGTATCATATTTTACAATACATGAATAACCATGACCGTTTTTCATTTGGAATTAAACTCGAACTAAAATGGTTAAGATTTAAAAGTTGACTAGATTGCATTCATAGCTGACGAACATTCAAGTCCAACTCTGTGTGAAGATGGTTAGAACACATTTACGTGAGAGTCAAATCTGATTGCCATTAAGTATTAATCAATTAGGATGTCATACGAATATTTTCACGGAGGTACAACATACAAAATAAAGTATAGGACATGTCACTCTTAAAATGCAACTTCGGCTGCATACTTTGATTGTGATTGTGCCTTGTCTTCGTGAATTTTATTAAGGCTAAACGACTTATTCCTGCTCAAGGTTTTCCAAAACAACCAAATCTTATTCAATCACTTTTAAAAAAAGTTAAATATGCATTTGTTAACGAAAATTAATAATTAATTATTAAATTTAATTGATTAAAAAAATATTTTTATTTTTTTAAATAATAAATTTAAAAATAATAAATAATAAAATTAATTTTATTAAAATAATTATAATATTAAAATAATAATAAAAAATATAAAAAACTACCATCGTCACCGTCTTTGAAAACTTAATCAGATGATTGAAAATGACCATTTGATTAGATTGACTGTCAGATTTATCCACTTCGATAGCAAAGACAATCAGATCTAATAGAAGCGATTAGATCTAACTGTCTCTACTATTAGACATAGTCAGAAACGATTAGCATGCTTAAAATTGGTGACAACCTTTATGTTAAATTTTTTATTTTTATTAATTTTTATTATTATATTAATATTATTTTATATTAAATTTTATTTTAATATTAATATTATTTATTTTCTGATGAATGATATATTAGTCATTTTATCAAATTTTTAAAAAATAAAAAAATAATATTAAGCGCAAACAAGTATCTTGACTTTTCATAAAACATATATTAAACCTGAATTACATATGCCTGTATGTCTTCCCAGACATACATATAATTTACATGAAATAAAATTATCAAAGTGCCAAAGTAAAGAACAATTTGACAAGGGTCACATGGTAAATACACACACACGAATCGTGTCAACTATATAGTTATTAATATCGTACAATATATAATATACGATTCAAAAAATTAGATTTAATTTTTCGATGTTGAATTGTTTGGCCTTAGGATAAACATGAACAGTGAAAATGCACAAATATTTCAACAAATCCATGTGCAATCACGTCTGGATTTTATGTTTTCTATGATTCCATATTTGAAAAAAAAAAAAAGAATAAAAAAAAAAACAAACAAAATGCCTTATATCACGGAACCCATTTGTTCAATTTTTCATGTGATAGAAATGTTTCGTCTCTTAGCGGAAATAATTGAAGGGAAAGATACCACAAAAAAACATGCCCTCGATAGACCATCGGTTAGATGAATTATATTATAAAAAAATAAATAATATTATCGATAAAATAAATAATATTATGATAAATTATTAAACTAAAATTTTAGTTCAAATTCAACATAAATATAATTTAATATCAATAATTTGAGTTAAAATAACCTAATTCAGATCTACATCTGATTTCAATGGTTCGGTTTTGGAGTATAATTTTAGTAGCATAATTATCATTATGTCTTTTAGTTACAATCATACGATGGTGGGGTAAATCCAAGGATCGTAACCATCAAGACTTATAATAATGGATTGGATAAATCAAAATTAGTTTGATCGTTTGTAAATAAGACCTCAGAGTTGCCATTGATTACGCCAAAGTCCTTTTGCTACAGAGAGTGTCCCGCTAATCAAATTGTCTAACCCTTTGTCATTATACAATGTCCTTTTATCATTTTGGCTCTCAAGAAGAAAGTGGATGTATAATTTTTTTTACGTAATTTAGATTCTTATGAGGTAAGTCAAATTTGAGTTTGACTCGGTTTATTTAGATTTCTCAAATGCATAAAACGCCATCGTTTTAATGCATATTGAACAAAACAACATTATTTTTAATCAAAATAACATCGTTTCAATCAATTTCTATGACTTTCATCGACTCACAAGTTTCACAAAGAAAATTTGTTATAAACTTGAATTCAAACTTAAATTTGGCTCAAACTTATGAAATACGAGCTCGTTTAAGTTGAATTTAAATTTAATTTTAAGTTAACTTAATTTGAATATAATTTAAGATTGATAAATAAAAGTTATTATTAAGTAAGTGCACAATTATCGGACCGATGTCAATTTGATATTCATATTTTTTATTGTTAATTTGGTATTATTTATGACCAAAAAAACTGATTTACATCAGCACCTTTATAAAAAGATAAAATCAATAATTTAATTCTGAAATAATTTTTTGATAATTTGAACTCTTTGTGTGAAGAAATCAATTAAGTTATCATTTAAATAACTACTTCGAAAATGATAAAAAAGGGGAGATTTACCTGAGCATCATTAAAAAATAAACTAAATATTGTCTAATATGAAGTTTAAGTTCTGAAAATCATGTAAGGTTAAAGTTAAATTTTGTGTTCAAAGAGCACAAGAATCAATAGGAGATTTAGCTGTGAATCACATGCGAGGAGACACAGAGGTAGGTAAGTTTAAGCAGTTTTGAGGAGCCTTGGGTTTTCGATGGCTCGAAAATTAGATTTAAATTAAACTTATTTAAGTTTAAGTTTAGTAAACTCGAGCTTATAGTTTTTATATTATCGAGTTTGAACTTAAATTTTGGGAGGTTAGGCATACCAAACTCACGAGCTTAAAAAAATTTAATTTAAATTTTTTTAAATAATATCGTTTTGATCAATACATATTAAAACATTATTGTTTTAGTGACTTACTTACAAAAAAACTTGTTAAAAAATTTAATAAGAAGTTCGACTCAAAAACTTGTTAAAAAACTCGTGAATTCATTGACTCATTAATTAGTGAGTTTAAGCTTATGTTCATGTCCACTAAACTCGTTGAATTTAAGCTTAGACTCAATTTCAACTCATTGTTAGTCAAATTGAACTTAAATTTGGTTTACTTTAAACTTGATTGAACCGTAATCTAACTCTAATGATATGTTAACGACAATCTTGTTAAATCAGAGACTCATTTGAATTGATAGGAAGATATACTGATAAAATAAATGGTATCGTTAGAAGAACATTTTTGCAAGATTAGTTGGGAGCTGTTATGAGTCGTAGCCCTTCAATCGAAGCCTAAGAAGCATATCTTTTACACCTTATTACCCCCTAGTAATAACATGAACATAGATATTATTAATCGAATCACGAAAATCTGTTTTGTTTTGTATTATTTTTTTTTCAGTTTCTTTTAACTTGATTCGTTTTCTATCACTTCTATAGCTTATGTGGTATGCATTTACATACTTTCTACTGAATACCAAATGAAATTAGTGAACGGACTTATAATAACATTATTTTACTCGTTTATTTTATTTTATTTTTTATTAGAAACTCCATCGATAAATCTTGAGAAGATTAGTTCAATAAGTCATTGTCAAAGTCTCTTGTTTTAACACAGATTAGGGTTGTATTTGAGTCAAGTCAACTTAGTTTTGATTTAGTATTCGACTTAAACAAGTTGAATTCAATTTAAAGTAGTCTTAACTTGAGTTTAAATCAAATCGATTTGAATCCAACGAGTTGTTAAAAAGTCATAGATAAATTCACTTTCTCCGACGGCTTTTCTCTTTCTCCAATGATTTTTCTTCTTCTTTTTTGACAATTATTTTTCTTTTTTTTGGATATCAATGTTAATGCTTTCTAATAAGATCTATAATGATCTCATTGTCGATTTGAGTAGGCTCAAACTCAAGCAAACCCATTTTGTATGTACACTCAAATTCATTTACGAGATCATGATCAAGTTAAGGCACAAAGTAGATCTCCAAAGTCAAAAGGATTAAAGTGTATACTAAAAAAAGTAGTTGTCGACACTGTAAATTTTTGAAAAATAGAAGGGGTGAAAAGACAAGAATAATAGAGATTGTGGGCTGAAAGAGAGTTTAAAAAAAGAGTGAAGCTGAGCCGATTTCTGGAGCCGAAGAGGAACAACGGCGCCGGACAGAAAGAGTGGCAGTAAAACAGTAAAAAAAGTAAAAAGGAGAATCTTGCAGGGTGAAGATCAAGATAGAGGGGGGCCCACAATTCACGCTCCTCATCATGACAGTGTCTGGGTGTGGGCAATGGGTCCCGGACTCCGGGTTTGGGACGCGGCTTATTTTTGGATTGTGCCGAGTCAGTGAGCGAGTGCACGAGTGTGAGGTCAAAATAGGAATAGTGTGAGTTTTGGTCCAACCTTTTCGGCACAAAATTCATGGTGTCTACATTTTTCGAGAGGTGTGCCAGGACACATTCTTCTGTAATTCTTAACCTATTTACAACTACATCCCTAACCTTAGAATATATTAGATTCAAATCGAATTAAATTTAAATTAAGATAAATTTAAATTTAATTTAATTAATAAATAGTCGAATTTAAGTTCCGTTTTGAGGTTGATAAATATGAGCTCAGCTCAAGATTTAACAAACTGAATCAAATTTTTTGTGAGTTTTTTAACGAATTTTTTAATAAATTTTTTAAAATAACTTACTAAAACGATATCGATTTGATGTATATATTAATAAAATGACGTAGTTTTAATCAATTCGGATCAAATATTCTAATTTTGCTAGTTTGACGAATCAAACTCTCTTAAAACTCGAGTTTTAGCTTTGATAATATTAAAATTATGAGCTCAAACTCATTTTATGCTTGATTGAGCTGAACTCGAGCATGCTTGGCTCGAATCTGACCCCACCTTGGGCATTGAATTTAAACCGATTTCAAATCGAATTTATTTAAGTTCAAGTAAGTTTAGTTCGATTTAAGGGAGTCGAGCTCCTCCAAAATCAAGCTTTTCAATTTGATTTAATTTAAGAGAATTAAGTTTAAGTTCAGTTTGAGTTTGATTCAGTACTAAATTGAGTTGCAACTCAAATTAGGTTTGATATTATATAAGTAACTAGAAAAACAATATTACTTTGATGGATATTGATCAAAACGATATCATTTGACTATTTTGAAGCAAACTCTCTGATGCTCATGAGCCGAATATCCCTAAATTCAAGTTCATCAATGTAACACCATCTAGGCTCGAACTTGCCTAAAAGGAGCATGTTTCCAACCCTACTAACCTTATGATTTTAATCTTTAAAATTCTTATAAAATTTATGTAAAATAAAAAATAAATAACACAAAGTTAATATAATAATAATTTTAAATATTAAAATAAATAATCTAACAGCAAATCTAGTGTACAAGGCTATTATGGTGAACAATATTATAAATAATAAGATAAACAAATTGAATTAATATTTTAATTTGAGTTTGATTTATTCAAATTAAATACAAATTTGAATTTCAATTAGCTCGATTTAAATCTCTGGGAGAAGAAGTAAAAACAGGTCAACTCATAAGAAATTGAGTAACACCCATTTAGGGCATAAGCTTTGTTTCAATACTATGGATTTACTTGTAATATTAATTGGAATTTAAAAGAAATTATTAGGTTTTTCTATTAACGGGAGCTTCGGATCGATTTTTTCGATGGTTGGTAACATCCTTATGCCCAATTATATAGGCACTTAGACGCGAATTAAAGACTTATTAGGTCTAGGAGTCACCCCAAATAGTAAAAGGCCAGGATTACCTTGGTAGTTAAAGTTTAAGCTATAATGAAAGTTTGTTATTTATAGATTAACTGTTCAACATATGTTTTACGAACAAATCCATTTGTATCAGGAAAGGATTCAATCCGAACCCTAAACCCTACTTGAATTCTTACTCAAGAGAGAAATCCCTACTAGAATTCCTGTTACTAAGAGAAATTCTAAACTAACTTTTCATGGGTTAACCTCAAACCACTTATGGGGGCTCAGAGGAGAAGGGCTCCACCCATTGATCGGATAATAAGACTTCATATGCGTCAGCAAAGACATTTTATAGACAAAGTGATAGCCAATTCCAACAATAATCACATTGCATAACTCTGAACAGATACGTGATTTGCTGGGCTGAGAAAGCACACAAATTTAGGTGTCATTTGCAAGGAGCAGGCCGAATATGCTGGGATGTAAGGCACGAAGATGAGGCCAACTTGAAAATTCATCAAAGACAGTGAAAATTATTGTTAACATGATGCGATCCTAAAAAATTATTCATAAATCTCTCTCTCTCTCTCTCTCTCTCTCCATATATATATATATATATAATCTGGTAACAATAAATGAAACCTGAAGATATTAGCAAAGAAGCTCAATACTGCATGGTTCCCTGAACTCTCCCATGATTAAGTTCTAAAATGAAACCGATGGTTTTGGCCTTCTCTAGTTCCTAACAGACAAAGTCCAGCCAAGCTAAACCATTCTTCAAATATCTGAGAACAGTGATGAACAACAACTCATTTTTAAAATTGTTGTTTTTGACATTTGATTATACAACACCAAAGTTTGACAATTGGAAAAGAATTCATTTCATTTAAAAAAATGTCAAGAGATATGTGCTCTTTTATCAGTAAAAATCCAAATGCATTGGAAAATAAAAATAGACATGTGTCCATATTTTCGAAATATAAGATACAGATTCATAGACAGATATGTTTATTACTAAAAAGTCACAGATAAACATATGTACAACTTGAGAAGATTTCAGACTTCTCCACTTCCAGGTATTTGCTTCAGAAGATGAAAAATATGAATCTTGTCTTCATTATTACAAATGATAACTTTTCTTTAAAAGTAGAAATAGTTCAGAAATATAAATTTTTGACGATATAAAAGTAACGCCATTTGACACTCCCTAGTCATATGCAATCAAGCAAGTATATGCTACAATGATTGCTGAAGCTTTATGATGAAAGTTTTCTATTCTAATTTATTTGTACCAACTAGTTTACTATTTTGGAGTTGGAGATTCCAGGACCATAAAAACATTGATAAACTTGGCCCCTCTGATGCTTCATGTAGTATTAATTCAAGTTGACTTTACCTTTAAGACAATTTTCAAACTCCTGCAGTTGCAAAATAAAACCAGGATTTGGAGCAGCCTGAGGTCGTTTGCTTTTAACATGTTCCAAAGCTTGGGATAGACTCATGCCATGCTTTTTCAACAAATAAGCAACAACTATAGTTACGCTGCAATAGAGAATCAACAAATTTGGCTTCAACTCAGATCAGAATATATTTTGTCCACATTCCATTTCAATGGATCTACAAGGAAAGAATATCACCTTCTGGATCTTCCCACAAAGCAATGAACCAACACACCGCCACCCTTTCTTTTAGCTTCGTCAATAAAATCGATACAGTCATCAAAGTACTGGGATAAATTTGTATCTTCTTTGTCACTAACTATCTCACAAAAAACATGGCAAAGTTATCATGGATCCTAATTTTGGCCCGAAACAATGTCAAGCATCAATAATTTATATATTATAATAGTTTCGAAACATAGCAACATTTACAAAATGAGAGAGAGAGAGAGGCAATCATAATACAGCAGTATCAAGCATCGAAAGCATTATCTTTGTTTTTTTTTTTTTCTTTTCTCATGAACTGAAATGGAAAAGTTGTTCATGGTTACATGATGAGAAATTCTAGTACTTCAAGGAAATGTTCATTCAGAAGGGAAATAAAGTTTTGCACCAAATTAGAAAAAGGAAAAATATCATACCTCCAATAACTTTATACGCAAAATCGTGTGGATGTGCAGGAGACAATGAATTAGCTACAGTTAAGACATGTGTGATATTCCTGCTTTTTAGTGCATCTTTGTTACTAGCTGCTCCAATGGAACCCAAGAAGAGACCCTATGCAGTTAAAAAGAATCCTATCAAGCCAAACTCAGTTACAAATTTTTAAATCAAATTCCAGGAAGTTGTTAATCTTAAAGAAACAATATACCAGGCTGAAACATAAATCATCAGCTCATTACCGGTTCAATTTCACAAGGAATCTTGTCATCTCTCAAGCATGTTGTTAAACTCAAAACTCGCAAAAGCTTTGTTATTTGGTTACGAAAGGGATCATCAGTCTGATCCATTACCAGTAGGAAAAAACTCTTCGACTGCTACTTCGTTTACAGTTTAAGATGGGAAGAACCTGCAATAAATTGAGTTTATCTACATTATAAAAAACTCTCAACACAGAGGAGCCCCAGAGAGCAGAGGGATTTGGATTTCAATTTTGAGAATAATGCATGAGAATGAACACATAGGGTAAATATCCTGGAAAGAGAAAATACCATTTTCATCTGTATATTCTCTTGACTTTATGAAGTCACACAAATCAACATTTTTCATCAACATCAAAATGAATTATTTGAAAGAACATTATAGTTTCAATCTGATAAAAAATATAAACAGGATTTCCATTTCCACCTAAATTAAACTTCAGAATCCAAGATTTCAGTTGGTAATGTTGCCTTGATGTGCTCATAATATGTTATTTAAATCTGCAAGGTATTGTCAACTTTGGCTTTCATTGGCTCATAGTTTTGCCTTTAAAAGGTGCCTTGTGAGGGAGATCATGAGTTTATAGTAAGCTCCTATGTAATGTGGGATTTTGGCATTAACACAAATCCCGGTTGAGGGGTTTTAGAAGATCACCTTACATTGTCTTCATAGACAGTATCGTTGTTGTTGTTGCATTGTTCCACACATAGTAGGCCATTTAAAGCTATAAGATATTGTCCATTTTGGACTTCGTTGACCTTATAGTTTTGCCATAAAAGACATCTCAAGGAAGAGGGAAACAATGATTTAATAATGACCCAGGATCCTCTGCTTCTGTTGGCCATGGGATTTTTTGCATAACATCAACCATATAAAAATAAATAACCCAGGCTATACATTCAATTTCTGGGAAATCACAAACAAACAAAGATTTTCAAACTATAACCTCCACCTTTAATAAGCATTTGCACATAAGCCCAGATCAAAGGGGCCTCCATTTTCCTCCAATGTTCGATAACCAAAAGTTAACCACTCTACTTTCATGCACATGCAAACAACTCAAATACTTTTCAACATCAAAACAATAATCAAAAAGCTCATTCTTGCCTAACTGAAAACAAGGGTTATCTCGATAAAGCAAAATTGTTTTATGCAATCTAACAACAATTACAAACAACCAAGTTGGAATTCAAAGAATTCCCAGATAAGAGATCAAACTTTACTTCACGATTTCACACAGATGAGATAAATAATTATAAAAATAAACAAAACGGGATGAAATGGATACTGACCCAGGAAGCTTTGAATTCCGAAAATGGGTAGAAAATTTCTGATAAACGATAAACGATGGTTGTTATAACAGTTACACTTTCTGCTGTGTGAATTGGTGATTGGTCCTTTCCCGGGATTCTTGTTATGTGGTCTCAAAGTCTCGGAAGGCCTGAACAGTCGGATCTCGGAGAATTCTGAACTACTATTCGGGCACAATTTCCAGCCCAAGTTTAAAAATGGGACCAATAATGGCCATTAGGGTGGTTTTATTGGTCCGTAGAAGCAGATTCAAATAGTATCGAACTATAACAAGAACAATTTGAACTCAAACTTAGATCACTCGAATGATAAACAGTAATATGGAATGTAAGAGAAAATGAAAAAAAAGAAGAATAAGGATTGTAAGAGGAAAAGAAATGAATCATTGCTTCAATAAAAGTTGGATTCAATCTAAATTATTTGAATTTAAATTTAATATAATGATTATTTTTCATTCACTTTTTTTAACATTTTTTATAAAATGATTAAATTATCTTCGTAAAAAAATAATAAAAAACATTTTAATATTTAGATAAAAATAAAATTTTTAAAAAAATATTAAAAATTCAAAAAATATTAAAAAATAAAAAAATCACTGCCTTTGATAATTGAACTATGAGATTGAAAACGACCTCTTAGTTCATAGGATAGCCAAAACGGTCTTTTTTTTTTTTTGTTGAGATAGTCATGGTAGAAAACAGTTGATGGAGTTAAGATTGACTCTTTTTTGTCGTTTCCAGCTATAATTGATGGTTAATTGACTGTTTTGTTAATCAAGAGGCAATTTTTAACTTTTTGTTTTGATTATCGGTAACCACTGTCATTGGCAGTGGTGGTTATTTTTTTTATAATTATTTTAATATATTTATAAAATTTATTTTATTATTTTGAAAATTCTTTTAATAAAAAAATAAAACTATTCTTCTGACCGTTAATATTGAATTATTAACTGTTAAAATTAACCAGTGATTTGAATAGTTGGGTATTTGAATTTAAAAAAAATAGGAAGTAAAATTTTATATTTATAAAGGCCAAATGACCTATTCCCACCTAAGGTTTGATGAAAAGACAAAATTTTACTCCCTAACTTAAAAAACCCAAACATCACCCTTGACCATTTTTCATCCATTTTTTTATGACTTTTTTTGATAAAATGATTAAATTGTTTTAATAACAAAAAACAAATATAATAAAATATAATGTAATATTTAAATAAAAATGTAAAAAATAAAAAAAGCCACCGTCATCGACAGTGTTATTGATGGTGGTAGCTACCGATAAACAAACTAGGAGACCGTTAAAAAGTAGTCATCGATGCTGATAGTGTCGTCGATGAATGTGGCTGCCAATAAACAAACCAGGAGACCAAAAAGAATCTCTTAGTTCACTGGTTGGCCAAATCTAGTCATCATGTTTGACAGAGAAAACTACTAGATCGATCTTCTCCATTTTTGGCAAAAGTGGTTGAATCTAGTTATCTCTACTATTAATTATGATCGAAAACAGTTGTTGAAACTAAGACCGATCATTTTCGATTATTATTGGCCACGTTTGATGGCGGAGGTTGATTTGGTCTCCTTTGCCCCATTGAACCATATAGGCAACATCACTGTCGATGACGTTGATGATGACGATGATTGTTTTTTAATTTTATTTAAAATTTGTTAAAATTTATTTTAAAATTTTTTATTATTTTTATGAAATTTATTTTACTATTTTTAATATTCTTTTTATCAAAAATACAAAAATACATTTTTAACTTTCAATTTTTAACTATTAATCGTTAAACTTAACAATTGACTTAATTCAAAGTATAAATATTTAAGTTTTTAAAGATTAGAGGTTGAGTTTTGTTGTTTTATCGACTTAGCAAACCTTGGGTGGGAATATGTCCGTTGGCCTATTTACAAAATATCTTGAGCAGGAATATGTTCTTTCGGCCTTAAGATAAATGGATGGTTGAACAGAGTTTAAAAGAGTCTATTGCTCATTAATATGTTTTACTAAATTAAATATTAATAATAATGTATTATTCAGGGATAGGGTATTACCCTACATACAAATTTATTTTACAGTATTGATCACAATTATTAATGAATTATTAATGGTAGAGGGCCTTGACAAAGCTGGCTACCAATTACCTAACTCATTGATGAAAAGTTTAAATTATAATAGGCCAAATAACATATTCCTACCCAAGGTTCACTCAAATGATAGTTTTATCTAAAAAGTTTTAAAAAATTAAACATCTACTTATTGATAAAACTTAGAGAGGTGTTTTTATATTTTTCAATAAAAATTTAAAAAATAATGAAATTAATTTGGTAAAAGTAATTAAAAATAAAATAATGTTAATATAACATTAAAATAATAATAATTAATAACAATTTTAAAAATAAAATAAAAAATTTTTAAAAGTGATACGCCTTCTGGTTCTATTGGCGATCAAATTCGACTGTTTTGATAGTGAAAGTGGCTAGATCTATCTGTTTCTATCATCTAAAATGAAAAAAAAGATCGGTTTTAAGTGTATCAGATTTGAATAGATTTTTTGCCGTTTTCACTATTGAAACGGTCAGATTTGGTTGCTACTGAAATTAGATAACTGATTCTAGCCACCTAGTTTGATTAACAGCGGTGGTGGTCACTTTTAAAAACTCTTATTTTATTTTGATATTTTTAAAATTTTTTTGTTAATTTTTAAATTTTTTATTATTTTAATATTATTTTATGTTAATATTAATACTATTTATTTTTGTTAAGGGCATGTTAGTATTAAAAAAAAAAGTGGATATTTAACTTTTAAAAATTTTTTAGGTGAGACTTTGTCATTTAGAAAAACTTTGAGTGAGAATTAGTCATTTGATTATTATAATAATGCAAATTGTAATGTTAAATAAATAAAAAAAAGGAATTCTAATAATATTTAAAAAAAAAGGTACAATTATTTAAGAAAAGTGGAGAAAAAGATTCTTCCATGTACCAAACAGGAGCCTGCATGGTGATGCTTTTTATATGTAATGTCATATTTTGTATACGTATGATCATGCTTTTACATCATATATCACATAAGAGTGTACATGCCTAAAATTTTACGTTAGCATAATCTTGTGTTTTTTCTATATGATCATATATTTAGGTAATTCTGTAAAATTAAACTTCTATCACTCTTGATCATGAATCAATTCATATCATGAACCAATTATATATTTTAATATTTTTTTGCATCAAATCAAAACATAAAAAAATCCAATAATATATATATATATATATAATATAATATAATATTTATTTTAAATATGCATTTTGTACTATTGAATTCAAGTAAGGAGAGAGTGTTCAACTCGCCAAGTTTGCAAATTTAGAAGAGCTTGATTCGAATGAATTAAAATGATGTTATTTGACAAATATGCATCAAAATTATGTTATTTTGATTGATTTTGATTTGGCTACAACACTGAAACAAGATTAATTTTAACTCGATTTAAGACTATAATCAAACTTGAGTTTGATACCCTATAACTCGAGTCAAACTCTAGTTAGTTTATGATTTTCAATGCTCCTATCATAACATATGTAACTTGTACAAGATTTTGAATTTCATATATCAACGAGAAATTTTATTAATACTATTATGTTTTAGAGATTTGTGACATTTTTTAATCGATTTTATTCATCATCACCTTTGAAAATCACATAAAATAAGTTGGTTTGATCAGGAATTAGAAGTCGATTAAGTCTAATGATGTTATAAATTAAATTTGGACTTTAAACTCAGATGAACCATCATCGAGTTAACCCAAATAATTAGTTTATAGTTCAACCAATATTTTACGTAGAGCAAACCTTCTATTGACATTAGCATAACATCATTATGTTGATATCAGCAAAAAATTTGTAGAATTTTGGTGTATATATTGGAACTCAAACCTTTTAAATTCAAATTCCATTAATTGTAATTTAGATTTAATAGTTAATGATCAAGTAAGTAAAATTATTTTAAATATTTATTTAAACAATACATCACTCAGACTAATCCAATTCGGATCAACCCTTTTATCAGGTCAATCTATGATTCCGATCGAAAAACATTGCCTTGGAACTAGAGCAACTAGTGTGAAGGAGAAGGAGCGAAGAGCTAAACCCTAGTTTAGAGGATTGAAGATCAAACTCCAACAAATTGTCTTCCAACTGAAGCCCTCCTATAACAATGGAGGTTCTGGGTTCTGATCCTCCATCTATGAACCCTAGACATATCACGTCTTTCTTCACTTTCACCATTGAATTGGCCCCGTAAATCCTCCAAAACGTGCCGTTTCCTTGCAGCGCCAGCTCTATGGTTGGCACGGCTGGTCCTGTTTTTGTATAAGCAAGCTTCTTCGAGCTGAAACACGAACCAAATGGAGCTACAGCCTTCGCCCTCTTCATGTTCTTAGAAGCCGCCTTCTTGATGAAGTCTTTAACCAAAGCCTTGTATATAGAAGAATGTAATACTGTGTAGGGAGTCACTGTACTGATCTTTGTCCCTCCAACTCCGTCTTTGTCAATGGAAAGCAAAGAAGTGTTCAATGACACCGCCTGTCCTTCTATTCTGATGGCTTTTACGTCAATGAAATACTCATCTGAACGTTCTCCTTCTGAGTATATCGGGGCCGTGCTCACTGGGTTGGTTATTAGCGGGGTTCTGATAAGCAACCTGGACAAATCGTTAGAATAAGTGCCGCCACCCAGGTAAACGTATCCAAGCCCGTTCCCACTTGCAGAAGGAAGACAAAGAGCGAACTTATTCTGAATCTTGTAAGCCGAAGAGAGCTGCGTTTGCAGTGCAATTTGAGTTCTTGCCAGTCCAATCATTCCTTGGCTGCCATTCGCAAGGCCTTGTAACTGGTCGTTGTATCCGCAAGCGAAAGAGAAGCCAGGAACAGATACATTCGCCATCTTTCTTTTTCCATCTGTTGAAGATATGGCCATGGTATCTTCGCCCAGCCCGCCGGAGTAAAGCAAATTGTCAACTGAATTATACGGATAGATCCCACAAGTGTTGTTCGTACATCCCGGCCTGGGCGTTCCATTGCAGCTGACGCAACCAGACCCCTTTGCAACGTCGCATTTGGAGGAGTCGCATGGCACTGGACGGTATGTCGATGAAGTGAAGCCATTCTCACAGGCGAACCACAGCATCTGACCACCGAGGTCAATGACCAGCTCCACAGGGCTTTGAGGTGTGCCCATCTTAACCATGGTGGAGTATTGAAGCGAGGCATTGTCTTTACTAACAGGGAGTATGAAAGCGCGGGGTTTGACTTTTGCTGAATCAATTGAGCCTGTAAAGAATGCAAAGGAGACAGATAAGAGGAAGAGGAAGAAAGAAGAAGCCATGGAGTGAGCGCCATTGTTAACAGAGTAAGAGCTCTATTTATAAGCAATGAGATGGTGAATCATAAGAGATCTACCTCATCGATACAACCATAAATCATGTGCCCATTTAGATTTAAATAAGATGGTAAAGTTGCAGTGTTTGGTGTTCGAGGAAACGGGCGGCGACTCCTCTATTGACCCACAGTCGTGTGAATAGCTTAATTATTTATTTTATTTTTAATTTAAAGCGGCTAGACATGAGTTTGATTGTGTCCTTTTAATAAAGGTTGAGCAGAAAACCTAAAAACTAGAATTTAAAGATAAATCGGATATCAAGTTTGGTTTTTTTAATAATGTTTTGATATCTGATGAATTATCTGTTTATTGATCTTAGATTCGAGAGATTTTCAGATGATTTGGGATATATGAAAATTATAAATATATTTCTAATATATAATTTTTTTTAAATGATTTTTTTATCTTATAGTTTGATATGTACACAGGACAATATTGTGTATAAATATTATCAAAGTTGACTTAAGACATACAACACTAAGATAAGAAAACAGAGGACTTAGGATCCCCAACAAAAAAGAATTAGAGTCACGAAAATAACTATGATCTAAATTATAAATATTTTTGAATTAGTTTAAAATATTATTATTAAGAAAAGACTTAATATTTAATAATTTCAAAATTATTAGAATAAAGGTCTTTGATTATAATAATTAAGTCTTCTTTACACATTCGTGAATATAAATAATTACAATTTTTCTTAAAATATTATAATTAATATATGCGTTTATCCTGATTAAATATATTTAAATTTGCAATTTGCATTACTATAATATGTAATTTTGATTAAAGTATGTGGTAGCCAGCCTTGCCATGGTATATCCAAGTACCAATAAATGTGTCACATTTAACTATTGAATTAAAGCTTGACTTATTTATTGGCACTTGCTATTTTTATTCTTTCACAGGGAGAATGTGCTGTCATCTTTATATTATTAATGGCTTAAGGATGAGATGGTCGGACTTTCGACTTGTTTGTGTGGTATTTTCGATAGTATCATCTTGAATATCAGTCATATATACACCCACACTATCGACTGTTATGCAAGATTAACCTAGTCTCTTATAACAATGTCACTTGCCTGATAATCATTTTGCATGCTGAGTGACTCGAGCACCCCTCACTACTAACAACATGCCCTTGAAACCACACACTTATGCATACTCACTCTAAAACACACCTATACACCAATTTTGTCCATGTTCATGCCACGTTCACCAACTTTGAGCCCTGACAAACTTTCACCTACTTAAAATGGTGCACGTCCTCATGCACTGCTCGTTTTTGCAAGCACCCTCAAAAATTCTAAGACTTCTCTCTCACTTATGCCAACTCTACGGCTCAAAAGGGACTATGTCTTCTATAGTGGAAGATAAGTAAAATAAATAGTAATTGAATGGAACATATAATTTTTAATATGGTTTGATTTGATCATTGGAATGTTTACCTCGATAATGTAATTATTAACTATTATTTATAAAGTGTAGCTTGAAAAGGATAGGTATATGAGAGTACCTCCATGTCAGTGCCTCTTTGTCATTTTTTCCTTTTGCAGTTGTCCTTTATATTTATAAAACTAAGAATATGATTCGATGAATTATTTTTATTCTAATTAAATTGAACAAAAATATTTATAATAACCAAAGTATCTCAATTGAAATAAGTCATAGTTTTCCCTTGTTTTTACAAAAGAGAACAAGAAATTTCTTATGAAAGATTTGCAGTAAATTTATTACTAAGCAAAGGTCTTCTAATTATCGCGGGATGGAGGGTCTATTGATGTATAGCATACAGAGAATACTCTTCAAGTGGTGATCCTATGGCTAGTCACTAGTCAAGGTTGTTTCAGATAGGTTTTCTCAAAGTGACGACATATTGCTGGTATGAAAATAAGGTATAACAATTATCCCTAGTTCTTGATGATCGAAATCTCCTGCTTTGCGACTTTGTTCGCTCATTTTTTTGAAAGGTCCATCACTTTGATGTGAGTTCCAAGTTTGCATTACAATGATGTGTGGTATGAGTTATGGCCAACAAATCAAGTTGATAGCGAACGAGTGTACACCATTGGTTAACATGAGTTATATCTCTTTCATATGTTTAGCACATGATGGTTGACGTGTTGCAAACATAATTTATCATTAAATATTGCAAATTTACACTTTTCATGTTTTATGAGTTCTGTCCCCACGTAAAAATAAGATCATCTACGAAGCCATAAACACTCATTGATTGCAAATAGGGATGTAGAATGTTTGACGTCTTTAAAGTGGAGAGTGTTTTCATTTGTACATCTAATGTTAGTCCTTAACCTTTCAATATGAATTATTCTTCTAGAATAAGAGAAGATACTGATATGATGTCGAGTGAACTCAAATGCCCATTTTTATACATCTAGAAATTCTTTATAAACAGGTAGGAGTTTATACCTTACTAAGATATTAGCATATGAAATCATTTTATTTAAAATACTAACCAAATGGCTCTCTTTCATTTCTTTTCACCTATCTTCAACTTTCCATCTCTATCTCTCCCTTTATCGCTCAAATTTCTTTTAGGCTAAAAGTTTTAGGGTGTTTTTTGTTTCGGTAATTTTTTATTATTAAAAATAAAATATTATCACTAAGATAGATTACTTGAAAGATTCATAAATATAAATTAATATTGTGTTCGGTAAAATTATTATATGTAAATAATTATTATGTTCGGATGATAGTAATAAGGCCAAAGGACGTATTCCCACCCAAGGTTTCTCTTAAAAACAAAGTTCACTCTAACTTCTTAAAACTCAATCACCCATCTATTGATTAAATAATTAAATTTAACGATCAATAGTTAAACATTAATCATTAGAAAGATATTATATTAAAATATTTAAAAAATTTTATAATAAAATTAAATGTGAAGTTAAGAAGTGTCCTCTGTGATTCAATGAAAAAGCTTGCATAGAAGGGAATCTATCCACTATCCATAGGGTTGGATTCAAAGCAAACAGTTCGGGCTCGTTTTTGAGCTCGCTTCGTTTGCCAGTGAAATGACATAGACCTCACATGAATTGAATACGAATACGAGCATGTGAGGTGAATATTAGGTCAAAACGAATATGAATCCGAACCAAGAAACGAACAGTTCGATTCAAACCGAATATTTGTCCCTTTCAAACTTGGTGGTGTTTGCCATCGTTTTTTCTGGAAAATTGTCTCAGACTTCCTTTTCTTCTCTGCTTCTCTCTGTTAGTCTTGGGAAGTTGATTGAGTCAAAGCACACACACACCCATTTGGCTAGTCCCGTCCGTTTTTGTAGGACCCGCCGCCCCGAGTACCCCTACTACTGAAGAATACTGTTCTTTTACTTAATAAACTGAAAATTTGGGTACCCGAGACGGGAATCCTACGAAAAAGAAAGAAATCTACTACTTTACACTGTAAGCGGAAGCTGAAACTGATACTGAAATATACAATGAGCCCAAACTGGCTTTTCATTACTGTATAAATTGTTTCTGTACATAGATGTATACATCTGAATACATACAAGACCTCACAGGTCCAAAACTGAAAATAACATACATGCTGGTAGTGTGTGTGGGGTCCTCATTGCCAGCCTCAATCCACCCGCTCCTCGCCAGCAGCACACTGACCTGAAAAGGAAGGAAGAAGGAAAGGGATGAGTGATAAAGATCACCCAGTAAGCATTCCTTACTTCCCTCGACCCAAGCAAGCAACAAACAAGGGCACACATACCTGGTTGGCCCTATACATGCATCTATGCGCTTGCGGGTGCTGATTCTGATTACTGATTTCTGAGTATTGGTTTCTGATTATTAATTAGTCATGCCATAATATATGCATAATGACATGCTGAGCTGGAAACTGAAACTGACTGATGATGCATGCATATGTCTATCTGAGTCTGAATGTACCCAAAGGTACCTGCTGTGCTGATCAGGCTGATGAACACAGGGATTCGGCATCCTGGCCAAGTGGGCTGAAAATTCTAGCTACTGGCTAGAAAACTGAAATCTGATAAACTGCTGAGCTGACTGACTGGTGTCAGAAAGCTGGGTCCCACAGATGCCCCCTCGAGTTCACCCCAAAAACTGAAACCCATACATTGGGTTCTAACTGCTGAAATCTACTGAATTCGGATCCCTGAATCCTCATTCAGGCTACATGCTGTGCTATGCATGCTTATGCATCTATTCTTAGCTGAAATCTGGATTATCTGATGATTATTAAGCCTTGGATGGATTACCAAACCTTTAACAATTCATTTCTGCCTTTTTCTGGAAAATTTGGAAGGCACACGACCGTGCAAGGAAGGCATACGGTCGTGCACGCAGCACACACGGCCGTGCTGGGCAAGGGCACACGGGCGTGTGCCCCAGCACACGGGACCATGTGCTGGCCGTGCGTCTGGGCGTGTGTGCTTCTAGAATTTCTGGGCCATTTCAAGCAAAGATGGGACACACGGCCATGTCCCTCAGGACACACGATCGTGTCCCTGCGTTTCCTGCCCGTGTGCACCTCGTGCACATGGCCGTGTCCTTGCGAGAACAAGGGCACACGGGCGTGCTCTTGCGGGCACACGGTCGTGTGTCTTGTTCTGCTCAGACATGGTTCGTCTGAAACGCGCTGGAAACCAACTGATTCTCAACCAAACTGAAATTAACTGGAAACATGCATCAATGACAACTCAATTATCACATATACATCATCAATTTCATCATTGTAGGACCCGCCGCCCCGAGTACCCCTGCTGCTGAACGATAAAATTCTTTCATTAAATAAACTGGAAATTGGGTACCCGAGACGGGAATCCTACGGAAAAGAAAACCCTACTACTGCTACTATACAATCTGTGTACAAGCGGAAGCTGAAAAATAAACTGAAATAAATATACAATGAGCCCAAACTGGCTATTCATAGATATACAACTATTCATACACTGTTCTGAAAATATACATCAAATACATGACCTCACAGGTCCAAGCTGAAAATACAACTGATCTCTAGTGTGTGGGATCCCCTCTCGCAAGCCTCGGTCCACCCGCTCCTCGCCAGCAGCAACCACAACCTGAAAAGGAAGGAAGAAGGAAGGGAGTGAGTGATAAAGATCACCCAGTAAGCATTCCTTACTTCCCCCCGCCCAAACAAGCGACAAGCACACACAAGACTAACACTGAAACTTGGCCTCGGCCCTACCCATACATCTAGTCGCTTGCTGGCGCTGCAACTGATTATCTGGATTGTTGTTATCTGATTACTGATTACCTGCGTATCTGATTAGTCATGTCAATATGTATATGTAATGACATGCTAAGCTGGAAACTGAAAATAACTGATGATGCATGCATCTGAATCTATAACTGTACCCGAAGGTACCTGCTGCTGATCAGGCTGATGAACACAGGGATTCGGCATCCTGGCCAAGTGGGCTGAACATTCTAGCTACTGGCTAGAATCTGCTTGAAACTGATCTGCTATGCTGCTGCTGAGCAGACTGACTGGTGTCAGAATGCTGGGTCCCACAGATGCCCCCTCGAGTTCACCACAAACTGCAACCCATACATTGGGTTCTAACTGCTGAAATCTACTGAATTCGGATCCCTGGATCCTCATTCAGGCTATATGCTGTGTCATGCTATGCATATGCTGCATTCATATCTGATTTCTGGATTATCTGAAGTCATTTAGCCTTTGGATGGATTACCAAACCTTTTATACATCAATTTCTGGCTTTTCTGGGAAAAATTCATTGGACGCACGGGCGTGTGGGCCAAGCACACGGTCGTGCAGGAGAGACACACGACCGTGCCAAGCAAAGCACACGGGCGTGTGCCCAGACACACGGGATCGTGCCCCGGTCGTGTGTCTGGCCGTGCTCTCCTCTGGAATTGCTGCGCAATTCAACTAAAAAGCAGGCACACGGCCGTGTCCCTCAGGACACACGGTCGTGCCCCCGGCAAACCTGGCCGTGTGCACTTCGTGCACACGGGCGTGCTCTTGCAGAATCCAGGGCACACGGGCGTGTGTCTGCGGGCACACGGGCGTGTGTCCGGCTCTGCAACTCGAGCACCCACCTGGAACAAGCAGAAGGCCATCCAAAACACATCCATTTCTCATCCAAACTGAAATTAAACATAATCACACATCCAAGGCACTTCAATAAACCCATACACATCATCAATTTCATCATTCATCTATTCCTGCTGATTCCACCATGCAAATCAACTAATTCTCTCACTAACACACACACAAACAGAGCATGCATGTTTCTGGGTGGAAAATCATCACATAATCAGCATATAATCATCATCTCAACATCATATATCAACATACAAACATAACACAGCAAACTGGAAACGGAAACACCGTTTCTAGCATCATCAAACAAGCTGGGAAACTGAAGGAGAGAGTAAGAAACACTTACCTCTCGCCATGGCTGCTGGGAACTCTAACTCAAGCTGATCTCTGGTCTCTCTAGCTGAACTAGGAGCTGCTGGAAGCTGGAAATCTGATCTAGGGCTGGGAGCTGCTGAGAACAAGAGAAACTGAGCTGAAAATGGGAGGCTGCTGGGTGAGAAACTAATAAATCTCCCGTCTCTCTCTCCTGCTACCCACCTGCACGGGCGTGCAGGGCACTGTGCACGGGAGTGCACCAGGAAAAATGAATAAACATCCATTTCCCGCGCTTCGCATGATTAAAACCTCCCTAAAGGCATTATACGAAGGCCACTCGGCTCTGGAAAACTACCATCTCACCCCTGAACTTCTCAGGACCCCCACCCTAATCGCAGTTATAAATCTAACCCCAGAACTCTATCCCTAAGGGCTTTTCTACAAAAATCCGGGATGCTACAGTGAAGCTTAGAGTTGTTATAACCTTTACGTAAGTTTTTGGTTTGTTATTTGAGATGACTAGTATGTCACTGTATTTAGTCATGAGTTAACTAAATCTCTTGGGCTTATGCCATACTTTACCACTTGGGATGGCATATCATCTCGTGTAATATCTGTAGTCATTTATGGTTCAAGTGCCTTATCAAACTCCACTTTCCTTTCATTAATCTTTCTAAAAAGGTATTCCTTTTTAAGAAAGACACAAGTGTGAGCATCAAAGATTTTTTACTTGTCTAAATGGTAGAAATAGTAACAATTAGTTTTTTTTTTTTTTTTTTTTTTTTTTTGCTACCTCATAAAGATACATTTGGCAATTTTAAAGCTTTACTTGTTTAAAGTCAATGTCTTGATATAAACCTCACAACCTCAAATCCTTATGTATTTTAGATTAGGCTTTCACCCAGTTAATAACTCCTATAGAGTTAATTCCATAGATTTGGATAGAACTCGGTTTAGTGTGTATGTTATCGTCTCTAAGGTATAACCTGAAAAGACACTGAAACTTATATTGACTTAACCATATTCATAAAGGTCCAATTTCTCTATTTAGATACACTAATATGTTGTGGTGAACCAAAAGGTATGAGTTGTGAAACTATACCCTACTCTCTTAGGTATCCATTAAATTCAGCACTCAAGTATTCCCTTTTTCGATCACTTTAGAGGATCTTAATACTTTTGTTGAGTTGCTTCTTTACTTTGCTTTTGAATACTTTGAACTTGTCAAAATATTAAAACTTGTGTCCTATGAGAAAAATATAGCCATATCTATTAAAATTATTAGTAAATTTCACAATATAAAGTTCTTTATGTCAGCCATGCACTGTCATAGGTCCACACACATTGCTGTGTATGATCCCTAATAGTTTGATCACTTTTTTCAATATAAAACATATTTCAAGAAGAAGTAGCCAACTTATTCTTCTTTTTAAAGAAGACCATGTAGTGTTTCCTCTAATGGCCTGGTAAGAGGCAAATAGCCTATCTTTTTCCCATGCCATCTGTGAAATGAAGAGCAACAGGGCTTTAATTCTAAACTTAACCCTTGGGTTTAGGCTTGGCCTTAACTTTGGTAGCAACTATAAGCACGTTTTTTCCCACCCTTATTCATGTCTTGCTTGACAGTCTAAATAATGCCCAACAATTTAGCCAAAGATGTTTCATTGTCTGTAAGGTTAAAGCTTATTATAAAACTTAACCATAAAGGAAGGAGAAAGTTCAACACCAAGTTTGTTTCTTGCTCGTTGTCCATGATAAACCCTAAGCTAGTAAGCCTCTTAATGTAGGCTATCATTTTGTTTACATGAGTGCCAACCTATGCACCCTCTAGTATTTTACAACTGAACAGAGTCGAACTCACTTAGTAACATTGGTTTAAAGAACCATGCATTTCCCATAAGTGATAAAGAATAGATTTTATAACCATTTCCTCATAATGTAATTATAGTTAGGCTATCATAGAACCATTATTAGGCATTGGAGTTTTGTATAGTCATTCAGATACTTTTTATAAGTATCTTTTTTTCATGTTAGTAACATTAAGATTAGGTTTTTAAGGTGTTTTCTCTTTAAGGATGTACAACCATTCTTCTTGACGTAAGACTATTAATAAGTTCTTGTAATTAAGGAAGTTAGCACCTTTAAACTTATTTTCTTTTTCTAGATTGTTATGTTGTAAATTTTTTGTTGTGATGGTGGTTTTCTTATTCTATATATACAAATATGATTTTATTAGTTAGATTATTAATAATTTATTTAATTAGGTTTTTATCAAACGTTCCCACTATTTTCCTTTAGTCAATAGCCTTCATTATTATACTTAAGAAGCCTTAGTGGATTTTCAAGTGGACCGAGATCTCATTAAGTCAATTTAACCTTTGTTTTAGTAAACAAGCCAAACTAACCTGAATAGGTAAGTTAATCAAACCAATCATTAAAAGCCCATGATCTTAAGTGAGAACTTATCCTAACAAATCTTGATGACTTTAATTGTGATTCTCAGTATGAGTAGGTCAGATATTACTTATCACTATGTATCGACAAATATGCCCTTATTCAACCTCAAATATATTCTACCTTTGCTTTGATGAACCATTGGAATTATATTAGTTAAGTCAAACTCTAATTATAGCCATTAACTAGTCTTCCACCTAGTAAAAGTTTAACTTTTTCTTTAGCAAATAAGGTTGTAACAAACATGGGCATGTCTTAATAGTGTTATGTTAGAAGACTTTACACGACTTAATGTTTATTGAAGGTATAGGTCTTATCAAAGTTTAGTCTGCATGTAAGGTAATATTTTGCCAAAAAATCTAAAACATGCATACTATGAGACATAAAATAAATGTGCCAATGTACGAGTATTAAACCAAAGTTAGGCCCTGAGCCAAGGGAACCAACAATCTAAGGTTAATTCTTCAATCCTAAGACTTCAAGTACGTTGCTTCTCATTTCTTTCAAGTCTTCAAGTAATTTACAAAGCTTTGCCTTCTAGTTACATATTGCTAAGAAATTTTTAAGTAACTCCTATTCTAAATTTGACATAATAAATTCAAAAACCTCATATTGCATACGAGGAGAGGGAGGTGAGAAAAGAAATTGCATTTGAAAGTCATAAGAAAAGGCAAAACTCATAAGTCATATTTAAAATTTACAACATACATTCCCAAAATTTCCAAACATACATAAGTCAATCAAACTCGTACACCAAACACTATGCATATATAACAACAATCATATATACACCCAATTAAAATTAAATCACAATAATTTAATTAATTTAATTATGTGTTAATTTATTTTTAGTCTCTATAATTATACAAAATTGTAAAGATATACCTAAGTGATGTAAAAATTATATTTTGACCCTTTTAGTCAATCAAACAAATCAAAATGTAAAAATGATATCATACACAATGATGTGTAGTGACACACATGGTCGTGACAAATAAAAAATTGCCCCATATGGCTTTGTGTTTTGTCATGCATAGTTGTGTTCCTATAAAAGTCTAAAACTCCAAAAAATTCCAAATCTCCATACAGATAGGGACATGTCATTCACACGACTTTCACATGAGTAGATTTTTGGTCTTAACATTGTCATACATTTTAATAATTATGCTTATATGTAGAAATATGGAATGAATACACAAGTGTGAGCCTTGTGCATTATGTTTTGCATGATTATGCATTTGTGATACATATGACCATGGATGACATATTTTTTAAGATTTCTAGTGACAACAATGGTTGAAAAATCACCCATTTTGGCAAGGCATTATGAAAAATTATTAGTATTGACATGAAATTCCATAATCATTTTAGGCAATGTATTTTTAACCCAATTTATGCAACTATATGAATCGAACAAGTATTTGCAATATATCAATATAATCATAGAAAACAAATACTAAATAATTTAACACATTTACATAATAACCATATTCAACATGTCATATTAGTATTGAAAATATAATAACATGCTTATGAACAAAATCATCACATATACAATTTTCATACATTTAAAGACGGTGGTTTTGATACTACTATCATAATTCCTTAATCATTAGCGGGGTGCTTATGTAGTGAAATTTAAAACTTATTACAGAGTTTAGGAATTTCATAGTAGGATTACGTCTACCAAAATATATGAAAAACAAAACTAAAACAAACATAGGGTGTATTTTAGAAAGCATACCTATGATATGCCTTTAAAATTTATACACTTGAAATAAGTAGTATCCATACAAAACAACTTAAACGAGAGTTGTATATTTTTGGATTCTAGTTTAAACTGTATATACAAGTATGTATTTGTTTAGACAAGGTGTATGAATGCCATATGTTTATAAGTGTTTTGATATCTCTGATAATAAGGAAACACTACACAAAAATGAATTCTTGATGAATAAATTGCACTTTTAGTTATAAGAACAGAAGCATGATTGTGTCAGTGACAAACATGACCATACTGCCTTCTCGTATACCCGTGTGTTCAAATAACATGGTTGTGCATCACATTTGGTCTCTATACATTTCCTTTGCATTTTTTAATAAGGCACACTATTCAAGGTCTTTACTACCTATACATTAACTACTATAAGCATGGTCTTACATGAATATTACACGACTGTCTGCCAATAGTACTTAATTTGATCAAGTCAAATGAATATTCCATCCAAATGCTCAAATTCTATCAACCATCGAGATGCATGACTCTGTGTGTGAAACATACATGATTGTATGTTAAGGTGAATTTGAAATATAACTTTTTAACCTGATTAATATTGAGTCAAGAAGTTATACATGATAATATCTGAATACAAAGACCAAGACAATGAGTCTTTATCTCTTACACTATCAACTCTTTTATGTAAGTGACCCACAAGCTCTCTACTAACTCAATAGTACCCAAGTTTGAGTCAAATCTAAATATAAATCAAGAGTGGCCTGTGGCAAAACATCATGACTATTCGAATAGCAGAATGTTAATAAACATCTATTAAGCTTAATCAACTTGGTAGTTGACATATAATACAATCCTTTTGTCTTTGTGCCTCATGAGGTTAAGATATATATATGTGTCTATCTCAAAAAAGCCTCGTATGCATGTATATCCAAACTAGAGATATTGGACACATCACTAACCAATCAAGATATGGCTATAAACTTAATGGTTCAAGATATACCGAAGCAAAAATGAAGGGCTTAGCCTAAACAAACATACTGACATAGAACCATCTAAGAGAAATAATGGGGCTAAGTGCTTCAAGTGTTTGGGAAGGGGTCACATTGCTTCATAGTGTCTAAATAAAAGCAGTATAATCTTGAAGGATAATGAAGAGTATTCAACTAAAAAGGATTCAAGTGATAAGTTAATGCCACTATTAGAAGATGCTAATGATGACAACATAAGAAGAATTATTAATGTTTGAAAGTTCATTAAGCATGCATGTAAAAGAAGAAAGTAAGGTGCAATGTGAAAACATCTTTTATACTAAGTGTTATGATAAAAAATGAGTTACTCACTTTAATTATTGATAGGGATTGTTACACGAATGTGGCTAGGGTTTAATTTGTAGAAAGACTTAGTTTACCTATACTTAAACATCTTAGTCCATATAAATTACAATACTTTAATGATTGTAGGAAGGTTAGAGTAACTAAACAAGTACTAGTATCATTATCTATAAGGAAGTATAAGATGACATCTTATGTGATGTTGTCCCTACGCATGTTGGGCATATTATGTTAAAAAAACCATGACAATATGATAAACATGTACTTCATGATAGGTTTAAAATAAATATTCATTTGTGATGCATAAAGTTCCCATTACACTTGTTCTTTTGACTTATAAACTAGTATGTGAAGATCAACTAAAATACAAAAGGGTGAGTAAGCGTAAAAAAAGATTGAGAGTAAGAAAGGGAAATTAAAGATAAGGTTGAGAATAGGAATTAAAACAAAAGAAAGTGTTGAATGAGATTGGGAGGCAAATTGAAAGTGAAAATAAAGAAAAGAGAAAGATGAGTTTCTATAGAAGGAATAGTAAAGTTTTAGGCCACAAAAAAGGTGTTCTCCTTGGCTATTATGGATGTTTGTTTTTTAGGTTTGTGAAAAAGTAAATTTAAGGACAAATTGTTGTCAAGAGAAAAGGGATGATGTGATCATGCATGCCCATAGACATAGGAATACAAGCTTAGGCTAGGTAAAGTTTAATGATAAAGACAAAGTACAAAGGTTTATGAAAAGGATCATGGAACTAACACCAAACCACTATAAAAGGAGCCATAATCATATAGTTATAACATGGAGATGGATTAGGTTTGGCCAGGATATATTTGAGAGGGCTTGAAGTGATAAAGAAACCAAGTAGAGAGGGTGGAACACAATTACACCATGGTTAAATAATTTTTCATCGTAGTTTATGCACATGTATAAACTTTCTATCATGGTATATCTAAGCCCTATTGTGGCACATGCAAGACATCCTTAGTTGCATCCAATTCAACAAGCTACCCATTGAAATGAGATAAGACTAGAAACAGCCTGTCATGATAAGCAATCTTTCTGTCACAGTGAGACATAAAAAAAACTATGTGTAGGTTTTTAATATTTTTTGTGTTCTTCTATGTTTCTTTGAAATTCACTTTATTTTATGTTGATTCAGACTCTTAATGCTAGTAGACTTTGTCGTAATTATAAAAAGGGCTTTAAAACATTATTTCAAAAATTTTTTGTTCGAGAATAAAGATAAAACATTATTTTCCAAAAATTTTTGTTCGAGAATAAAGATAGAACATTATTTTCCAAAATTTCATACTTTGAATTCTTGAAAAATTATAGAACAGTTTTTCAAAAAGATGTATAACCTGATCTTTAGATCCTAATAACAGTTTTTCAAAAAGATGTTTTCAGTAAAGAGGCCCAAGGGCAAATAGCATGATTTTAACATACCATAACACATCTTACATTGCATGGAAAAGTATACAGATAGTAAGATCAAGAACATGTAAGAAAAGAAATAAAAGAAAGGTTAAGCTACACGATATACGTCAAAAGTAAAGAAATAAAAGAGTATAGCTAATCTTAAGAGAATTCACGAGTACTCTAGGTCTCATAAATTAATAAGAAAAACAAGAAGATTAATAAATGCTAAAAGAAGATTAAGAAGATTAGAAGAAGCTATTAGGCTATTAGGAACTTAGTTAAGTTCATCTAGATAGCAGTTAGTCAGCAACAGCTTAGTCTAGAGCTTACCCAAGCGTTGAGGTCGGAGATGCTTACTGAATGACTTATCACTCATCCCCCTTAGTTTCCTTTCTTGCAAGTTTGTGCTTTAGGGATCTGAGCTTGGAGCACAAAATAGCTAGAGTGTGGGATATGGCTTAAGCGGGTTTTCACCCGAGTTTTCAGTTTACATATGTATATGTATATATGTTTAGTTTTCAGCAGGTAGCATGTTCGTGGCTCGCATACTTTGTATTGCTCATGCATTTGAGATGTACAATATCTTTTATGTTTTCTAATATTATTATAATTATATAGTAAATATGAGTTTTATTTTAGGATACTGTACAGTGGGTTTTAGTTTTCCATCACAGATTTCTAATCCAGCTTCCACACATTTTCAGTAAGCAATCAGCATATGACCTACTGCTATATATTAGAGATACATTTTAGTTACCAAAAAAAAGTAATAATCTACAGTAATATATAGCAGCGGGCACTACAACTTGATACTTCGAGGTGAGCTCGATGAAGAATGAGCAATCAAATCATAAAAAGGAAAAAGATAGCATTGCTCGCTAAGGTGGGGAAACAAGGTTTTTCACTAAGTTCAAGCTCTATAATGTAAAATTAGTCCTAAAAAAAAATGATAAGGAACATCTCAAGCTTCTTAAAAAGTTATTATAGGAAAAAATTTAAGTTTTTTTAGGGCTTCAATCAATGTTACGAAGTTAGGTCTTCTTAGTGGAATGTTTTATCTAATAATTAAGAACTAAAATAGACATAACTTCAGATTCTAAGGTTCAAAATGCATGATTTATAAGCTAAATTAAACTAGATATCTAAGACTATAACTTTTATGAAAACTAAAATTCTAAAAACTTTGTGTCATGGCAAGAAAATCTATACCACAATAGGATGGGAAGAAGTCGCTGGTACCATAGCAAGTATTTCAAGCCATAATTTTATGTTGTAGGATAGGAACCCCAAAAATTGTGTGCTATGGCAAGGAAATTTGTGTTGTGGCACAACTACAAAATATGCATTAAAAGCTTCCTAATCCTATTCTTAATTAACCTAAAGAAGTTTTGGAGGCTACAAAGGGAGACTTTGTGACATCTTTTTTGGCAACTTCCTAAGTAGAAAACAAGAGATCATCCAAGAACAAATCAAGATATCAAGATCAAACAAAGGATTTCATCAATTTAAGGCTATTCTTTAAAAGGGTGTTATTCATTTCACTCTAAAATATGTGTTTCCATGAGTTAGAATGATGTTTTTTCTTGCATTATTGTGAGCTAAAATTTTATTCGCAAGGCAAGGATGCAATCTATTTTGTGGTACTTAGTTGTTAATATAATTCAACTTTTATGTTTTCTTCATAAGTTTTGATTAATAATCAAATCTGTTTATTATTATTATTTGGATAACTAGCTACCATTCGAATAATTAGGATTTTGTAACAATAACTGAGAATCAACTTATAAAATCAAATCTATTGATAATTACATGTATTAAGTGAATCTAGATATAAAAAAGGAAAGGTATGAGATTGCAATGGTCGATAAAATGATATGTCTATGTGATTATTATGAATTCTTAAACTTTATGTGTCTTTTGTTATTAATAAGTCCTTTTAAATGAGGTAGTTAGTGATAAGGATAAATTGAAATCATGCAAGAACTTGTATTAATAAGCTAATGAATTTGACCATTAACATGTGAAGATAAGCTAGAAATTGAAAGATTATTGATTGAATTAGCAAATTAGGTCTATCATTAGTTACTTATGATATCTTATTGCTTTGCTTTTAGTTTAATTGATACAAGTCAGTTTATTTGATTAGATTAAATTAAGTGTCACTAGAGATTCATTGTTCAAATAACACTAGAATTAAAAAGTTAGGCATTAGCACATTCCTCTTGGGATCGATATTCGAACTTAACCAAACCATACGTTAAATGAACTTGTACACTTATGGGCTAATTGAGGTTAGGTTCTAAAATTTACTCAGCAATATGCATAGTCATTCTCCTCTATTTGTAGAATTGGATGACTTAATAGTAAGCATCATCATCCATACCATTCTCTACATGTCAACTACTACTATGAACACAAATTACACACCAAAAACCTAAGGAATCAATTGAAATCATGGCTTAAACTATCATCATCAATCAAGCTTACCAAGAACATACATTTCATCATCAGTATTTCTAAAATCTAATTCATCATATCTTAGAATTTTATCATCAAAGAATTGTCATGAAATAATATTCTATCATTCCTCCTAAAAATTGAATCAATAAACAGTAATTAAACTGGAAATCAACCTTAAAAATTATAGCATCCAACTTACCTCATGTTGTGTAGTACTATTCTCTCTCTCTCTCTCTCTCTATATATATATATGTATGTATGTATGTATGTAAGTGTATATATATATGTATATATCTATATAATTTCCACTTGTAAATATATATAGTAGTATTGCAAACATACTTAATAAAGCATACATACTTTGCAGAAGCTTTAAACATAAAACACATATTTATTCATTCACTGCAGAAGTTTAAAGCATTGATCATTATTTACTAAAAACATAATGTATTATTAACATATAGTAATGTTTGAGAGTATAAATGTGAATCTATAATAAAATTCATAGAATGTAACTGTACAAAATACATGCAATTATATGATACATGAGAACTATATAGCATTTAAACACATAATATCTTGTCCAAAGCCATCTCATAGCACTTCTCAATAGCTCAAAAATAATCTGCGAAAATGAGAAAATTTTTGAATGAGTGACAAGTCACTCTAAAAGCATTTCTTAAACTTTAAAACACAAATATTTTTATCCTCTGATGTTAATCTCTTGACATACTTCTTATCTTATTTCATGTCTTATAATCTTATCTTATTTCTTGTCATATTCTTTTTCCTCTTAATCATGTCATGACATATATATCATGATCTAAAACATGTTGAAATATATAGTTTAGCTCGAAGGTTTGCTTTCTTGAAAAATATTTTTTGAAAACTCTTATTTGATCTAAAGATCTCACTGTAAATCATATTGTAATCGATCCAAAAATCTTATCATAAAACTTATCTCTAAAAACATGTATTCGATCTGAAGATCTCATCATCAATCATATCATAATCGATCTGAAGATCTCATTGTAAAACTTATCTTAAAATTTCTCTTGTTCATAAAGAAACCAAGCTTAAAATCCTTTCTTTGGGAAAAAAAATACAGCTATATTAATTAGACTAATGAAAACAAGGATTTGAAAACTTGACCATGTGAGTTAATTAATGCATAACCCATACTCTTTTTAATGTACTTGTTTTATGACCATATCTTCTTTAAGGGACATTGGTTTTCCTCTTTAATAAATATGCTAACCCATAGATGCCCTCTCATATCCATCTATAAAAGATGTTCAAAACATCGAGTTTTATACTGTAACATCCCAAGGTTAGTTTGGTCTTTTAAGCTTCTAATCTAGGGTTAGAATGAGATTTTTGAATATTCTAGGGTTGTGAGTAAGTTTTGGGGTGAAATAGAGATTTTCCTAGAGTTTGGTGGCTTGTGCATGGATCCATTTGAGTGGATTTGCATGCGAGCGCAGGAAAATGGCATTTTTGTAATTTTCCCAGGATGCACGACCGTGCATGAGAGGTGCACGCCCGTGCGTGCGTTAAGTCTCAGCCACCTTGGTTTAAGTTAAGTTTATCTGTTTCCAAAACCATTTTCACCCAAAGTTTCCATTTCAATTTCAGAGAATATCAACCCTAGGAAGGAAGAGTAGCATCCAGGACCATCCAATCCAGCTTGATCTTGTGCTTTGGTAGTGAGAGAAGCATGTCCAAAGGTAGGTGCTTCTTACCTCTTTCCCTTGTGTTTTGATATGCTTGATGCATGCTTTGATGCATGAGATTTGTTTCCAGCATGCTTGTGATGTTCTCCTTGTGTGCTGATGATAATTTGAGATGATTATGATGATGATTGATGCATATATTTATGTTATGTGTGAGAATATGTGCTTATATATGCTTTTGTGATGGGTTGGATGTTGAGCATGAGATTTGAAGTTATGGAAAGGGAAAATATGCTTATATGAAGTGTTTTGCATGTGGGAAATGTTAATTTGAGTTTGAGATGAGATTTGGCTAGGAATCGAGTTGATTCCAAGCGGTCATGGAAGTGTAGAGCAGGACACACGCCCGTGCATGCATAGCGCACGCCCATGCATGCTGGCTATGAGAAATATGCTTGAAAATCATAGAACCATGCACGTCCACATGCACGAGTGGCTCACAGTCCTGTGCAAGCCACATGACACGCACGCCCGTGCGTCAGGCAGAAAAGAGAAAAATAAGAAAGAAATGAGAAATATGCACAGTAAAAACCATCCAATGAATATGAAACAGTAAAATAAGCTTAGTTAAGCTTACATGATGCATTATATACACAGCATAGCATGGCATGCCATACAAAGTTTTCAGAAATGGATCCAAGGATCCGAATTCATGTTTTCAGTTGAAAAACATAGATTTTAGGGGTGAATACGAGGGGGCACTTGTGAGTTTCAACATTCCCATTGCATCAGGAGCTATATGCTCATTACTAGCCCTATGTATTGGCATTTGCCGGGGTGCTCAGTTAGTAGATCATAGGTTTCCTGATCCCAAGATCAGATGTAGTATAGCGTGAAACAGTAAATGAACAGAACATGAGACACCGTGTAAAAGACACGAACAGCAAAATATCAGAATATGAAAAGCCATGTAATAATACGTGAATTGCAGAAAGCAAGTAACAGAACAGAACAGTAAAGATAATGAATATCAGTAAGAGAGATTAGTGAGTCAAGTTAGACCGCTCAGATTTCTCTTCATTCTAGGTTGTTTACGTATACTCATATACGTATTTTACGACCTAGTATGAGATAGTATCCAGTCAGTAAAGATAAGAATGCTAGAATAAGTCTGTTCTGTATGAGATGATGTGGCAATCCTTCGAGAAGGATTGGTTTAGGGTTAGAGGTAGGAAGCGCTTACTGGGTGAATTTATCACTCACTCCCTACTTTCCTTTCTCTTGCAGGTCAGTATGTTGGGGGCTGGGATAAGGAGTTGGCTGCCATCTAAGATCCAGTTGCTTTTGTTTTGCAGCATGCTTCGGTTTGCATGCTTGTACAGTTTTCTTTGCATGTTCATGTACATGTTGTATCACACACACTTTCCGCAGATATTTTAATATAATCAAGTTTTATTTGGGCGTGTATATGTATGTATATAGTTACACCACAGGTTTTCCACTATAGTATTTCAGATCAGCTTAGGTATTCTGGTTGGATATTATTGACCATATTTTGCTTAATTATTTATTATTATATTTTCATTTACTTATAGAACAGTAGTGAACTGTAATACCTAGTTGGAGTGCCTACATATACTTTGAAAACTTATGCATGTAAAACATTTATTTTTTTTAAACATTGTTTTGGCATGTTATGTCATGTGACATTACATTGTATTAAAGCTTAACATTTTCTTAAGATTTTTTATTAAGATTTTTTTCTTAATAATTAATCTTTATAATTTTCTTACCAATCATTATAGAGTTTCTCCTATAATTCTTATTACATTTTTCTTGATGCTTTATAATTTTCCTTATTACTAATTTGTTAAATTTTTAGAAACTTCTCTTAATTAATCTTTTATAATGTTCTATAATTTTCATAATTTATAATTAATTAATTTTCTTTAATTCTTACATTTCGTGTCACACCTAATTTCTACACTCACACGAGAATGACTTTTACAGATGAGTGTGACTTAGCACCTCATAGTTATGTCACTAGAAAGACCAACTCAACATCCTTTCTTTATCAATATTCATCATTTACACATCAAATATTCATCAATTATCAACAACTCACATAATCAATTACATTAAACTTGCAATTTATTCAATCACAAGCACAAAGTATCCTAAGCATGTTTCTAATTAGCAAATTCATCTTAGATCAACAAATTTTCATGAAATAGATTTGAAAATAGTGCTGATGCATACCTGGAAGCAACGCTTCACAATTCATAACATATAATCTCAAATTAACATGTAATTATCCTAGATCTAAATTATTTAACATCGAACATCAAAATTACATTAGATCTTCCATTAATACATGTAATCATATTCATTTCATGTTATTCCTTCATAGAGCATGTTTTATCAGTATCTAATCACGAATCACAGCCAACACAAAAGAAAATAAAGCTTAGGAAAACACTTATCTCTAGTACCTAAGAACAAGCTCTTTCTCTCTCTTGGTATATTTCACTTCTCAAATCATATCTCAGCTCTTTACTCTTCTCCCTCAGTTCTCAAGTGAGTGCTCTCTAGAATGCTCATGAAAACATAAATGAAACTTCATGAATTTGAATGGAAAATGTTTTATATAGCCATGTCAAAATTGCACTCACGCACGGTCATGTATCTTAGGATGTAGAGTTATGTGTGACAAAAATTTTAAATTTTTGCACCTTTTCAAATTATACATCTAGCAGTCTCCAAAAGTGACACATATACAAGCCAAATAAAGCCCCTAAATGACCATTTTATCCTTGTGCTTACTTGAATTGATTTCTAACCCTAACATCTCATTTTTCCTATAAATTACCAACCTAAAAATGACCATTCTAACCTTAGGTTGTTACATTCTCCCCCTTCATAAAATTCTATCCCCAAAATTACCTAAACAATTTTGGGAATCTCATTCTGAACTCTGACTCTAGTCCTAAGTAACCCCCTCATACCACTAATTCCTCCATAATATCTTGACCAACTAAATCTTTTTCTTCCTTAGGTCTTAACATTATGATCCAAAATTTAAACTAGCCACTCCTGATAACTTAGATTTTTAGCCAAATCCAAATCTTGAACCTTCAAAACATGTGACTCATCCTTAACATATCTCCTTAATAGAAAAACATTGAAGACATTATGGATTCAATCCATACTCATAGGCAAGGCTAACATGTAGGTAATACTATTCACTCTCTCTAACACCTCATACAGCCCAATAGAATGAGGAGCTAACTTACCTTTCCTACCAAACCTTAGCACACGCCTATAAGGAGTAACTCTCAAAAATATCTTATCTTCCACTTGAAACTCTATCTCCCTATAACTCTTATTAGCAACTCTTTTGTTGATCCTAGGTTTGTCTCATCTGATGTTAATCATCTGAATCTGATTAATCATCCTCTGAGTTATCACAAGACCTATAATAGCCTCTAAAGAATCTCTCAATATCCTAATACAAAGGAGACCTACATCTTCTATCATATAAAGTCTTAAATGAAGCCATCTGAATTGTAGATAATAACTATTATTATATACAAACTCCATCAAAGGTAACAATTAAACCCAACTTGACCTATGATTCATGCAACAAGCTTTTAATATATCCTCTAGTATATGATTAGTCTTTTCAATTTAACTATAAGTCTATAGATGATGTGTAATATTGAAGCATAACCTAGTCCCCAAAATCTCTACAAACTACCCCAGAAAGTAGACAAAAACCTTGAATCTCTATTTGAACTAATAATCTTGGGAACCCCATGTAGCCTCATTATTTTTCTAACATATAACTGGTTTAACTAATATATAGACATTCCCTTTTGAATCAGTAAGAAATACGCTAACATACTTATTCTATCTATAATTACCCATATACCATTATAACCATTCTACACTTTACGAAAACCTACTATAAAGTCCATGCAAATGTTTTCTTATTTCCACTCAAGCACACTCAAAGGTTATAACAATCTAAAAGGTTTTTAATGCTCTACTTTGACTTCTTGACAAGTGAAACATCTAGCCATAAAATCAACTATAGCTTTTTTTATACTCGACCACCAAAAGACTCTCCTAAGATCTTAGTACATCTTAGCACTACTTAGATGCACTGCATATGTAGCATCCCATGATTAGAAAAGCCCTTAGGGGTAGAATTTTGGGGTTAGATATGAGATTTAGAAATAGATTGGAAGTTTAGAAGAGTTTAGGGGTGAGATAGTAAGTTTCCAGAGCTTGTGTGGCTTTCGCATGATTCCCTTTGGGAGGTTTCAATCATGCGTAGCGTGAAAAATGAATTATATTCATTTTCCCTTGAGCACTCCCGTGTACTGTGCCCTGCACACTCGTGCAGGTGAGTAGAAGAGAGAGAGACGAGAGATTTAAGTGTTTTCATCGAGCTTTTATCCTATTTTCAGCCAAGTTTCTCTTTGTTTTTAGTGGTTCCCAGCCTTATAACTGAAATCCAGCATCCAATAGCTCCTAATCCAGCTAGAGAAGGAAGAGAATAGATAGAAAGAGAGATTTCCAGCAGCCATGGCAAGAGGTAAGTGTTTCCTTACTTCTTCCTTGAGTTTCCCAGCTTGCATTTGATGATTTGAAATGCTTGGATGTGTTCCTAGCAATTTTATGAGCTATGTGCATGTTTATATGTTGATATATGATGAAATGATGCATAAGATGATGATTTCCGCCCATGAACCATGCTTGCTTTGCTTGTGTATGTGTTTACGTGAGAGAATGGGTGTTTTGATGGTGGATTGAGTTGTGATTGATGAAGAATGAAATTGAAGTGCTTTGCATGCTTATAGAAGTATTAGAAATGCATGTTTTTAATTAATTTGAGTTTGGATGTGAAATGGTATTGTTTCCAACATTTTCAGGTGAGTGTTGTCGATACAAAGCAAGACACACGCCCGTGTGCCCGCATGAGCATGCCTGTGTGCCTTTGTTTCTGCAAGGACATGCCCATGTGCACGACCTATTTACAGAGGACATGCCCGTATGTCCTAAGGGACATGGTCGTATGCTTGATTTTCAGTGAAATACCTAGATTTTTTTCCAGAAGTGATCACGATCGGCTGCACAGCCAGCATACGACCCCGTGCATCTGGGCACATGCCCGTGTGCCTTTGCCATGCACGTTCGTGTGTGTCTCTTGCACGCCCTTGTGCCTTGCTCACACGCCCGTGCGCCAACATGTTTTCCCAAAAAAGGTTTTAAATGAATTATAAGGTATGGGAAACTTTTTCAATGGCTAATAAGCATCAGATAAGCATAAAATCAGATAATAAAGGCTACATAAGCATTTCATAGCATGACATGCAACATGAGAAAGGATCAAGGGATTCGATTTCCTTAGCATTCCGCATTCAACATTCATAACCTGATATCCGGGTTAGAGTTTTAGGTGAACTCGAAGGGGGCATCTATGGGATTTCAACCTTCTGACACCAGTCAGATCGTCCAGCATTTCATATTCAGTTTTCTAGCTTATCGCTAGACTATTTAACCTATATGGTCAAGATGTCGAATCCCTATGTTTATCAGCTTGATCAGTATAGCAGGTATCTTCGGATACATAAATATTCAGATGCATACATATTCAGTTTCCAGTATGTTCAGCATGACATTACTCATATTTCATGCCATGAATAAATAACGAAATCCAAATAATAGAATGAGCAGTGTATCCAGATTCTAGCAAGCAATTAGATGAATATTAGGGCCAAGGCCAGATATGTGTTGTGTGTTTGCTTACTCGGGTTGAGGGAAGAAAGGATTGCTTACTAGGTGATCTTTATCACTCATCCCTTTCCTTCTTTTTTTTTTTTTAAGGTTTACGTGCTGTCAGTGAGGAGCGGATGGACCGTGGTTGACGGAAGAGGGCCCCATACTAGTTTTCAGTGTACAGTTTTGGCTTGTTGGGTCTTAAATTGTAAATGTTTAATTTACTCAGTTGTATATTTGTACAGAAATAGAATATATATATATATATATATATTTGTGAAAAAACCCTTTTGGGCCCATTGTACATTTGTATAGTATGTATTTCAGCATGTAGTTTCAGACAAACAGTTGTTCGCCAAGTTCTCTAAGTATGAGTTTTGGCTTGATAGAGTGACATTTTTGGGCCATGTAGTTTCAGCAGATGGTATCTCAATAGACCTTAGTAAAGTGGAAGTTGTGCTGAGTTGGCCGACGCCGAAGACAGTAAAAGAAGTGAGAAGTTTGCTTGGTTTAGCAGGCTACTACAGGAGATTCATTGAGGGGTTCTCTAGTCTAGTGAAGCCTCTCACTGCTTTGACCAAGAAAGAGAGTCCATTTAAATGGACAGAGGAGTGTTAGATGCGTTTTCAAGAGCTCAAGTAGAGATTGACTAGCACTCCAGTGTTGGCACTACCTCAAGAGGGGGTAGAATTCGACATTTACACAAATACGTCCCATCAGGGGATCGGGGCAGTTCTGATGCAATCTGGTAGGGTAATTGCCTATGCCTCTAGGCAATTGAGAGATCATGAGTTAAGATACCTTACCCATGACTTGGAATTAGCTGCAGTCGTGTTTGCCATGAAGATTTGGAGACATTATCTTTATGACGTCAAGTGTAGCATATATTCAGACCATAAGAGTCTGAAATACTTCTTCGCTTAGAAAAAGCTCAACATGAGGCAGAAAAGATGGTTAGAGTTGGTGAAAGATTATGACTGCGAAATCAAGTATCACCTAGGAAGAGCTAATGTAGTGGCTGATGTGTTGAGTAGGCGAGTGGCCTTATCCAGTCTTTCAATTCAGAGAGAGTTGTAGTATGAGATTGTCAGAGAGCAAATTGAGATAGTGACTGTCAGTTTCTCTAGACTGTAGATCAGATCCTCCTTGTTTGATGAGATCAGAGATAGCTAGATGTTAGATGAGTGGACTTAGAGTATACTTCAGAAGATGTCAGAGAGATCAATGGTAGATTTTGAAGTCAGAGATGGGATCTTGAAGTTCAGAGATAGAGTTTGTGTGCCCTAGAGTTCAGAATTGAGACAGAAGATTTTGTCAGAGGTGTACAGTGTGGTGTATTCAGCACACCTAGGCAGTACAAAGATGTACCAAGATCTCAAGAGATATTTCTAGTGGTCAGGAATGAAGAAAGACATAGCAAACTTCGTCTCTAAATGTCTGATATGTCAGCAAGTTAAGGCTGAGCACCAGAGACCCTCAGGTTTACTTCATCCTTTGAGTATTCCTGAGTGGAAGTGGGAAGACATTTCTATGGATTTCATCTTCGGTCTTCCTAGAGTCCAGAGAGGATTTGATGGTATTTGGGTGATAGTGGATCAGCTTAGCAATTTAGCTCACTTCCTACCTGTCAGGCAGGGTATGTCTACAGATCAGCTAGGACGGTTGTACATCAAAGAAGTGGTCAGACTTCATGGTGTTCCTAAGACCATTGTGTCAGACAAAGACTTCAAATTCCTGTCAACTTTCTAGAGAGCATTACAGAGATCATTGGGAACCAGACTGCAATTCAGTTCAGCATATTACCCTCAGACAGATGGCTAAGAGTCTGTTGTATGGACTTTCAGACCAATTGGGCAGAGTTACTTCCTCTAATGGAGTTTGCCTACAACAATAGTTATCAGAAAACCATTCAGATGGCTCCATTTGAAGCTTGTATGGTCAGAAGTGTAGGTCTCCTCTTAATTAGGATGAGATTGGGGAGAGAGATTCTTTGGAGACAATTGTGGGTCCAGAGACTACTCAGAGGATGATTGAGCAGATCAAGATCATTAGGCAGAGAATGAGACAGGCCCATGATCGATAGAAGAGTTATGCTGATTTGAGGCATAGAGAGATTAAGTTTTCAGTAGGTGACAGAGTTTTTCTGACAATTGCTCCCTACAAGCAAGTTTTTAGATTTGGCAAGAAGGGAAAGTTAGCCCCTAGATTTATTGGTCCCTACGAGATACTTGAGAGAGTGGGGACAGTTGCCTACAGACTAGCACTGCCAGCCAGCAAGGACAGAATCCACAATGTCTTCCATGTGTCGCAATTGAGGAAGTATGTGGGAGATCCATCTCACGTGCTTCAATTTTCAGATGTTGACTTGGCAAAAGACTTGAGCTACCAAGAGCAGTCAGTGTAAATTCTGGAGTACAAGGTCAAAGCCCTTAGAAATAAAGAAATCCCACTAGTAAAAGTCTTGTGGCATAACCAGAGAGTAGAGGAAGCCACTTGGGAGGTAGAAACTGAGATTAGGGATAGGTTCCCAGAATTGTTCAGGTAAATTCTAGGGTCAGAATTTTTATAAAAGGGGAGCAATGTAGCATCCTATAATTAGAAAAGCCCTTAGGGGTAGAATTTTAGGGTTAGATGTGAGATTTAGAAATAGATTGGGAGTTTAGAAGAGTTTAGGGGTGAGATAGTAAGTTTCCAGAGCCTGTGTAGCTTTCGCATGATTCCCTTTGGGAGGTTTCAATCATGCGTAGCGTGACAAATGAATTTTATTCATTTTCCCTTGTGCACTCCCGTGCAAGTGAGTAGAAGAGAGAGAGACGCGAGATTTAAGTGTTCTCACCTAGCTTTTATCCAATTTTCAGCCAAGTTTCTCTTTGTTTTTAGTGGTTCCAAGCCTTAGAACTGAAATCCAACATCCAGCAGCTCCTAATCCAGCTAGAGAAGGACGAGAATAGATAGAAGGAGAGATTTCCAATAGTCATGGCAAGAGGTAAGTGTTTCCTTTCTTCCTTGAGTTTCCCAGCTTGCATTTGATGATTTGAAATGCTTGGATGTGTTCCTAGCAAGTTTATGAGCTATGTGTATGTTTATATGTTGATATATGATGAAATGATGCATAAGATGATGATTTCCGCCCATGAACCATGCTTGCTTTGCTTGTGTATGTGTTTACGTGAGAGAATGGGTGCTTTGATGGTGGATTGAGTTGTGATTGATGAAGAATGAAATTGAAGTGCTTTGCATGCTTATAGAAGTATTAGAAATACATGTTTTTAATTAATTTGAGTTTGGATGTGAAATGGTATGGCTTTCTACATTTCCAGGTGAGTGTTGTCGATGCAGAGCAAGACACACGCCCGTGTGCCCGATGAGCATGCCTGTGTGCACTAAATGTGCATGGCCTGTTTACAGAGGACATGGTCATGTGTCCTGAGGGATACGGTTGTGTGCTTGATTTTTAAGGAAATGCCCAGATTTTTTTCCAAAAGCGAGCACGATCGGCTACACAGCCAGCGTACAACCCCGTGCGTCTGGGCACACGCTCGTGTGTCTTTGCCATGCACGCTCGTGTGTGTCTCTTGCATGCCCGTGTGTGTCTCTTGCACGCTCATGTGTCTAGCTCACACGCCCGTGCGCCAACATATTTTCCCAGAAAAGGTTTAAAATGAATTATAAGGTATGGAAAACCTTTCCAATGTCTAATAAGCATCAGATAAGCATAAAATCAGATAATAAAAGCTGCATAAGCATTTCATAGCATGACATGCAACATGAGAAAGGATCAAGGGATCTGATTTTCTTAGCATTCAGCATTTAGAACCCGATATCTGGATTAGAGTTTTGGGTGAACTCGAAGGGGGCATCTATGGAATTTCAACCTTCTGACACCAGTCAGATCATCCAGCATTTCATATTCAGCTTTCTAGCTTATCGCTAGACTGCTCAGCCTACATGGTCAAGATGTCGAATCCTTGTGTTCATCAGTCTAATCAACACAGTAGGTATCTTCGGATACATAGATATTCAGATGCATGCATATTCAGTTTCAAGTATGTTCAGCATGACATTACTCATATTTTATGTCATGAATAAATAACGAAATCCAGATAACAGAATGAGCAGTGTATCCAGATTCTAGCAAGCGATTAGATGAATGTTAGGGCCAAGGCCAAGTGTGTGTTGTGTGTTTGTTTGCTCGAGTTGAGGGAAGTAAGGATCGCTTATTGGGTGATCTTTATCACTCATCCCTTTCCTTCTTCCTTTCTTTTCAAGTTTGCATGCTGTTAGCGAAAAGCGGGTGGACCATGGTTGATGGGAGAGGGCCCCACACCAGTTTTTAGTGTAAGGTTTTGTTAGGTTAGGTCTTAAATTTTTTTTTTTCAGTTGTATAACAAAAACAGAATATATATATATATATATATATATATATATATATTTGTGAAAAAAGCCCTTTTGGGCCCATTGTACATTTGTATAGTATGTATTTCAGTTTCAGCTTCCGCACGCGTATAAATGTATAGTAGCAGGTTTTTTTTCGTAGGATTCCTATCACATGTACTCAAATCCCAGTATATTAATAAAAAGAAAAGACATTATTCAGCAGCAGGGGTATGCGTGGTGACGGGTCCTACAGCATATACCACACTATAAGCCTTAACCAAAATCCTTTATCTCAATCTAGCATTCTCAAGCATATAAACTTTACCTTTGAATCTTTGAATCTCATTTTTCAACTCAAAATTAGGCACTGAACCTTCTGTAATCCTCTAAATCACCCTCCAATACTAGTTATCCAATAACTACCTAACTTGAATATCCTATAACAAGGTCAACACAATCTATAGCCTAGAGAATCCAACAGTCATGATCTTAATATACTCTCTACTAATGTCACATTGTAACTCTCTCTAAACAAAAATCGTAGAAAAAGCCTACTTTTTTACTCAAATCATAATAACTATATTGCTTTTACCAGAATGATATCTGATCTCACAATCATAGTCCTTAGTTAACTTTAACTATCTCATCTGCCCTACATTGAGCTCCCTTTATAAAAAAAAAAAAAACTTTAAACTCCTATGATTTGAATCAATATAACACCTCAATTCATACAAATAATATCTTCAAATCCTTAAAGCAAATACTATAGTAGCTAACTCCAAAACATAGGTAGAATACCTTAATTCATAATCCTTTAACTGTTTAAAGGCATAGGCAATCACCTTACCCACTTGTATCGACACTATACCAATCCTCTAATGAGATGCATCAACATAGATATCATAGTCAACTCTCTCCTTTGGTGATGCCAACACCAAAACACTAGTCAATATTTGTTTTAACTCTTGAAATCGAGTCTCACACTTCTCAATCTAAACAAAGAAAACCTCCCTTTTAGTCAAAGTAGTCAAGGGTCTTATCAAATTGGAAAATCCCTTAATAAATCTCTAACAATAATCAGCAAACCTAAGAAAACTCTTCACCTTATTGTCGTCTTCGATCTCTACTAATTCAACACTGCGTCTACCTTACTTTGATCCATAAAAATACCTTTGACAAACCCTACATGCCTTAAAAAGGTCGTCCTATCCAGCTAGAAATAATACTTAGAAAACTTGGCATTCATTTGTTGATCTTTTAACCTCTACAGCACAATCCTCAAATGCTTCTCATGCTCTTCTTTGCTCCTCAAATAAACTAAGATATCATCAATAAACACCACAACATATCTATCAAGACAATCTTGGAATACCTTATTTATCAAATTCATAAATATTATAAGAGTATTAACGAACCCAAAAGGCATCACCAGAAACTCATAATGGTTATATCTTGTCCTAAAAGTAGTATTGGGTATATCATTATCAATTATTAGAACTTGATGATACCTAGACCTCAAATCAATCTTAAAAACACCACTGCCCTTTTTAGTGGATCAAAAAAATCATCAATCTAAGATAATAGATATTTATTCTTCACAATCACCTTATTCAACTCCCTATAGTCGATACACATCCTTATCAACCTAACTTTTTTCTTAATAAACATAACAGAAATACCCCAAGGTAAAAAACTTGGCCTAATAAACTTTTTATCTAACAACTCCTATAGCTGCTTTTTTAACACTTATAACAGAGCTGAAGCTATCTTATATGGAGTCTTAAAGATAAAAGCTATACTAAGGACTAACCCATGCTCTTTAACTATAAGCTCCTTTTCGATACTCAACCTAAATCTACTTTTACACACTATATTAGCTAAAAGGCCTATATAACTCTTACACAACATCTTCTTCACCTTAACACATAAAATTGTCATACTACAAATCCTACCATTTCTAAATGTAAACTAATTGTCACATAGCTAGAATATAAACTTTCTCCTCTTACAATCAATCTTTGTTTCATATTTACCAAAGAAATGCATACCTAAATCATATTAAAAACTGTCAACTCTATAACAATCAAATATGCCCTCATAAGTTTGTCCTGCATCATAACCACCTGATTTACCAATATCTTATCACTTACTACTATACCACTATCAGACAACTTGATACAAATCCTTAGTCTGCAATACTGGAAACCAACCCTAGTTTATCCATCATAACTTAAGAAATAAAGTAATGTATAGTATCATAATCAACTAAAACAAAAAAAGGGTATCATAGAGAAATAATTGACTAGTCACTCTATGTCATATTGAAGCATAATCTAGTATCTAAAAATTTTTGCTAACTATCTTAGAAACTAGACAAAAACCTTGAATCTCAATTAGAAATTATGACTCTAAGAACCCCATGTAGCCTCACTATCACCCTAACATAAAATTAACCCAACTAATCTATAAACATCCTCTCTTAAATAGGCAAGAAATGCATTCACTTGTTCAATCTATGCAAAATCACTTATACTCAATTATAACCCTATTGCGCTTTTGGAAGACCTACTATATAATCCATGGAAATGTTATCTCATTCAACTCAAGCACACTCAATGGCCATAACAAACCAAAACGTCTCTAATGTTCTACTTTCACTTGCTAAAAAGTAAAGCATCTTACCACAAAATCAGCTATATTTTTGCTCACATCTAATCGCCAAAACTCCCCCTAGAGACCTTGATACATCTTAACACTCTTGAATATGTTATATATACTATAAGCTTCAGCCAATATCCCCTATCTTAACCTAGCATCCTCAAGTATACAAACTTTACTTAAGAATCTTATAATCTTATCTCTGAACTCGAAATCACTCATTAAACCCTTTCTAATCCCTTTAAATTATCTTTTGGACTTGATCATCAGATAATTGTCAAACCTAAGTGTCATTTAATAGAGTCAACACAATTTGTAACCTAAAGAACCAAGTAATCACAATCTCAATCTATTCTCTATTAATCTCATGATATAACTCCCTCTGAATAGAAATCTTAAGTAAAACCATTTTCCTACTCAAAGCATCAATAACCATATTAACCTTACTCAGACGATACTTGATCCTATAATCATAATTGTTAACTAACTCCAACCATCTCACTTGTCTCATATTAAGGTCCTTTTGTGAAAAGAAATACTTACTCTTATGATCCAAATAAATGTTACACCTTACTCTATAGAGATAATGCCTTCAAATCTCTAGAGCGAAGATAACTATAGCTAACTCTAAGTCATACATAGAGTACCTCAACTTATAATCCTTTAAGTGTCTAGATACTTATGCTATCACCTTACCAACATGTATCAACACTATGCCAATCCCCTAATGCAATGCATCAATATAAATATCATACTCAACTTATTCCTCAAGCAATACTAATACCTCTATTTTAACTCCTAAAATAAAGTCTTACACTTCTCAGTCCAAATTAAAAGAACCTCTCTCCTAGTTAAAGCTACTAAAAGCCTTAAGACTAGAGAATCCCTCAATAAACCTCTGGTAATATCTAACTAACCAAGGGATACTTTTCACTTTCTTACCCACCCTTAGCCTTTGCCAACTTAGCACTGCCTCATCTTACTCAAATCAATAGAAATACCTTCAATCGACACCATATGCCCCAAGAAGGTCATGTTATCCAACGAAAATTCATATTTAGAAAACTTAACATACAATTGCTATCTCTCAACCTCTGTGACACAATTATCAGATGCTCTTCATGCTCTTTTCTACTTCTTAAGTACATTAGAATATCATTTATAAATACGACTAAAGTCTTAAAATATACTATTTATCAAGTTCATAAACATTGCAAGAGCATTTGTAAACCCAAATAGCATCACCATAAACTTGTAATAGTCATACCTCATCTTCAAAGTAGTCTTAGGTATATCATTATCAACTATCCAAACCTCAAATCAATCTTAGAAAACACCATTACCCCTTATTGATTAAACATATCATTAATCCTAGGCAAAGGATACTTATTCTTCAAATTCACCTTATTCAACTCTTTGTTGTTGATACATATCTTCATGAACCTATCTTTTTTCTTAATAAATAAAATAGAGCACCCCAAGGTTAATAACTCGACCTATGAACTTTTTATCTCACAACTCTTATGACTATTTTTTCAACTTGAAACTCAGTTTGTACTATCCGATACGAAGTCTTAGAAATAAGAGTAACAATAGAGACTAATTTAACACTAACATCTACCTCTCTTAGGTGTTAACCCTAAAAGATCTTCAAGAAATATGTCTACAAACTCCCTTACTATAAACACCTTATCAATACTCGACGTAGATCCACTCCTATACATTATATTGGCTAAAATCCCTACACAACCCTTGCTCAACATCTTTTTTACCTTAACACATGAAATCATGATACCTTGAATCTTATTTTTTACAAACATAAACTAATCATGACCTAACTAAAATCTAACATTTTTTCTCTTATAATCAATATTCTCTCTATATCTACCCTAGAAATCCATACCTAAGATCACATTAAAATCTGTCAACTTTATAATGATCAAATCTACCCTCATAAATCTACCTTATATCACAACTACTTGATCTACTAGTATCTTATCGCTTACCATAATACCACCATTAAGAAACTCTATACAAATCTCCAAGTCTATAACACTAAGAATCAACCCTAGTCTACCCAAAACAACTTGAGAAATAAAATAATATGTAGTACCATAATTAACTAAAGCAAAAAATGAAATATCATGAAAGAAAAACTGACTAGTCACTACAAATAAATTAGCATTAGCTTGCTTCTAACGTACAATATAAACTCAAGCTCTACCTCTTTCAAAAATATCAATACCTCTCCTGGATAAACACTCTAAAATTTGATGACCTAGTAGACAACACTTACAACACATATTCTACCTTATTAGATAGTCTCTTGGATGTTTCTTGCCATACTTAGCATACACTAGTAGCTTAACTCTAGCCTTTTTGCCTTCTTTATACTCTTTCTTTGCTACAATGGTCTCTTACCCTTATCTCTCCCTTTCTTAACCTCTTAAAACATGTTTATTCTTCTCAAACACAACTTAGACCTCAATGCTCTCCCTAGAGCCTTTTGATACCTCTACAGAGGAACCACACCTAACATCACACCTCTAGTAATCATAAAATTTCAGTTATGCATAAATTTTTGCATCGTACCTTTTTTAAACTAATCAATCCTAACATATACCTTACTAGGGCATTGAACATGGTAGCATACTCCTTAATCGAACTTGTCCCTTGTTTCAACTCTTTAAAATTCTAGGCTCACCATAAACCACATCAACACTCTAGTACTCCTTATCAAACATATATTAAAACTCTCTTTAGCTCAATCTTTCCTCATTAATCATATCCTTACAAGGTTTTACCAAACTTTTGCGTTAATTCTTAATATATATACAAAACATATCTCACTGTTTCTGTATTAAACATGTTAAACAACCCCATAACACTTTCAACTACCTCTATCCACTCTTTGGCAATAGTAGGATCTCTTGAGCCATTAAATCCTAGTAGTTGATAAACACCCAATGAACTGTAAATAGAATGTAATCTATTTCCACCTCTTATAATCCCACTTGTAGTCTCAGAACTTCACTTTAACCATTGATCTATCATAGGGTCCTAGATTACCACCTTCTTTTATGGCATTTCTAATCATCTTCCATACATCCTCTATGCTCAAACTCACTCAAATGGCCTAAGACCCTCTCTTATATCTAAAATTTTCAAGTCTAGACAACATAGCCCTTATATCTAAAATTTTATTACACAATATTAGAAAATTATAATTTCATTAAACTACATATTAACATACGTACACTGAGTAGGTACTACAAGTACGAACAATCAGGATATGCTAATGCTAGATTCATGCAATTTTTCAAAAATAATGCACTTCGAAAACAAGTTTTTCATTTAAACACTCTTAAATCAATTTTAAAAACAATTTTCTAAAAATCACCTTGAAAATATGACCTAATTCTTACTGTGATACCAGAAATTGTAATACTACTATATGATTTTTTTTTCCACATATTAATATATAATAGTATCATAACATACTCAAACATATTTACTTTGCGGAAGCTTAAACCATACATTCATTCATACAAATTTGGACATGTAAAACATTTATCATTCTTTACTAAAAATCTTATATATTATTAATGCATAAAAATGTCTAAAAAATTAAGTGTGAAATTTTAATAAAATTGTAATAAAACTCAAATCGTAATGCTGATAAAGTGTAACTATACACAAAATACATGAAAATTGTACAATACTTTATCATTGTATAACAACTAAACATATGATATCTCGTTTAGAGCAATCTCATAGCACTTTTCAGTAGCTTAAACATAATCCACAAAGAAAGAAAATTTTGGGATAAGTGACAAGTCACTCAATAAGCATTTCTTAACCTCATATATGTAATCATATATTTTAGTATTAGTGTCTTATCATACTTCTTATTTTATTTCTTATCTTATACTTTGTACTTGTCTTATTACTCTTGTGTTATCTTTTCTCTTAATCATGTCATGTCATGTATGTCTTGATGTAAAACATGTTGAAATCCAAGACTTAGCCCAAAGGATTGCTTAAAACATATTTTCTAGGAAACTCATATTCAATATAAAGATCTTATCATAAATCATATCATAGTTTATCCAAAGTTCTCATCATAAAACTTATCTTAAAATGTTTCTTTCTCATAAAAATCATGCATAAAATCCTTTCTTAAAACATTTAAGTTGATCAAATTGATAAATATAGGGATTTAACAGCACAACCATGTGAGTTTAACTAATGCACAATCAACACTCTCTCTAATGAGCTTGGTCTATGATAATGTCTTTTCTCTCTAACAAATATTGATTTTCCTCTCTAATAGGGGTATGAACCCATAGATGCCCCATAGTATCTACTTCTAAAAAATGTCCAGAATATTAGGTTTTCTACTTAAAACAACTAATTTCGTTGAAAAAATTACTTTGGCGTGTCATGCTATGTGATACTCATCATATATTAAAGTTTAACATCTTCCTAATATCATTATTAGTATTCTCTTAATAATATTTTTTATTAATTCTTATGATTAGTAATTATAAGGTTTCTCTTATAATTCTTTTATTAATAAAAATTAAATTTATAATTTTTATTTCTCATTAATTCTAGTAATATTCTAGTAACTTCCCTTAATTAAGCTCACTTAACCTTATATAACTTTTTTGTAATTTAAGCTTATTTATCTTCTAAAATTTCTTACACTACCTTATCGTGCACCATAAAGTTACACAACATGACCTTCTTAAACTCTATAGTTAAAGCAAAATTGACACATACACAACTATAATTCGACACCTCAAGGTAATGCCTCCAGCAAGACAACATTATCACTCCTCTAGTCATGCACACATAACATGTACAACTATAACATTGTAGAATGCAACCACACAATTGTGCATTGTATTCTACTATTGTAGATCTTAGCTAAATAGCCACAGATCGACTCAATTCTCCACTCAAACTATAACTAAACTCCATCAACAACATTGTGTCATCAATATGCATCAATTATATATCAAATTTCCATCAATTAACAACAATCTCATCATCAATCACATTAAAAACTCTTAATTCTTCAAATCACAACATAGGCATATCCTAAACATGTTTTTATTATATCATATTATCTCAGATAATATAATTATAATGAAATCAAAATGAAACATCACAAATGCATATTTGGAAGCACCACTTCACGAGTCATAGCATACAATTCAAGATTAAGCATGTGAATAAACTAAATCTAAGTGATTTAATTTAAAACAATCATAAATTTATTAGATCTTCCATTATTAACATATAATCGTCATAGTTTCATATCATTCCACCATAGAACATGTTTTATCATCATTTAATGATGAGAAAAAAGCCATCATAGATACAAACTCATCATAAGAAAGAGAAGAAATACTTACTTGGAAACCTTATGACAAGGTTTTCTCTCTCTCTAGGTGAATCTTAATCCTCAACTCACATCTCAACTGGCCTTTCCTCTTGCTCTACTCTCTAGTGAAGACTCTTTGAATTCTCAAGAAAAATCAAATGAGAAATTATGAAACTCAAATAAAAATTATGCACTATATAGTCACACCAAAACTACGCTCACACACAATCGTGTATCCTAAGATGTATGATCGTGTCTGACATGATTTTAAAATTTTCACGTCTTTATATGTTGTACACATAGTAGCCTCTAAAGGTGACATGTGTATGAGCCAAATAAAGTTCTAAAATCACCATTCTACCCTTGGGCTCACTCCATACAATTTTTAACTCTTAAATCTTACTTTTCTCACAAATTTTTATCCTAAAATGACCATTCTAACCTTAGGTTATTACATGTATCAACCAAGTAATCCATCTAACACAACATACAAAATCAAAATGCAATAATCTAACGCATATTTTACATTCTTATTGTAGCATCTCAAGATTAGAAATGTCTTTTAGGTTAAAATTTAGGGGTTAGATGTGAGAAATAGCATTAGATTGGGAGTTAGAAAAGTTTAGGGGTGAGATAGTAAGTTTCCAAAGCTAGCGTGGCTTGCGCATGATTATCCTTGGGAGGTTTCTTTCATGCAAAGCACGAGAAATGAAGTTTCTTCATTTTCCTTTGTGCACTCCCATGCAGGTTTGAATGAAAAGAGAGATAGAGAGTTCAAGACTTTTCTCACCCGCTTTTATCCTTTTTCAGCCAAAGTTCCCTTTTTCTTTTCAGTAGCCAGTAGCTCTCAATCCAGCTAGAGAAGAAAGAAATTAGATAGAAAGAGAAGCTAGTAGCCTTGGCAAGAGGTAAGTGTTTCCTTGCCTCTTCCTTGAGTTTCCCCGCTTGTGTTTGATGTTTGAGAATGTATGGTTGTGTTTTTAGCATGCTTATAAATTATGTGAAGTGATTTTATATTGATATCAGGTAAAAGAAATACTTGTGATGATGATTTCCACCCATGAACGTGTTTGATGCATATATGTGTGAGAAAATTGGATTATAGGATGATTTGATGCTTGATTTAGGGGAATGATGTATTATTGATTAAATTGAAGTGTGTGGTGTGTTGGTTGATGCCTTAGATGTGCTTGATTGAGATTAATTGTAGATTGATTTAGCTTTGGTGTGAATCTTGCAAGTTTCAAGCAAGCTTTACCGAAGCAGAGCAGGATGTGCACCCATATGCTCTTGCTTTTATAGGGTTACGCCCATGTGCACGAAGTGTGCACAACTGATCTGTGCAGGAGGCACGCCTGTGTGCCTAAGGGACACGGCCATGCACTTGCATTTTGAGATAAAAGTGCATAAATTCTAGGAGATAGCACAACTGGCTACAAGGGCAACGCACGGCCTCATGTGTCCTCATATACGCCCGTGTTTCTTTTCTGCACGCCCGTGTGTTTGCTATGCATACCCGTGCTCAAGCCTAACATTTGATAATGAATGGGAAATGAAGCATAATGCTTGGGAAACCTTTCTAATGGCTATAAAGCATTATATAATGATAAAATGAGATAAAGTAATGCAGCATAAGTATTACATATCATGACATGCCAAGGCATTAGCATAAAAAGGGGTCAAGGGATCCGAATGCATTAGTTATTCAGTATTCAAAACCTGATATTCTGGTTAGTTGTTTCAGGTGAACTCGAGGGGGCATCTATGGGATTTCAGCCTTCTAACTACGGTCAAATTGTTTCAATTTCAAAATGTATGTATACTTCAGCTTTTTAGCATTCCGCTAGATTGTTTCAACCCACATGGCCAAGATATCGAATCTTTGTGTTCATTAGTCTAATCAGCACAGCAGGTATCTTCGAATACATAGAGATTCAGATACATGCACATTCAGTATATACTCAGTATGGCATGATACCATGACATCCATTTCATAGCATTAATTATTAATGCAATCAAGAGAAAAAGAATAAGTGATATTCAGTTTGTTGAGCAAGCGAAATGTATGAATATTTAGGCCAAGGCCAGGTATGGATTTCGTTTTGTATGCTTGTTTGGGTTAAGAGAAGTAGGAAATGCTTACTGGGTGATTTTATCACTCATTCCTTTCCTTCCTTCCATTCTTACAGTTATGTTTAGTGCTGGTGAGAAACGGGTGGACCATGGTTGATTAAAGAAGGCTCCGGTTAGTTTTCAGTTAGTCTGGCAAGATTAATTTGTAAATGTTTGTACTTCGAAATATTATACAGAAACATATATATGTAAAGTTAGTTTTGGCTACCATTGTATTTTAAAGTTTTCAACTTTCACATGCTTGTGTATAGTAGCAGTTTCTTTCTTTTCATAGGATTCCTATCACGTGTACCAAAGTTTTTAGTATATTAATAATAATAATAAAGAAATAATTAGTAGTAGTGGTATGCGCGACAGCGGGTCTTACACTTATGGCCTTAAATCACATATGCACCAATATGCGTGATCAACCATATTTACATTTCATAAGAATATTCTCAAATTATATACTAACTATAGATAATCAACCACTATTAAAAATGAACATGTAGGTATATACACAAGATGATAACTCTGATACCACTATTAGGTTGTGATAGGTTCATCAAAAGGGTGACCATGTGATAAAATACATTTTGAAATCAATTAAAGTCCCAAAACACCCCATTCAGGATCATGTCTTAATTGTATATATGAAAATAAAATACATCAAACATAAAGAGTTTAAAGTACAAATACTTGTTATATAACTCCAAGTCTTTTATGGCAAAAATTTTGATCATGTAAGTGTTCTCTTACCATCTTAAGGTGATACTTGTAATAATCCACATAAAGTAAGTAGATCTAGAGATCTTGACTTAAACTTATATGCTAGTTTGGTGTAGATAAGGTGGGAAGTATCAAGAATAAAAAAGGAATCTTAAAGAGAGAGAATATAATAAAGAGAAAGGGAAAGAATAGTCTTTTCAATCGAAACTCAAGCTGCTATTTATAAAAAATAGACATACAAGATCATATATGCTTCTCACATGAGCGTGTACTTTGATTTTTATGACCTACATGGTCTTGACGTGAAAAGTAATGGGCACATGTCTAGTACTTATTTGATTTTTTCATCTTAACACTAGAATAGATATTTCATATAGATGGTAGTTAAATTGTTATACTCACACATGATTGTGCATGAAGCATGCATAAGTGTGCACAGTTAAACTTGTCTAACACATTGTTACCTAGTAACAATGTATAGGTGTGTGTGTTAAGACACATGATTATGCACCTAGCCAAAATCAAACTTTGATCTTTAACCTAATCCATTTAAATCCAACAAGTTAATCATAGCTTTGTTCATACTTCTTACTTGGGTTAATAAACCCATTACCTCCAAAACCAAATCAATTCTTATTTACTAATTCGATAGTATCTAGATTCGATTGGATTTCATAAATAAATCATGATCAGACCTTTACAAGTCATCATGGCCACCTACTTAGTAGTGTGTCAACAAATAACTCTAAGTTTAATCAATCTAATAGTTAATGTACCATACAAACCTTTTTGCCATATTAGGCATAAAAATAATGTCATAGCCTTATTTTGACCCAGACCTACATGGATTTGGCATTAATCTTATCCCATCATGGCCACAAACTCATATGGTCTTAGATGCTCATCAATGAGCTCATAAGAGATATATTCTTTTATGCTCTACAGTGATAAATCCTCATTGGTACACTATAGCCTTTGTACAAATCGCAATACAATCAATCATCATCCTTATTGTGACCCTAATAATGGTGTCATATTAGATGGTGTTAAACTATATCGATCTTTGCATAAGATAGTCTATTGTCCTTAAAAAATTATTCATGTATACCCATCAAATTAAGAAGATATATTCTATAGACATAGGTGACACCTTTTATATAAATTTTTCATGTTAGGTCAATCCAGTGAACATGTCTAGTACACAATATATACTTATGTGTTACACTAAACTATAAGCAACAACTTTGACACATGTAAATGGTCATCATTTTTTAATAAAGTTGTTCAATACAATGATATGCTAGTCACTACTTATGCCTTGGGTCAAAATAATGTTAGGCCTACACACGTTTTCCAAAATGATCACCAATTTGAGTACATAGGTAAAATAAAACCAGTCATTTGAATTCTTCAATTTGATTCTACCATTCTAAGGGTATGTTGATTGTACAAATGCATAAGAATGATAATGCATAATCAACTAAAAGTTATCTATATTAATATACCAAATATTTACATTATACAAAGATAGGATTGGTTATAATACACATATCTTAACAATTACACCATTAACCACAATGTTGTTATCTGTTAGCTAACGACCTTGCCTATCATATCAACTAGTTTTAAATGTTTTAATTTTAAAATTTTCAACAATAATAATTGTCAATCAAAATGTATGCAATCCAACACACCATATAATCATCTTAATCAAGTCACTAAGATGAATTCAACCTAAAACAAGCCTAAAAAAAAGGTCATTTCATGCTCAAATCACTTGAATTGATAAACAATAAGGAGAAGAAAATGAATCATTAGACAAGAAAAATATTCATCTGTGAGACAAGATCAAAAATAACTACACTAACAAGGCATCGATCTCAAACCAAGCTCAAAAGTTAATGAATTAATCTTTCTTCAACTTGAGTTCAATAAGTTAATCCTTCTTTAACAACTTAAACTCAATTCGTTTAAGCTAAACCCTAAGTTGAGCCCGAACAAACTCAACTTCAATTGACATCTAAAAGATAATCGGGTAACTATACCATTAAAGGGATACATCATTTAGCTTTCAAGATGCTCTTTGTCTTCCAAATTTGAAATGGCATTCTTTTAATAGAATTATCATTATCTTTGAAATGTGCTTGATAATATGGTACATTTACAATCACAAAAATTGTTGATGACCATCTTAAAAGGCCAACATCATCAACTAAACAAATTTTGATTACGTAGTGTGATATGTTTGTAAATGCTAAATCACTTGCAAACAATATTAGTGGTCATTCAAAGATGGAATAACAAGTCTTAACCCATATGCTAGTTCATTTAGCCTTAAAATCATTCTTTCGAGTCCCAAAACACTTAGGTTAAGTGAAATAGAGCACAAAGAAAATCAAGGGAGTTTTAGCCAATTCCAAGCGTGCAAAAAAGATCAAGTCTCTACATTGTCAACTCTATTAGGATCAACTTCATCTAACTGCTCTTTGACTCCTACAAAAGATCTCCTAATCAAGTCAAGAAGCCTCCAAACTAATCAAGGCAACTAAGGAAAAATAAAGCACGTCCATGCCAAGCCAATTTTGGTCCAACCTCCAAAAGGAAAACCAAGAAGAAAGGCAACATTTTCTACCCCCATGCGCGGCACCACGACACTTGCATTCTACTCTGAAAAAAGCAAATTGGCATTGCAATGCCCATTTTGCCGCTGCAACGTCGACCAAGAATTTCAACCATTCAAGTTGATAAAGCACACCTAACCTTGCATTTTAAAGCTTATTTTGATTGTATTTTGATTAAGGTTATTTTGGTCTTTTCTTACTTAATGTATTTGCCTATATAAAGGCTATTATATCTCATTTGTAACCTAGACTTTGATGTTTGAAGTTTGAGGGGAAAAAAATTTCTATGACTTAGAGTTTGATGCTCTTGTGCCATTTCTTCAATCCTTTATCCAATTTCTTTTGCAAGAGGGGATTATTAGTGAAAAAATCAAGATGATAGATTCAAAATACAAGTTAGTGGTATCTCCTATACACTTGTTTCAAGTTTTCTTTAGACTTGATTTAGCATTCAAACTAGCGGATTCACTTCTTTTATGCTTGAATACGCATTATTTGCATTTTATTTTTCAAGTCAAGTGTTTTTTGTGTTGAGATTCGAACTTGATTATCCTGCCTTTGTTTGATTGACTGCATGTCGAGTTTATGTTAAATGGTGGCCAAAACCAAGATATTTGTAGCTTCGCATGGCGTTTGTGTGCGAACTTGGCTGGATTTAAGACTTGGTTTCAGCGAATGATTTGAAATAAATTGTGTGATTAGCGGTTCCAATTCTTGATCATAGTGGAATGGTTTTCATGCCAATAAGAGAATTGGAAAGAATCATTTATAACTTAGAACAACAAAATTAAACAATTTATGCAAAACATGAAATGAAGACAAAAAATTTTATATATTTATATATATATATATAAAGTACTCCTGTAGAGAATTATCTTCTCAGCTCCACAATCATACATTTCTCCATACAGTCAGTTGAGAGGATTTAGCATAATTGGTATTCACTCGATATATCAAACTCTATTGCCAAGGAAAACCAACCCACCCCCCACCCCCCCCCCCATCACAAAAATAATAATAATAATATAAACAAATGAAAAAAGAAACTACATACTTCATCTCAAACAAATGGGGGAACTGAACTCGATGGGGCTTCAAGATTTTGTACTCTGCACCAACAAGAGATCACAAGTTTCTGAGGCAAATTCCAGAGGAGCATTTGCAGCAACCTTAATAGACTACTGCTGGACCTAAGCATCTTGAAGTCTGGTGAAAGAACTCTGGAGTCCCCATCCATCAGCCGCATCATTTGGAAGGGATGACAGTGGGAGAAAGGATAATCATCTGCCAAGTCACATAATTCCACTCCCAAAAAATAGTGTGATAGTCAAATCAAGAAAAATGAAGAAAAATAACCATCACAGCAGTCAAAAGAGCTCCTCTGAGTTGAACTTGTTCCATGCTTCCTATTCAATGTAACAGAGGAATATAATAACGAGAAAACATGCATATCAGAGCTCAAAACAAGAAATTCAACACAAACAAAATAAAACAAATGAGATCTACAACAGGTGCAGAAGATATAATTGAACCCAGAAAGCAAAACATATTAAATAGTGTTTGAGATCTTCAAGGCATAATAATATATGAAATTTTAAGCAGGTATTTCTACCTTCAGCAAGTCAAACACCTTCTCAGCAATATATTTCTGTTGAAGATTGGCTCCTTTCTGTTGCACCTTGTCGGGATGGATGCATAAAGTTGCTTTCCTATAATGCTTCTTGACCGCAGCACCAGTAATCAAATCAGTTAAAGAAACGGGTTGCCAACCACATTCAGGCCAAAGCACCTGACGTTATAGAAAGATTCAGGAGACCAATTGATGATAACAGTAGCAAGATCATAACAAGAAATTAAACTAAGTTCATCCATTAATGAAAGAGAAAGACGTAAATCTATTGGACAATCAAAAGATGAGTCTGCAAAACCTAAAATTGTGGACAGGTGTATGCATACATGCACCTTTCATGCTTTCGAGTGAGAGAGAGGGCAAGGAATTGAAAAGTTATTCTTGCACAACTAATAATTAATATAAATGATGGGTACAGTAATGCTGTTAGCAATGAGAAGAAATCCAATGCAATGGATACATTAATGCGGTTAGCAATGAGAAAATGGCAATGAGAAATACAAGTATGCTATTAGCATCGATAAGAATTCCAATACAATGGGTACATTTAATATATTAGCAATGAGAAATTAACAATGAGTACATTTATGCTATTAGCAATCAAGTGAAATTGGCAGTTTGCCTTATAACAAGATCGCAGCTTTCCATCCCTAAATACAGGAGAGTTGACTAATTAAAAGTGATGATAACTTTGCTGGAATAGGAGCTAAAATTGGTCTTAACTGAGTTCAAACCTTTCCCATCTCTCATCCAACAACTGCATCACTATCACAAGTTTGAGGTCCAGAAGCTTCATCATCACATATAATATAAACTGTTTTATAAAGTTGTCAATGAACACATCTATGCCATTAGCAATCAAGTCAAATTGACAGTCTGCCTTATAACAAGATCATAGCTTTTCCATCCCGGAATTCATAAGAGTTGACCAATTAAAATTTTTGATAAATTTGCTGGAATAGGAGCTAAAATTGGTCTTTAATGAGTTCAAACCTTTCCCATCTCTAATCAAACAGTTGCATCACTATCACAAGTTTGAGGTCCAGAAACTTAACCATCACATAGTTATCCTACAAATGCTTTAGAGTAAATTTTAAAAATACAAATTTTGACAAAATATTGTCAGAAGAATTACATAGTAGACAAAAATCAAAATCCTTTCTTGGTTAAATATTCCAAGTAGGTGGTCCTAATTAGAGGTGCTCATGGTTCAATTTGGTTTGTTTAGAACAAATATTTTTAACCAAACCAATCAAATCGGTTTTTAAATACTTCAACTTTAAATCAAACCAAATAACACTAAAAAATATCCAAACCGAAGCTATTTACATTCAATTTGGATACTCAATTTGGTCGGTTTAAAGCCGATGTTTTAAACCAAACCAATAAAGTCCATTTTTAAATACTTCAACTCTAAACCAAACCATGCAACACTAAAAAATGTCCAAACCAAAGCGATTTACATTTGATTTGGATAGTCGATTTGACAAAAGTTAAAAAAAAAATAATAAGTAAAGTGAAAAATTTTAAAAAATCATAGAATTTTAACAAACATTAAAATAATATAACACAACAATAATAAAATTATAACGATAAAAAATTCAATAAGGATTTAAATAGCAACACAAAAAATCCTCCTAAACAAGAAAAAATTCTATTCTAAATTTTAAAGAATTTTTATTAAGAAAACTATTAATAAATTATATATTTAAAAAAAAAATACATAATTTTGCTATATTAATCAGTTTGGTTCGGTTTTATTAAGTTTTATCTTTTAAAACTGAAACCAAACCATATATTTGGTTTATAAAAATTTTAAAATCGTAATCATCCATGAAACAACGCGCACCATAGTTTTTGGTTTGGATTGAATTGGATCGGTTTGGTCGGCCAATTTGATTAATTTTTGTGCAGCCCTAGTCCTAATAGAGTCTCAATCCCTACTATCTTGGTAAGAAAACAAAGCTCTAAACTCTTAAGCACTAAACCCAACTATTACGAAGCTGTTTAACCATGCATATAATATAATCCTTTTTAAATGAATATAATACAATCACTTCAAAAGTATGTGGTAAACATTCAAAAAAAATTCACAATGTAAATAACTAACATATTGCAATGTTGCTAGCAGAGCACGTAGATTTCCTTCTTTCCCAGCTGCCCAACGCTTGATTTCGGCATCCAACGTTTCAGCAATCCTCTGAAATCAGTTTAGATCAGTATTAGGAAGGTAAAAAACAATACTAAAATAGCCTCAACCAGGAGACACTTCAGCCAAGCCAAAGCACATAGAAGTACGTATGTACCCGTTATATTTTTATTTTGCACTTCCTTAATGAAAATAAATAGCCAGCACTTAAGCTTCAGCCATAAGGAAATAAAAACTTAGTTTCATGAAATCATACTTGAATCTAACTAGGGTTTGTGGTGGTGGAGGACCTGGCTCAGAAAAAACAAGGATTCTAATTGTAAGATATCTAATGAAACTATTGCTGGAATTGAGATCTCATCCAAAGAGAAGGATATCAAATGTCTAGAGTTTCTTTTTGTATGTTATATCGATGATCCAATCCACAAGGACCACCATTGGAAATTGTTTAATTGTCTTTCTCCAAGTATGAGGCAAAACATAATCAACACACATATATTAAAAAATAATTTACCTTATAAGATATTTTGAAAATAGATACTCTTTTCTTGCTCCATTAGTAAGTTTATTCAATTTTGGTAAATCCAAAACTAGGTTATGAGAACCAACTCAAAAGACCTACACTATTTTTATGATTGGTTACATTTGGGAAAATGTGAGAACCAAAACTAACAGAGACAAGGATTGTCAGACTTACTCCACCAGACAAATTAATCTGTTAGTAAGCAGATCAGAAACACAGAGAAAACCAGAGAAATAACAACAATCCAAAGAAAAGCTAGTAACAAACAAGAAAGAGAGAAGCAAAGCCCATAAAATATTGATTTAAACTAGAGAAGTAGAAGCCCAACAATACTTAGAGAACCCAGAACAAGGATTAACACATCACATAGCATAAAGGGGACTACAAGGATTAACACATCACATAGCATAAAGGGGACTCTCAGCCATTTGAGGAGCCAACTCCTTAAAGCCAAAGCTTCCCCATCAAAAAACCTCCTTTTCTAGCCCAAAGCCTCTAGGCTATTTTATTCCTTAGGCTAACAGTTTCTCCTATTCTAATATACCTTCACAAGTGGAGGTTTAACACTATTTCATGCAAAAACAAACATTTGAAAATATTTACAGTATCACTAATTCCAAACTCAACATTACATACTTCATTCATTTCTAAATTGGAGCCTGAAAACCAAAGCTGGCATTCGCAGCTACCAGAAAAATATCTAAAACATAATAGAATGTACATGTTCACAAAATATTATCCATATAATGACCTCAAATTACAAATAACTCAACATAACTTATGGCCTTGATAAAATCATCTCTCTTAACTAAACACAACCCCAGTAATCAAGGGGATAGTGGAAGAATAATAAGCACCACAACAATTGAAAAAAAAAAAAAGAAAAAAACTTCATTGCATCCACTTACATGTCTCTCAGCTTGCTCTCTCTGAGCTTGGATATCACGTTGATTCTTCTCAGCCAGAGCCCTTGCCTGATCATACATATTCAACAGTTATCCTAAAGATTAACCACAAGAAGCTGGAAACAACCATGTAAACTGTCTATACTTTCGTGAGATTTTACACAGAAGTACAGCATTAATAATTCAAGACACAGAATACATACCGCACGCTCCTGAGTCCTTTGGTGGCGCTCCAACCTGGCCTTTCGTCTTTCTTCAGTCTCTCCTTCCACCTCTTGGAACTCCCCAGCCAATGATCCAGCAGCTTTTAGAAGAAAGTAGAACAATCAATTAGCAATAATTGACATATAAGGAGATATATTTTGCAGTACTACCTCCAAAAATTGAAGTAAGATCATCAACAATATTTGTCGCCGAAGAAGCTTTCTTCATATTAGACATGGTTCCAACAGAGGTTCTCCTCCCTACTTCAGGCCCTCCCTTACTCTGAACATCAAAAAGAGGATCCTGAAAAACAAATTAGGTTGGTTCATAACAATAAATCAAGCCTGGACGCAATATTTAAAGCTCAGGTTCTCACTGAAGAGTTGGCCCTTGGCCTAGGTGCACTGCTTGGTCGAGCACCCATGTTAAAAAAGGATTCAAGATCATTTTCATTCTTTTGTTGGTTCTGGTTTGCCCTTGCTGCAGCAGCTCGTTCAGCTTTAAGTCGTCCTTCAGCTTCAGCTCTAATAACAGATGCTCTTTCTCGTGCTTCCCTCTCCGTCGCTTCTGCATTTTCCCTTTCCCTGGCTTCAGCAGCAGCCTTTTCTGCCCTTTCTTTTGCTTCTGCTGCTGCCCTTTCACGAGCCTCAGCTTGTGCCCTTTGAACAGCAACCCTTTCTGCACGTTCTCGAGCTGCAGCATTTGCTCTATCAACAGCAGCCCTTTCGGCTTTTAGACGAGCTTCAGCAGCTGCCCTTTCTCTTGCCTCTCTAGTAGCTCTTTCCACAGCTTGTCTGGCCTTTTCTCTTTCCTTCTCAATCTCCCTAGCTCGCCCCCTCTCTTTTTCAAGTCTCCTCTGTTCTCTCTCCCTCTCCTCCCTTTCTCTTTCTCTTTCCCTCTCTCTCTCAAGTCTCCTATGTTCTCTCTCTTCCTCTTCCTTTTCTCTCTGTTGCCTCTCCCGATCTAATCTTTCCTGAAAATCTAATGTAGCACTCTCGTCTTTATCTAGCTGAACAGGTTCTTTACTTCTTGCAGCCCTTAAAGATTCCCTTTCTCTCACTCCCTTGGCATGGCGGAATTTAGCTTCGGCTCTCTCCATAGCTTCCTTCATGGCAGCAGCAGAAGCAGCAGCACTAGAGCCTTCCACATCTTCAGCAGGAGGGACTTCTCCATATTCATTAGCATTATTCCAGGTCCTACCCATGGCAAAATCTTCAAGTTCATCTATTTGTGATGCCACCGAGCCCCTGGCTGCAGCACGACTTGACCCAGGGCTATTAGAATACTGAGATGAATTCGACACAGTAGAAAAATCATTAACCTTCTTTCTTGTATCAGTGGAAGACTCAGAATTTGAAAGTTGTGTCGATCTACGAGGTGGAGGTCTTGAAGGTGGAGGAGCACTTGTAGGTTGAGTAAAAAGAGGAATCTCAGACACAGTAAGCCATATGTCATCAGATGATTCAAATATTTCTTCGGATCTTGAAGTTGAGTTGATCTGTGAATTTATCTCATTAGGACTGGCACTAATGTTTGACGGGGGAGAAGTAGCTAGGCCAACAGATTTATGAGAATCTGTTGAAACACTTGGCATGTCAAATAGGAGATCATTAGATCCCTGAAAATTTTCAACAGGAGTCCTGTTCTGTGAATAACTCTCAGGATTTTCTGAAGAAGATCTGTCAATTGATTCTTTACTGCGATGAATTTGTGCACCACTTATGCTTCCAGATCTTAAAGGGCTCCTATCCTCCCCTCTCTTATTGACCTCAGTTGAAACAGGAGGCACAGATTTTCGAAGACTGTTAAGAGAATCTAAATCATCAAATGTTCCCCCACTTACAGATGAACCATTCATCCCCGCACTCTCTGACTGACTAAATTTACCAATCTCTTCAAGTGGATTAGTAAATACCTCTGATGAACCCACAGGGGTTGAATTTGATCCTAAGACTACACAAGGGTCCTCCATCACACTAGATGCTGTCTTTGTTGAAGTAGAAGGTGGCTTCTGGGAGCCACTGGATTCTAAAGTTGCCCTGTACAAAGGAGATACAGATGTATATATACAAATCAACTGGTATATCAATAGGGATTTGAAGAATTGCAAATTTTGTAAAATAAAAAAAGTATGATTTATTTTTTTCCCCTTACATATCATATTATATTATATTATTGGCAGCAATAATGCTCAATCGAACTTCAACATTAAGCAAGACTGCTTGGGTAGCATAAATAAATTTTACCCAAGTGGTATAAATAATGTTTAAATTTTGTAAAATAAAAATTGCAGGCAAATAAAACTTTAGCATTAACAGAAAATTCTATGATATTTCTACACATTCATTGTACGTTTTCAAAACTTACAAATGAAATTTAAAATAGTACGCAGAATTCCAATGTTTTCTCAGCCAAAGTACTGAAATTACCTCAAGAATTCTGAAACATAATCAGAGAAACTTCTTCAACATTCTATCTATATCCCTTTTTTCTACACCCCAGAAGTAAGATACAGCTTTATTACACCCAAAATTTGAAACAAAAAAAACAGGGTTAAAAAGATGATGAATGAAAGGTATCAAAACTAGACTGTTCAAAGTTTATGTGCTATTTTATTGTAAGAAAAATGCTGCATCCTTCTTAACTTAAACAATCCAATCAACTGAAAAAATTAAATTCTTAGAGCTACTGCACTGTATTCTTGATAGAGATACCAGACTTTCATGTTCTGAAACCAGTGACATGATGGAACTTTACTCAATATTCCAACACTGAAGCATAACTTAATCAACAACATCAATCTATCGTAACGCCAGGCTAATTTTCCAAACTGCAAAATCTGGAAACTGATACAACATCCTTACCTTTCTCCAAATAGGGTTTAAATGAATCCCATTCTACAACTTTGATGCTTCAAAATAAGATTTCTAATCAGACTCAACATTTCGCTCCAAGGATTACCAAATCTATTTCGCCTTAACTTGTGACACAGATCCCAAACAAAATAAACTCTCAAATGACTAGTCTAAAAGCAAAAGAATTATGCAGCACTTTGACTTCCTACTCTTGTGGGTATTAACAGTCTTTGTTTTGCATATAAACAATAGAACACCCAAAAACATAGATACACTATCGGTTAGATTTTCACGTTTATTACAGCGTCTAAGAAATTATCATATGACCTAATATTAGCAACAATGCTACTTGAATATAAACAAATTGTAGTAAAGCACCACATCAAGAATTTAATCACCTGAAGGAATTAACTCAAAATGCTGATACAGTTACACTCTAATGAAAATGTATAACATAAATAATACCTATTACTACTAGGAGAGCTACTACCACCAAAACCAGACAACAAATCATCAAACACCGAAGCACCTTTCTCCTTGACTCTCGATTCATTCTCCTTTTTACCTAAATTTCCCAAGAGATCATCAAATGGTGAATTCTCTCTTGCGCTCCGTTGTTTCGGCGGCAAACGAGATATCGACTCGAAAACATCGTCAAACTTCGCGCTAGATGTCGGCGTCGTCGCTGCCGACGAGCTCTTCAGTCCAGGCAAACCTTCAAAAATATCATCATCATACACAGGCTTATCAAAAGACGGCATCAAATTCGCCTTCGAATTATTCGATTTCGCGCTCGTTCCTTTAAAAATTGAGTCGTAATCAAACGCATTGCATGCTCGAGAATCCAAAGACGAAGACGAGGAGTACTTCGGTGGCCCTCCGAAGACGTCGTTGAACAAAAATCCATCGGGAACGTGATCATCAAAAACATGATTCGGTTTTAACGATGACGCTTTAGACAAGTCGGATGAATTATTAGCTCCGAGTCCGAAACTTGACTTAGCGGTGGAGATATTGTTACCTCGAGAAGGTGCCATGAGGTCGGCTTTTCTCTGCGGTTTGAACCTGAAATCTCTGGCCAAAACACCCGGAAAATCGTCCATTGGTTTGGAGTACAATTAAGATCTACGGCGGAGATGAAGTAAATATTTTGAAAATGTTCGATCTGAAACAAAAGCGAGAAGAGGAAGAGAAAGACGAATCCAAATAATAATAAGACAAACAAAGAGAGAGAGAGAGCAAAAAAAAAAGTGAAATAGAAGTATTTTTCTTAGTTATAATGACGATGAAGTACACAGAGGAAATATGTTTCCCGGAAACAGAAAATAAAAAAATAACCCAATTTAATATTTAATAAAAAATAATTTTATACTAATTTTTGTCTCTTCTTATATTGTTTATTAATTCATTCCTTGCATCGAAAAAACCACATCATATTTGTATATTATGAAAGCAAATTCAATTATCCTTTCGGGAAGACAGAATTAGGAAAATCCTGTTAGTTGCAGGTTTTTTTAGACTTTAGGGAAGAGCATGAAAGAAAAAGCTCAAATGGTAAGATTCCTCCATCGTCCCAAAATAAAATGAAAAGGGTGACCTCATAGTTTTTGGTTTATGAAAATATATGGTTAGGTGCTTTATTTGTTTTCCTATCGAGGCCGAACCTAAATTTGTGTTCGAAAGATAGTTATCAATACACTGATAAGAGATATGCGGATTATCGAGAAGAGAGCAGCCATGATGGTCCTCTCCCCTCTCACAAACTGCCCGGATCATATGAGTGAATAGAATCTAAGTATTTATATATTAAAACTTATTTTATATAAAAATAAAGAATCTAATAAATATTATTATAAAAATAGGGATAAAATAAAATTTTGTTAATAATGGTGTAAAGGTATTTGTCAGGGTTTATACAATATATAAGGGTTACTTGATCATTTACCCAAGTTAAATAAGAATTTGTCATTTGAGAGCATATATATATATATATATATATATATATATATATATATATCATATAGGATTAATTAATTATTTATCATGTCTAAGGAATTAAAAATTTGTTATTAGAGTTTAATAGAGTATAAACTTTGTAATGGTTACCAAATTTATAACTTGTGATAGGTTTTATATTGTTATTTATCAAATAGTATATTTTATAAGTCATAAAATTAAAACCACAAATAATAAAGTAAAGGTTAAAACCATATAATGTATATTTTGAATCTTAAACGGTAAACCTTAGATATCAAAAATTAAACACTAATACTTAAACCTAAATTCTAAATTGGTAACTTTAACCTTAAAAAGTATATCTAAACCCTTAATATTAAACTTTAAACCTCAAACTCTAAAATTTAACATAAATCTAAACCAAAACCTAATCTTAAACCCAAAACCCAAAACTAAAACTTAATCCTAAACTCTACACCATAAATATAAATCTAATCTTAAATCCTAAATTCTAAATCTTAAACTTAAACCAATATCTAATTTAAAACCCTAAATTGTAAAAACCTTAAACCCCAAAAAGTATACACTAAAACCTAAACTCTTTAACCCTTTAACATAATCTAAACCTTTATCGTCAAATTTTTAACCTAAAGCTAAATTAAAACTGATATGTTTGCAAAGTTATAAAACCCTTGCAAACATTGACAGTGAAAACAAACTTTTGGGAAATGTGAGCCATAAAACACTTGCATTTTCGGTTGATCTTAGTTTTACTCATTTAAGCCATAAAACCCTTCGATTGAGCATGTTGACTAATATTGATAAATCTCCAAGCATCTATTCCATGGAGTTGCCTTCATCAAGTATTTATCAAGACCCATTCTAAGACTTTTCAAATCTCTAAGAAGCCTTAGATTCATGCCAAATACCTCCAATAAGTAGCCAACCATCATAGGAGCTCAAAAGAATCCAAAATGTATGAAGACTTAAAAAAGTATCCTGTATATGTAGACGCTGCATTGCAGTGTTGCAATGCCCTAGTGCTAGTTTTTGGTTTGTTTGCCCACCATGACACCTTATCACAGTGGCTAGCTTCTAGTTTGCTAGCACCTTTCCTTGTCATAACGCCATTCAAGCTCATGCATGGCTTGCCTTACCTCGACCACTTTTTATGTACTTTTTGTCTTATTTCCACCCTTTTTTGTAAAATATATTATTATATCAATGACCTAAAATTATATCTTTCAATACAAATGTATGAATTAACATTATTGTTGTATTTTAATACAATTTTGTTGATTATTTATTGGTCATTCTTGTTATATCATGAGCATTGGATTGAAAAATTGATTCTTATTTAGCTATTTTCTTCATTTTCCTTTGTAAACTTGCTTGTTGATTTGAAATGCATTATATTTTCTAGACTATGTTTTTAGGAATTTTTATAACTTTGCTTATTGATTTGAAACACATTATATTCTCTAAACTATATTTTTAAGAATTTTTATTGAAACGTTTTATTTTGAATTATTAAAATTTATAATTGGATCTTTATATGTTATGTTATTGATAATTTTTTTGCTAAAAGATATTTATAATTTAAAATCATATAATAATAATTATTTTAGAATTAATACATGAAAATTAATTATGTTTAAAGACAAAGACTAATGTCATCAAACTCTAATAATATATATTAAAAAAAACAATTTTTAGCTTCAAAATTTTAGTATTGGATTGAATTCGATGTAAAATAGAATTGGATTGGTATCAAATTAGCATTAGAAAATATAACCATAAGATTTACATTGGATGTAGCATCCTAGTTTAGAAAAGCCTTTAGAGGAAGAGTTTTGGGGTAGAAATGAAATCCAGAGATAGATTGAGAGTCTAGAAAAGTTCAGGGGTGAGTTAGTAAGTTTTCAGAGCCTGTGTGGTTTTTGTATGAACCCTTTAGGGAGGATTCGATCATGCGAAGCGTGGGAAATGAGTAATGCTCATTTTCCCATGTGCATGCCCGTGCACATTGACTTGCACGCCCGTGCTAGTGCATATATAAAAGAGAGCCGAAAGAATTAAGATTTTATTTCTTGCCCACTTTCCATTTCAGCCACTGTCTCTCTTGTTTCAGTTTCTCCCAATCTTAGAGAAGAAGCTCACCTTCCAGCAGCTCTTGATCAAGCTAGAGAGCCAAGAGAATAGTTTGATAGAAAGCTTCCAGCGGTAATGGCGAAAGGTAAGCGTTCGTTTACTTCTCTTTGAGTTTTCCCAGCATATTTTGATGAATTGTGATGCTTGGATGAATTTATTGCATGTTGATGAACTTTGGGTATGTTTGTATGTTACTGCATGTTGAATTAGATGATGGATTTCCACCCTTGAATCATGCATGTTGATTGTGTATGGTTTAGTGAGAGAATAGAGATGCTTTCATGGTAGAATCCATGATATTTGATGCATGTGAAAATGGATGCTTGTATTGTGCTATTTGAGGTGTTGAGAATGTGTGCTAGAAGTGGATTTGGAATTGATTGAGAATTTGCATGTGAATTGTGTATTTCCAGAAAGGTGTTCCAGTTAGAGAACTAGACACACGACCGTGTGCTTGCATGGCACGACCGTGTGCCATTTGTATTTGTAGGAACACGCACCGTGTGCACGCTGTATACACGACCAGAATTGCAGACACACGCCCGTATGTCCTGAGGGACACACCCGTGTGTAGCATTTTCAGTGAAACATACCCAGAATTTCAAAAGCGCGCACAACCCGCTGCACGGCCAGCGCACGACCCCATGCGTCTGGGTACACGCCTATGTGCCTTTGGCCTGCACGCCCGTGAGTGACCTCTGCACGCCCGTACGTCTTGCCCACACGCCTGTGCAGTAGTAGTATTTTCCAGAATGAGCAGAAATTTATTAATAAAGCATGAGAAATCAGTTTAATGGCTAAAATGCATCAGATAAGCATGAATTCATTTAATAAGCTACATATATATACCATAGCATGACATGTAACTTGAGAGAGGATCAAGGGATCCGAATTTAATAGATTTTAGTATCCAAAATTCGATGTATGGGTTAGAGTATAGATGAACTCGAGGGAGCATCTGTGGGATTCAGTTTTATAACACCAGTCAGATTGTTCAGTATTTCAGATCCAGTCTTCTAACACCAGTCAGATTGTCCAGCATTTAGATTCACCTTTCTAGCCAGTAGCTAGATTGTTCAGCCCACATGGCCAGGATGTCGAATCCTTGTGTTCATCAGCCTAATCAGCATAGCAAGTACCTTCGGGTACATACAGATATTCAGATATTCAGATGCATGCATCATCATCCACAGTTATTTTAGTTAGTATGACATGACATACATATCATGACATGAATAATAATGAAATCAGTAAATAAATGAGATTCAGATAATCAGATTAATCAGTTTTCAGATTCTAGCAAGCGACTAGATGTATAAATAGGGCCAATGCCAGATATGTTTGTGATTGTATGTTGCTTGCTTGGGTTTTGAGGGAAGTAAGGAATGCTTACTAGGTGATCTTTATCACTCATCCCCCTCCTTCTTCCTTCCTTTTCAGGTGTGCGTGCTGTTGGGGAGGAGCGGTGGATCAAGGCTAGCAGGAGAGGGCCCATACCACAGTTTTCAGTATGTACAGTTTCAGTTTTGGACCTGATGGGTCATTTTGTAAATGTTTTCAATTTCTCAGATATAAAAACAGTGTACAGAATAGTTTGTATATATGTATATGATAAAAGCCATTAGGCCCATTGTATAGTCAATATATGTATTTTAGTTTTAAATGTACGCTTCAGCATTTGTATCCAATTGTACAGTGGCAGTAGATTTTATTTTCGTAGGATTGTCGTCACGTGTACCCATATTTCTAGATTATTAATAAAAAACCCCCTAGTGTTCAACAGCAGGGGTACGCGTGGCGACGGGTCCCACATTGGACAAATTAGCATTGACAAAATTTTGATTCTATTTAGCATAAAAATGTGTTTCAATGCTCATCTGATGTTAATTAGAATAGAAAATATGTTCAATGCTAATTATTATTGAAATTTCGCATTAGATTAGATTTGACATAATACTAGAATCAAATTTGCATCAGATTAGCATTAGAAAAATTTAATCAATGCTAATTGAATTTTAATTACATTACCAGATAAATGGGTTATAGTGGCCTTTTTTTAGCGGTGTTTGAGCAAACGCTGCTAAAAACCCGATTTTTAACAATGTTATTCAAAAACACCACATAAAACATCGTTGAAATAGGTATATAGCGACGTTTTTGTGAACCGTTGCTTAAAACACCACTGAATCCTAGGGTTTTACCAATGTTTTTAAAACACTGGTAAAGGGTACTTAAAAATGTGGGTAAAACCCTTTAAATCCCTAACTGCACGCGCATTCTTTTTATTCTTTATTTTTCTTCCCGTTGCCGCTGTAGCTCTTCTTTGTCGCTGTCATTGCTGTGTTCGTCGGTTCCAACCTTTTTCTTGACAGATTTTGGTCATTTCTTCTTCATTTGGAGACTACAACTTCTTCCCTTCTTCAACTACACTTTCATTTTGCTCAAAAACTTGTAAGTTAGCTTAAAAGTTTGGATTTTTTTTTTTTTTTTGTGAAGAAATATTAAAGTTTGTTATTTATTAAGTTTTTATACATTATATTAAACAAATGATTGAAATCTAGCCAATTGAAGGGCTAGTTTATGTGTATTATTGAAGTGTTTGATTGAAATCCATCAATATATTGAAATCCTAAAACTAATAATACTTTAGCTTGTATTAGAAACTTTTTGATTGGGAATAAAAAAAATTGACATTTTGAAAAAAGATTCAATTTAAAAAATGGAAAGGTTAATTCACTTTATTATTGGAAGCAGTAAAAAAATATATTATTAGAAAGGAGTAAAAAAAATTCATAACTAAATTTACTTTATTATTAGAAATGAGTAAAAAAATTCATGAGTATATTCACTTTATTATTGAAAATGAGCAAAAAAATATATTATTAGGAAGAAGTAAAAATTTCATGAGTAAATTCACTTATTATTGAAAAGGAGTAAAAAATTTCACGAGTAAATTTACTTCATGAGTAAAAAAATATATAAACTATTATACATTTATATTAATTTGTATTTTTTAAAATTATATTGCATGAGTAAATTCACTTTAAATATTCGCATTTTGTTATTGGAAACTCTTAGATTGGAATTAGAAAAAATTCACATTTTAATATTCTTGATTAAATTAAATAATTAATGTTTTTGAGTAGGTCAAACACAAATGAATATTTGTCAAATTTTAAAAAATTTAAATACCCACTTGTCAAATATATATTTTTTCACAAATATTATTTTAGCATTATATTATTTCTTAATCGTTAAAATCTAATGGCTGACCGTTAGACTCAATTATTGATTTTAGTTAACGGATAAGTATTTGAATTTCAAAATAAGTAATAAAAGTTACATGATAAAATTGATTTGGGGTTTTCATTATGTATAATTGTAACTGTTTAATTATTTGTCAGTACGTTGTGATAGATAATTGCAAGCATAGGAAATGGATGAGTTTTGATACAGTTACTGCAGAATTTTTAGAGGGGTTGAATAGTTTCCTTGATTTTACATTTGGAGGTAAATCAAGTGTTGATAAGGTTTCATGTCCTTGTAAAAAGTGTGTCAATTACTACTACAGAAATAAGATAGAACTATATGATCATTTAGTAGTTTATGGTTTTATAGTCGGGTACACCACTTGGTATTATCAAGGTGAATCTATGGTTCCACAGGAGTCCACCCAGGTGTTCCAGTATAAAAAGATATGACTACAAATAATGACCTGACTGAAATGTTACATGATGTTTTTGGGATATCTAAATAGCATTTGGATGCATATATGCATAACAGAGATGCAATAGAGCCCAATGTCGATGATACTATGATAGAAGAAAATACGAACCATTTTGTTGGACAATGGGTAGATTTAAGGAAAATAATATAAGATACTAAGGAAGAATTATATCCAAGGCGTGAGAATTTTACTAATCTAACCTTCATTTTGCATCTCTATAATTTAAAATGTTATTATGGTTGGTCTAATGAATCAATTGATGCTTTAATTAAGCTTTTAAAGGATGTTTTTTCAAAGGGTGAGACACTACCAAACTCTTTTCATGATACTTTGGGATTTAAATATGTTAAAATTGATGTTTGTCCTAACGACTATATGCTATTTTGGAAAGAAAAAATTTCTAATGATGTATGCTCAGTTTGTGAGGCGTCTCGATGGAGAAATTCTGAGATTGATTCTGTAGTGGCATAGGAAATTCTAATTTGGTCAAGAAAAAAACAAATTCCATCGAAAGTGTTACGGTATTTTCCCATCAAACCAAGACTTAAAAAGTTATTCATATCCTCAAAAACTTTAAAGTTGATGACATGACATAACAAACACCGTACTAAGGATGAAATTATGAGATATCTGACTGACTTAGAAGCATGGAAAAGCTTTAACTCGATCTACCTTACATTTGGTCAATAATCATGTAACGTTAGACTGGGTTTAGTAAGTGACGATTTCAATCCATTTGGTATTATGAAAAGTACTTACAACACATGACTGATTTTTTTACTTCCCTTCAATTTACCATTATGGTTGTGCATGAAACAATAATTTTGTATACTCTCATTGTTAATTCATGATCCTTTTACGTCTGGTAATGATATTAATGTTTATCTACAACCTTTGATAGAGGACTTGAAAGACTTATGAGAGGTAAGGATGGAAACTTTTGACGCTTCATCGAAAGAAAATTTTCAATTGCATGTAATAATTATGTGGACCATAAATGATTTTCCAGCTTATGGTAATTTATCTGGGTGAAACACTCATAGTTGTTTCGCATGTCCTTGTTATAATACAAAGACAAACTTCAGACATCTGAGGAATGGTAAAAAGTTATATTTTATGAGTTATCACCGGTTTTTGGATAACACTCATAAGTTTCAATTTGATGTAAAATCATTTGATGGGATAATTGAATTAAGATATACTCCAGTTCCACCATCTAGGTTCGCCATCTTGGATTAATTGAAATATATTAAGTTCAGCTACGGAAAGATGCATAAAAAAGTTATAGGGGTTAAACCAAAACATGGAAAAAAAAAGTATTTTCTTCCACTTACCTTATTGGCAGTCGCACTTAATAAAACATAATCTTGATGTAACGCACATAGAGAAAAATGTTTATGACAACATGGTGACTACAATTCTCAACATTAATAAAAAGTTGAAGGAGATTATATACACTCATTGGGACTTGTTAGAGATGAACATCAGGAAGGAGTTATGGCCTCAACAGTGGGATTCAGGAAGAGCCTATTTACTTTCGACATGTTATACGATGGTGTCACATGAGAAAAAATTTTTTTGAAGTGTTGGAGAAGGTAAAATTTCCAGATGGTTATGCCTTCAACATATCCTAATGTGTTCGTAAACAGCACAAATTATCTAGTTTAAGAACTCATGATTGTCATGTTTTAATGCAACAACTTTTTCCACTTGCATTACGAGATACGTTGCCTGTTAAAGTAGCTTCAACATTAACTGAACTATCAAACATTTTCTGGGCTTTATGTGCTAAGTCTCTTTGAATTCGTGATCTTGAGCAACTCGAAAGAAAGATTGTGTTGACACTCTACAATATGGAAAAAAATTTTCCCTCCATATTTTTCACAATTATGGTGCATTTGGTTGTTTATTTGACTGTAGAAGGGAGACTTGTCAAGTCAGTGCATTACCAATGGATGTATCTAATTGAAAGGTATATGCTAGAATTAAATATCCTTCATAGTCTCTTTCTGCAAATAAGCTAACACTTTGTCATTCATCAGGTCATTAGGCACTTTAAAATCAACTGTCTATAATAAAGCATGTCCACGAGGTTTGATTACTGAAGCATATTTCGTTGTCGAGTTTTTGGCATTTTATGCTCGATACCTAGATGATAACAAATCAAGACAGAGTAATAAAAACACTTTTAATGAAATTGGGTCCAAATCAATCTTATTCCCAGAGGTTAGACAACCATCTAGAAATGTTCAAGGTCTCATGATGGATGAAACTATGTGGGTAAAAGCACATTGTTATGTCCTTTTTAACTGTAATTCGGATATAGTCCAGAGGTGTCGAGAGTAAGTTATCTTTGATGATGGACATATCCATGTTTATACTTACATCACTTTTGGGATGATATTTTATTTATATGTCTATAAATTACAGAGAACATGTTAGAGTTATCAAAAGACTTTATTGTCAACGACGTCTAACTCAACATAAGGTTAACCACTTACATAGCAAATCCTTTCATGAATGGTTCAAGGAAATATAGTTTGATGTCAATGACATATAATACTATTTACATATATATACTATAAGACATTAAAAAATAGTTGTTTATGTTGCTTTTAGGTGAATGATTTGTACATTGGTGATGATGAGCATTTCATAACTAAAATCAAAGCCCTTATGCATGGTCCAAATTATATAGCAAAGAAGTTCAAGTCTTTTGACCTGTATAATAGGTATAGATTTCAAACGAATAAGTATGAAAAAGACATGAGTACGTAAAATTTTGGAGTCATGGTGGTTACAAAAGTTATGCAAGTACTAGTGATCCAAGGCCAGTGTCAAATGATGTGACTTACTATGGTACATTGACTGATATTGTTGAGCTGAACTATTATGATGAATTTAAAATTGTGTTATTCAAATGTGATTGGGTTTGTTGCACCCTTAGCGTTTTGATGATTCTGAAAATATGTTAAAATTTATGAAATAACAAAATTATCTCTGGCATAAACTTGGTTCATGACCGAAATCGGGTCGAAAAGCTGTTTTATAGGAACAAGTATGCACACTGAGCAATTGAAGACTCACACGGTCGTGTATTCAGTATTTGAAGCCATACATGCCCGTGTATTGAGCCACACACGCCCGTGTATTGCAATATTAATGTCACACACGCCCGTGCATGGAAATATTGAGGACACACGCCCGTGTGTAGAATGACACACAGTCGTGTGTCAAAGAAGGATGACACACACGACCATGTAGCACAAAACACACGCCCATGTGCAAGGCCAAAATGAAGTCGTGCACTTCCCGTGTGCTGATCGTGCCTGTACCTGTGCTAGCTTCTGGAATTTGAAAGCAGATGGAAGGAAAATGACACACGCCCGTGTGTTACAAATACGCACGCCCGTGCTAGCACAAAAATGACCGTTGGAAATGCAGAAAAAGGGAAGCACGATCATGTAAGAAAAGTGACACGCCCGTGTAGTTTTCCAGAAACTCTCTAACGGCTCTCAAATCAACAGTAACGGCTAGAATCTTCCATTTCCTATAAATTAGAGCTGATTTGAAAATGCAAGGGTTAGAGAATCAGGCCTAAGACTTCCATTCTTCCATTCTCTAAACTCTTCTCCATTGTTCCCTCACAAAAGCATATTTGTAAACCTTTAGAGAGAAACCTTGAGCTCAATTGTTGTATTAGCCTTGTGAGGCAAATTTCTTATAATATTTCCACAAACCTTTGGGTGCAATCCCGTGAAACTAGTGTGGGGCGTAATCCCTGTTAAAACTAAGTTAAGGGCGCAATCCCTTGTATCAAAACTAGTGTTAAGGGTGAAATCCCTTGGATAAAAACTATTGTAACTTTGGGTTAAAGTTAGTGGAAGGAAAATCTTCAAGCGAGATTGCTTGGAGTAGTGGACGTAGGAGGCACGGAGAAGCTCCGAACCACTATAAATTTGTTGAGCATTTCTTTTTCCTTACTCTCTTTAAATTTTTATTTCTATTATTTATTTTCTTGGTTGTGTTCAGTTTGAATTATATGCATATTTGAGTTGGTAGAATAGGAAAAAGTCTTTAAACTTGAAAAAAATTTTAGATAACCTATTGCCATTTGCTTTTGAGGTTTAACAGGGTTGATGTTACTCATGGAGAGGGATAACATAAGATGCACAAGGATTTACATTAATAAGTTTTACTCATCTAATTCACATGAGTGATCATATACTTGATGAATCTTTTGTGTTTACATCTCAGGCTCAATAAGTTATATTTGTCCAAGATCGAAGAGATGAACAATGGTTTATTTTTTGGCCAATAAGGCCTAGAGATACTTTTGATTTAGGAGATAATGCTTATGATAAGGATATTGATGTGAATAGCATTGACGATAGTTCGGTTATTCTTCATTCAGAAAGGCAGATGGAGACAAAAAATGATGATTTCGTTTTAGTTAGAAGTGATATAGATGACATTTTTGTCGATGTGTTGATCGACCAACAAATACGGAATTATGATGAATACGACGGTGGTAGTTAAGGTCAAACTAGAATTTCATATTTAATGTGACTTGTAATTGAATATATGAGATGTGTTATTGATTTTTTTCATCTAGATGTTGCAACCTTTTATATATATTTATTTAATTTTTCGGTAAGATTACATATGAATTTATGAATAACGAGAACCTTTTTTTTGCAGATTATAGCTTTAAAATGCCAAGGAAGAGAAATTTATAAACGGTATTCGAAGGGCAATCCTCTTAAAGTGGTGGAGCATAAAATCAAGAGCAGAAGAGCACACTAGCCGCAATTGGTAAAGAATAACATATTATTAAAATTTATTATAGTTTATTATCAATTATGATTATGATATGTTATTATTCATCTTCTATATTGTAGGTCATGACCCAAAAACAAGACAACGGAGGTTGACTTTGAGGACTGAAGTTTGGAATATGCACTTGGGTGAGAAGGTCGTTGTACAGTTTAACGATATAAACCAAGGAGTTGGTCCTGAAGCTCGTGTGCTGGCCAGTTTTCTAAGGACTTTAGCAAGAAATTGTCAATTTTCTCTTTAAATATACAAGATTGGAGGCGAATTTCGGAATCAGAGAAAGAGAAGATCCTTGGACTTGTTAAGGTAAGATTGTATTTATTATCTATCTAAATTGTCATATTACTTATCGCGGGGCCAATAATGCAATGTAATGGGAAATTTATTTTTCAAGTACAGTTTATATACTCTTCAGAAGGGGACAAATGGGTGTTACAATCTCTTGGTAAAAAATGGAAAGATTATAAGTATGACCTAAAATTAAAGTACCACGAAAAGTATCCCAATATTGATGATCTTGTTAACAATAAATCAGATCGAATTTTAAGAGATTAGTATATGACACTTATTACATAGTTGCATTTAGAACAACGGAAGATATAATAATTTTTGCTTTTTCTTGACCAGTTACGTAATGACAAATTTTTGCTCCTTTTTGACCATTTGTTGTGTCTCAGAGACGTAGTGGAACAAATAGAAAGACTCATTATGTTCAAATAATGTCACATACTGGAGGAACAAAGAGTATTACACGATTAATGGATAAAACGGTTAGTTGATTTGCCTTTGTTAATTATATGATATGTTCATATAATAAATGTATCTTTATAAATACAAGGAACAAACATCAAGTGGTGAACAGTCGTCACGAGCCAAGGTGTTTATAACAACCCATCAGACTTGTAAAGATGGAAGACCAATTGACCAAGACTTTGCACACACAATTGTCAATTTATGGTGTGTAACTTTATTTGTGTTTATGACAAATGAAATTAATAAGACATCTCCATTCATAATGAGTTTAGGAACTCATCCAAGGGAAGATAGATGAGTTATAGAGTTATATCCAAGAATCAAATGCAAGTCTTATTAAGATGAGGGATAATGCATATGCTCAAGTGATAAGACCAAAAAGATAAAGTCAAGTGCGTGGATTAGGATTAAATCCCATGCTTAGCATGTATAGGGCATCGACATCATCATCTCACCACTTAGGCAGCCCTTCAAGTATGAATAATGATGCCATGAAAAGAATAATTGTATTGGAAGATCAATTGAAAACATTGCGAGAAGATTATAGTAATAATATGAACCTAGTTCAATTTTAGTTGTCCAAGATTTGTGCATCGTTAGGCATACCACTAGATGAAAATGACCAACAACCTAGTGGAGAGGTAACGTATATAAGATATGTTCATATAATAAATTTCTTCAAATAAAGTAATTAATTCAAAACTACTATATATGGTTTGTTCATTTATGTGTCATATGTATCTCATTGATCAAGTAGTTATCACTCTTCAAATGAAAATTAGTAAGTTTGTATTTGCATCTATATAAGATCATGTTAAATGTTTTTCATCTATTAAAAATGTGTATTGATGAAATCCAGTTAATTGAAGGATTGGTTTGTATGTAGTTATGAAGTGTTGAAATTATTGTATGACAAAACATGATATCGTTAAGTTAATTAATACATCTTGCACAGAGATTGTGGTTTATGAACGCATAATGATAGATACATGCTATGTAGAGCCAAAAACCTATCTTTGACATATTGAATTATTAATGGAAAATTCAAGGATTACTTTGTGGGTGTGCATTTGGTTTATTTATTGTTTGGAACCCATATAGTTTCATCAAACTTAAGTAGTCACGTATTCTCATGAACTATTGTTGGAGAAGTTTAGTAACGCACTTTGTTATAAACAAATTTTTAATGGTTGTGTTGTTTTGTCATTTTGAACCAATTTGACTTTCTTATCTGTCTTAATGAACCTGTTAGCATGTATAATTGTCTTAATGCTGAAAAAGTAAGTTGGCGTTTTAAGCTTTGAGCAATTATTAGAGTATTACCATTTTTATGCATGTTATTCAAATAGTTCCCAATCATAAAATTTTCGTATACCTTCATACTACAACATCTGGTTATATTCGACATTTGGTTTGGTTTTGGCATTCTTCTGTGAAGGGATTTGTCAAGTAGCCATATTATGTATACCTTACTACACAACATCTATTGATATATTTGGTTTTGTTAGCCATCGACAATGTCTTTTCTGGATTGAAATTGTAAACTTAGAGTTGCCATATATAAACCTGTCTTTCTAAATAGGGATCTAGTGCATAGACTTAAGATATAGGGTTTTCCATCATAATTATCTTCTGCTAATTATATTCCTTTCTTTATTATTTATTATTGTGCTTGCATTTGTTTGAAGCATACAACTAAATTTTCTTTCTTGTGGTTAAGATGAATATGTTGTTGGTAGGTTGGATTTTTGTAGATAATACAACTGGATAGAATTCTCATTTTTGAATTTGACATTAGGATATTTTATACTTGTAACTATACGTTGTTGAGATGTCTATTTGCACACTACTTGACTTCTAACCATGTAGATCATATATTTGTCGTTTCTTTTGTTATTTCAATTCAATATTGCCTAGTTAATTTTGTATTTATGATTTATTCTATATTAAGTGATCATTCATGGACATTGTCTATTGTTTTTGTGCTTCATTCATCTTACATCTTTCATTTTTTTCCCTAGGGCATCATGTCAGAGTTTTGGCTCCAGTTCTCCAAACAAGTTCCACAACAGTTAATGTAAAAGTTTCAACTTTGTATGGTGATAGACTATTACATATGTTTACATTAAGTATTCTGATAATACTTTTATCAAATATTTCATTAATGAATTCGCGAATTTACTTGTATGTGTTTTTAGACATTATATTGACTTGCATATATTGTTGTAAATTTGTTTTTTGAGTTTCGTCAAAATTTGTTATTAAAAATAATAGATTGATCGTTGTTTACAAGGAAAGTGTAATGAATATAATTAATATGAAGTAATAGGTGTAAAGAGAAATGCCGCGGCAAAAACGCCACTAAAATGAAAAACACAGCTAAAAACACCATAAAAACTAGGAGAAAACGCCGCTATTTTGAAAAACCATCGGTAAAAGTTGCGACAGGAAAAATTAAAAATGCTACTCAAACCCTCAAAAGATGCTACTAAAACCCCAAAAAGTTCCGCTAAGAACTCAAAAAATGCCACTTAAGGATTTCAAAATTGTCTAAATCTCGCGCGTGAAAAAAAGTGGGAAAAAGGGCTAGCAGCACCAAGGTTTTTATCGGTGTTTATAAACACTGATAAAAACCCAAAATAAACGCCGCTGCAAACCTGACTTACAGTGGCATTTATTTTGGGGTTTTACCAGCGTTTCCAGAAACATCGTTAAAGCCTTTATCGATGCACGATTTACCGATATTTATGTGAATGTCGGTAATATTTTTAGCGGCAAACCCTAATAAATATCGCTAAAACCCCTTACTACTGTAGTGTTAGAGTTGAATTTTTTTTTTTTCTGATGTTAGTTTGAATCGAAAAATTTTTCATAGCTAATTCAATGCTAGTTATTACCATTGCATTATTATTTGATCCTAACTATACCCCTAATATTATTATGTAACAAGTCCTTTTGTACTTCCCTGTAGACACATCATTTTGGATTCAATAAGATCATTCCTGATAATGAAAAACCTAAATATTGATTCGAAGTTTTTTTAAGGTGTCGAACTTAGAATAGACAAGTAAAACCCTTAAGCCAATAATAATAACCCATTTAAAGAAATAAAAGCCCAACCCAGGTCCACCTAAAAAAAAAAAAAGAATAAGAAAAAGCCAGCCCGTGAAGGAAGGAAAAAGAAAAACCTAGCCGAAGTGAAAGAGCTCATGCACAAGGCCTAGGCCACATGAGCCCAAAGGAGAAAGAAAGAAAATGGATTTAAGCTGCTCTCCCAGCCAACGCGTGCTGGGACGCAAGACGTCTGTCTACGCGCGTGTCCCTCGCGCGAACTTTGACAATTTGCCCTCTAACTCTTCGCATGATCTGCCCAGCCTGCCAGTTTTTTCCTCTTATCCTGCATATCTTATTTCCTTTATCCTGTCACTATTTATTGCATTTTGACTTTTATGCCTGCCTCCTCTTACCTTAATTTGTGCCAATTTTCTTTTCATGATATTTTGCTTGCGCCAGCACTGCCATTCCCTGGTTCTACATGTTGACTGCCCCGCCTATTATAACCTTCCTTTTAGATTTTCTTGTATTTTCTTTCCTTCTTTTCATGCATGCCATGTCAGCTTTTTTGTATCCTTGCCTCCTGCACTACGCCAGCTTCTATGGGATTATTTTCCTTGATGATTGCCCAAAGAAAGGTAAATAATTCCTACATTTGAGGGCTGAAAATTAATTATATAAAGAGGGGAAGGAAAATGAAGAGGGGGGATTTGGGTGGAAAGAACCGAAAGAATACAAGGGAGAGAAGACAGAAAAAAATATAGGGGAAGCGGAGAAGAGAGGAAAACAAGAAGGAGAGGAAAAAATCTGAGAATTTTGTAAGAAAGACCATCCAGATTTAAACACTTACATTCCGAGTTAGCATAGAAAAATTCAAAAAATAAAAAGAAAACAGAAGACAGACATGTTACAACTTGACTATTGTCCACACTGCCGCTTGATTGTCCTCAGTTCGACATCAACAAAACATTTAAGATAATCAAACATCAGGTACGTATTCTGAAGGGATAATATTACGTTTTGATTATTTTAAGAACACTACTTATTTGGTTAATCTTTCACTATTTCATTTTATTTGTATTTTAGAGTCCGATCAAATATGTTTGGTGTGTTGCATCTCATAAAAGTGATTTTCAGTTTATAATTTAATATTTGGATGATTACTCACGTGAATAGTAACTGGAATTATGATTTTTGGGTTATTGCATTTTTCATGGTTGGAATTAAAATGTAGAAGTATGTTTCTCTGTTTGACGCGTCTTGTTTATCACATTTCTCCGGGCGTATCCTACTAGGTGGTGTGCATATGGCTTCTTGTATCAATGGTTGTTTATTAAATTTTTGTATGTGTAGTATTAATGAGCTATTATGCATTTTGTCTAATTACACCATGCGAAATTTGAAATAATCTAGCCATAAGACCCATCAAAGTTGTCACCAAATTCAGCTCCAATCAAAACCGCAAGCATCCATTAAATCCACAATTCCCACACCAATTGAATTCTTTGTGAGCCGTGATCGTCCCACCAAATGTAGCCATCGAAACCAGACGTGCAGCCATCACAATCCAGCCAATTTGTAACATATAGCTAGGCAATTTAATCCCATACAGCCCCTTCCAATTCAAACCTGCAGCCATCACATATTTTATTTTTATTTTCGGTAACCATGGTTATGTGTCCTTATTCGTCTTATTGTTATTATTGTCTAATGGAATTGATTTGGGGTATTAGAATGAAATTATGTAGGTAAGTGCTAACATTTTGTCAAGTTTTTTTCTTTTTAGCATGCAAAAAACCTTTTTTAGTGGAATATGAAATACGTTGGAGGTAAAGGAAAGAAGCTGGAAATTTTGATCATTTTATTTTGTTTAATCATTATTTAACCCTTTTGTTTTGTAGGTTTGATTTTCTTAGGCTTGTTCAGGATTATAATGGATGTATAGGGGTGTATGTGCAAAGAGGATGTAATTATTTTTTTTTATGTGTTTTTATCGTGAATATGTTATTTATTATTCCTCGAACGGGTCAAACATGGAGGAGAAGTCGATTAAGCGTGTAGTGGATGCAGACCTAGTTTATATTTTTTTATTGTTTGTTAAATTTATGCTAACCAATTTTGTTTTGCAAGTTTTATTTATTTTTTTTAGACTTGTTTAAGGTTAGATTCACTGTATAGGGGTGTATGTGCAAAGGGATGTAATATTATTATTTTTTTCTCTGCTTTTATTATTTTATTTTCATTTTTATGGCATGGATGTTGATTTTATTTTTTTTTATATTCTATGACTAAACTAATTTCTTTTGTAGAGATTTAATTTATTAGGTTTGTTTAGGGTTAAATCAATTTATAGGGGTGAATGTGTTGGTTTGTAATTTTTTTTATTTTCTGCCTTCTTATTTATTTATGTTAGATGATTTATATATATATATTTTGCATTACATGATAATACGAAACTTAATTAATGCACTTAACAAACGAACCATAATAGTGGAGGTCGGTCTTCATACTATACGACATGAGTGCCTAACATCTTCCCATTGACATATCTAACTCTCTAAACCCAACCCAACCCATTGGGTAGGTGAGAAAAGTTAGGTCCTTTGTAAGGGATCTATAAATAGTGTATCTTCACCGATGTATATTTACCCAAGACAACCCTCGAGTGGTGACTCCATAGACTTTATAACAGGCCACAAACCTGTTGGGTGCTCCTTTTGACCATGTTTAAAATGGTTAAACAAGAGTGACAAGTTTGTCCTGACTCGACACAACAAAAACTGGCGCCACATTCCCATACACAATAAAAAAATCATCTCTTCTACACTTTGGCATTGGAACTCATCTTCTCTTCGGCATCAAAATTGGTCTCCTCTCTGACATCAAAACTCGTCTTTCTTTAGCTTCAAAACTCATCTCCTTTTTGATGTCTTCAAATTTTGGTGAACTCATCTTCGACTCCTTAGTGTATCAAATGGTTTGTCTTTATTAGAGCATTAACGACAGTTGACGGGAAATCGTCTTCTCTCTAATGTCTCTCATTTGTTCATTTTCAACTCTAGTATGATTTCTATTTTTTTTTAGTTTGATTTAAAATATTGCACAATGCTCTTCAATATATCATGATATATAGTTAATTTCGTATTTTTTTTACAACTTACGTGTTCTTTATTAATTTCGTTAATTTCATATAACTAATATGTTTTTCTAATTTCTTCTAGTTTCTCTCATCTGCTTTCATTTGTGTTGCTTTCTAAGATGTCTCCATTTGGGGTTTACCAATTTATCCTCACATTATTCACAAGGATATTAAGTCTTTAAACATTCTTCTTGATAACAATTTTGAAGCTAAGTATTAATGTTTCTAAAACTTCATGTTTTCTTGATCATACAAAATCTATTTTGAACTGGGTTGGGATTATTGCTATTAATTATTAGTTTTATAGTGCATTACAAATTTAATGGAATGTCAATCATATTTGTTAAATAAAGTTTAGTTTGATAGTATTAGACTCATCAGATTACTAACTATAGAACCCTTTAGACTTAATGGAAAATAATCTAGAAGGGGGTGAATAGGTTATTTAAAAAACCTATACAAATTTAAACTTTTTCAACCAACACAATCAATTAATTAATTTAAACTTATTCAAATCAATCAAGCAATCAATCAAACAATATAAACACAAAATAAAGAGAGTAAGAGAGGAAAAATTGCTTAGTTGATTTTAGAGTGATTCAAAGCTTCTTCACACCTCTTACATACAATACTCTAAGCAACCCTGTTTGAAGATTTCTTATCACTAACTTTAACCTTGAAATTATAGTAGTTTTGATACAACAAATTTTGCTCTTCTCACACTAGTTTTGATCACAAAGGATTACGCTCTTAACTTTATTTTTACAAGGATTACACCTTACATTAGTATCACGAGATTGCGCATAAGGGTTTGTGGAAATTACAAGAAAATGTTGCCTCACAAGGTTGACACAATAGTTTAGCTGTTAAAATCTCTCTTAAAGGATTTACAATTTTGTTTATAGTGAGAGAAAATGTGGAGAAAAATTAGAGAATGAAAGATGAGTGCATGAAGTGTGATTCTCTAACCCTTGAACTCTCAAATCATCTCTAGTTTATAGTGTTTTAAGAGAAGTAGCTATTAGAGCTGATTTGAAAGTCATTGGAGTGTTATGAACGTGTGCATGATCATGTTCCTCTTCTGCATGGTCGTGTTCCCTTTGTTTTGTGCTCTCAATAATCATATTCCTCCTATCATGCACACCCACATAGGCATGTACTCTATGCACATGGTCATGTGTCCTTGATGCTTCAATGCTTCAAGATTCCAGAAAGGTACATGATGTGCATTATAGCATCCCAGGATTAGAAATACCTTTTAGGCTAAAAATTGGGGTTAGATATGAGAAATAATGATAGATTAAGAGTTAGAAAAGTTTAGGGGTGAGATAGTAAGTTTCCAGAGCTTGTGTGGCTTACACATGATTCTCTTTGAGAGGTTCCTTTCATGCGTAGCGCGAGAAATGAAGTTTCTTCATTTTCCTTTGTGCACTCTTATGCACCTTAGGCTGCACTCCCGTGCACCCTTATAGAATGAGAGAGAAAGTTACTTTTATTGCTTCCTCAACCATCTTTATCCTTTTTCAGTCAAAGTTTCCTTTTGTTTTCAGAGAATTGTAACCTTAGAGGTGATATTCAGTAGCCAGTAGCTCTTAGTCCAACTAGAGATTGAAGCTATTAGATAGATAAAAAAGTAGAGTAGCCATGGCAAGAGGTAAGTGTTTCCTTACCTCTTCCTTGAGTTTTCCCAGCATGTGTGTGAAGTTGAATGCTATGTGTTTGTGTTTCCAGTATGCTTGTGATGTATGTGACTTGATTATGCATTGATATAATGCAAAAGAAAGGATTATGATGATGATTTCCACTTATGAGCATGCTTGGTACATATATATGTAAAAATATGTGTTTTGTGATGATCTGATGCTTGAATTGGGAATAATGAGTTATTGATCAAATTAAAGGGTGGTTGAGTGATGTTTGAAGTGTTAGAAATGCATGAAATGTTTAATTTCAGATTGATTGTATGTTGAGCGAGATTCTACAAGTTTCAGGCAAGTTTTGTCGAAGCAGAGCAGGACGCACCCCCGTGTCTCTTTACAATTGTAGGGTCACACCCGTGTGCACGAGTTGTGCACGGTTGATTTGTGCAGGAGGCACACTTGTGTGCCTAAGGGACACGGTTGTGCACTTGTATTTATAGAGAAAAGTATCAGATTTTCTAGAAGTTAGCACGACCGACTACACAATCGATGTACGACCCTGTGTGTTTTACCATGCACGCCCGTGTGTGTTCTATGCACGCTCGTGTGCCTTAACTTACACGCCCGTGCTCAAGCCAAATTTTCCAAAAATGATTCAAATTGAAGCATAAAACATGGGAAACCTTTCTAATGGCCATAAAACATTATTTTAAGGATAAAATGAGATAAAATAATGCAACATGAGCATTGCATAGCATGACATGCCAAGGCATTAGCAGAAAAGGGATCAAGGGATCCAAATGCATTAGTTATTCAACATGTAGAACCCGATATCCAGGTTAGTTGTTTTAGGTGAACTCGAGGGGGTATCTATGGATTTCAGCCTTTTGACTACGATTAGATTGTTTCATTTTCAACTTACTAGTCCAAGGACTAGTATGTTATACTTTAACTTTCTAGCATTTTGCTAAAATATTCAGCCCACATGGCCAAGATATCGAATCCCTATGCTCAGTAGCCTGGTCAACACAACAGTTATCTTCGGATACATAGAGATTCAAATGCATGCATATTCTGTATGTCTTATAGTATGTACTCAGTATGACCTGATACCATGAAAGCCATTTCATAACATTAATCATTAATGCAATCAAGAGAAAAAGAATAAGCGATATTCAGTTTATTAAGCAAGCGAAATGTATGAATATTTAGGCCAAGGCCACGTACATATATTTTTGTTCTGCATGCTTGTTTGGGTTGAGGGAAGTAAGAAATGCTTACTGGGTGATTTTATCATTCACTCTTTTCCTTCTTTCCTTCCTTTCTAATAGGTATGTCTGGTGCGAGTGAGGCGTGGGTGGTCCATGGTTGATGGGAGAGGGCTCCAGTTAAATTATACAGTTACCTTGGTGGGATTATTTGTATAATTGTATATATTTTGATATAATCTATAGAAATGTATATATGTAAAGTTGTTTTGACCCACCCTTGTATACAAGAGTTTTTAGCTTCTGCATGTTTATGTATTAAGATTTTAGCACCTTTCTTTTCGTAGGATTCCTGTTGTGTATACCAAAATTTTCAGTATATTATTAATAAAGAAATAAAGAGGCAGTAGTATGCGTGACATCAGGTCTTACATTGTTGGTGTCAGGGCAGATCTCTAAGCCATTTTTATATAGATATAAGAGTTTGTATGTATTATTTTGAGAGTATGGAGCTTGTGTTTTCTCCCCAGTAGCCATAGTCCAGACCCTCCTCATTGCACGAGTAAGGTATTGTTTCTCTTTCATAGAATTTTGTGTTCCTAACCCCTATTTGTTTGTGATGCTATAGACACAGAAAAATATATTCCTAGATACATAGATGAAGAAGACAATAGTTCTCTTGCCTATCCTATGAGTGTTAGTGATAGGTGACGATCTCAAAGTTCCTCCCATATGTCTTTGAGGCCAGAAGAATTGAGAGAGATGATGAGAGATATAGTCAGAGAAGCTCTTCAGCAAGCTGGGGTGAGTTGAGTTCAAGAACCATCTAGAGTTACACCACCCATATATAAAGCTTGTCAGATATTGAAAAGAAGACAGTCACAACCAATTAGAGAAAGATTTCAGTTTCCAACCGATTATAAAGATTTCAGTTAAGGAATGAGTATAAAGACAACTGGTACAAGCAATTCAGATAGACTACATCCAATTTATAACCTTCCAGGATCCTTTCAACCTTCCAAATTCAATGGGTCAAGAGATCCAACAGTGGTAGAAGAGTGGGTAGAATCTGTGGAGAGTGTAATGGGCCTCTTCACCCTATCAGAGAGAGAGAATGTCAGATATGCAGTATTTCTTCTCAGAGGTGACGCCAAAGTTTGGTGGGGTTTAGCCAAAACCTCAATCAAGGAAAAACAACTGACATGGGTAGAATTCAAACAACTATTTGATGCAGAGTACAGAAGTATGCCAACTATTTAAAGCACAAAGATGTTTTATGCTAAGGCCCAAAAGTTTATTGATTTGGCTCAAGAGTTGAGCACAGTTAAGGAGTATGCCACCAAATTCAATGAGTTGACGAGGTTTGTCCCTAGTCTAGCTGGGACAGAGATGGGCATGGTACAGAAATTCATCTATGGGTTACATCCTACGATAGCCAATAATGTTATGACAGGACCAGATCCTCCCCAAAGATTCAGTGATGCATTGAGGAGAGCAATCAGACAGAGGTAGACTTGTAGAGGATGAGTGTGATGACTAGACCAGTTGAAAGGACTAAAGATAGAGGCAAGAGACCAATGTCAGTAAAAAAGTCATCCAGAGGATTCTAGAGACAGAGGACTACATCTCAGTTGCCTCCATGTGTCAGGTGTGGCAGGCGACACCTTGGAGAATGTTTGGCCCATCAGATTGTATGCTTTAGATACCGACAGTCAGGGTACAAGATTACTGAGTGTCTAGTCAGAGTAGGAGCTAGTGTAGTGTTGGTCAGTTCAAAGGCAGAAGAGGTCCACCCAAAGGTAGTGTTGGTACAGAGAGAGGTGTAGTTGATGTTCTTAGGCCCGGTGGTAGAGCACCTGAAGGAGGTGCTAATCCTTCAGGTGTAGGTAGAGGTAGAGCCCGAGTGTATGTTGTTCGCCAGGAGTAGGCTAAGACCATCCCTCATGTAGTAACTAGTTAGTTACTCTTCTTTGGCACTCCTTTATTTGTATTAGTAGATTGTGGTGCCACACATAACTTTATAGCTAAGAGTGTAGTGGAAAGATTAAGGGTTTACCTTAGTGTGGCTAGTAGGAGTATTTGTGTAGAGATGTCTGATTCTACTGGAGTTAGTAGACTTTAATATGATTTTGGGTATGGATTTCTTGGGAAAATATAGCGTAGAGATAAATTGTGGAAGAAAGAAGGTTAGATTCCATATAGGCCCTGATCAGTTTGTCTTTAGTGAGGGCAGAGTTGATAACATGATGATCTCTTATATCCAGGTGAGGAAACTATTGAGTAAAGGTTGTGTAGGATACATAGCCAATGTTGTATGCAACAGTGTAGTTGGGCCAAACATTGAGGAGGTGCTAATGGTGAGAGAGTTTCTTGATGTCTTTTTTGAAGAATTGCTAGGGTTACCTCTAGATAAAGAGTTGGAGTTTAGTGTCAAGCTTCTTCCTGGTATAGCTCCAATCTTTAAGGCTCCGTATCGGATGGTTCCAACTGAACTCTAGGAGTTGAAGAAGCAGTTACAAAAGTTAACTGACAAGAGATTCATTTAACCTAGTTGTTCACCTTGGGGAGCTCTTATTTTGTTTGTTAGAAAGAAAGATGGGTCAATGAGGATGTGCATTGACTACAGGGAGCTGAACAGAGTAACAGTGAAAAACAAGTATCCCCTGCCAAGGATTGATGATCTTTTTGATCAGTTGAGAGGAGCACTTGTATTTTCCAAGATCAACCTATGATCTGGGTATTATCAAGTCAGAGTGGTAGACAGGGATATCCCCAAGTCAGAGTGGTAGACAGGGTATTTTAGGACCAGATATAGGCATTACGAGTTCATGGTGATGCCTTTTGGTTTGACAAATGCCCTAACAATCTTCATGGATTTGATGAACCGAGTGTTTCATGATTACCTTGATCGGTTCGTTATAGTGTTTATTGATAACATTCTAGCCTACTCAAGAAGTAGAGAGGAGCATGAAAAGCATTTGAGATATATGCTTCAGAGGTTGAGAGACATACAACTCTTCGCCAAGTTCTCCAAGTATGAGTTTTGGCTTGATAGAGTGGCTTTTTTAAGCCATGTAGTTTCAATAGACGGTATCTCAGTGGATCCCAGTAAGGTCGAGGTTGTTTTGAGTTGGCTAAGACCAAAGACAATTAAGGAGGTAAGAAGTTTCCTAGGTTTAGCAGGCTACTATAGGAGATTCATTGAAGGGTTCTCGAGTCTAACGAGACCTCTGATTGCTTTGACCAAGAAAAAGATTCCTTTTGTCTGGACAGAGGAGTGCGAGACACGTTTTTAGGAGTTAAAGCAGAGATTGACTAGCACTCCAGTGTTGACACTACCTCAAGAGGGAGTAGAGTTTGATATCTACATCGATGCATCTCACTAAGGGATTGGTGATGTTTTGATGCAATCTGGTAGGGTAATTGTCTATGCCTCTAGACAATTGCGAGATCACGAGTTGAGATACCTTACCCATGATTTAGAGTTAGCTGTAGTGGTGTTTGCTTTAAAGATTTGGAGACATTATCTTTATGAGGTTAAGTATAACATTTATTCAGACCATAAGAGTCTAAAATACTTATTCATTCAGAAGGAATTGAATATGAGACATAGAAGATGACTGTAACTAGTAAAGGACTATGAGTGTGAGATCAAATATCACCCAGATAAAGCTAATGTGGTGGCTGATGCTTTGAGTAGAAGAGTGACTTTATCAAGTCTTTCTATTCAAAGAGAGCTATAGAGTGCGATTGTGAGAGAGTAGATTAAAATAGTGACTGTAGGCTTATCTAGATTACAGATTTGATCCTCTCTATTTGATGAAATCAAAGATGGTCAGATGTCAGATGAGTGGACTCAGGGTATGCTTCAGAAGATTTAAGAAAAAATAGTACTAGATTTTAAAGTCAGAGATGAGATCTTGAAGTTCAGAGACAGAGTCTGTGTGCCATAGAGTTTAAAGCTGAGACAGAAGATCTTGTTATAGGTTTACAACACAGTATATTCAACATACGCAGACAACACCAAAATGTATCAAGATCTCAAAAAGAGTTTCTGGTGGTCAGGGATGAAGAAAGACATAGTAGACTTTATTTCTAAATGTCTGGTATATCAGCAAGTTAAGGTAAAACACCAGAGACCCTCAAGGCTACTTCATCCTTTAAGTATTCCTGAGCAGAAATGGGAAGATTTTTCTATGGACTTCATTTTTGATCTTCCCCGAGTTCAGAGAGGATTTGATGACATATGGGTGATTGTAGATAGACTTAGCAAGTCAACTCATTTCTTACCTGTTAGGTAGGGCATGACGACAGATCAATTGGGGTAGTTATACATCAGAGTTGTCAGACTTCACGGGGTTCCAGGATGATTATGTCAGACAGAGACTCTAGATTCTTGTCTACTTTCTGAAGAGGGTTATAGAGATAATTGGGAACCAGATTAGAATTCAATTCAGCATATCACCCTCAGACTAATGGCTAAACTAAGAGGGTGAATTAGATTTTGGGGGATATGTTAAGAGCCTGTTACATAGACTTCCAGATTAGTTGGGCAAAATTGCTTCCTCTAATAGAGTTTGCCTATAATAACAGTTATCAGACAACCATTCAGATGACTCCATTTGAGGCTTTATATGATCAAAAATATAAATCTCTTCTTCATTGGGATGAGATAGGAGAGAAGGACTCGTTAGAGACCATAATGGGTTCAGAGACTACTCAAAAGATTATTGAACAGATCAAAATCATTAGGCAAAGAATGAAATAGGCCTAGGATCGGTAGAAGAGCTACACTGATTTGAGGTGTAGGGAGATTGAATTTCAAGTAGGTGATAAAGTTTTCTTGAGAGTTGCTCCTTACAAGCAAGTTCTCAGATTTGGCAAGAAAGAAAAATTAGCCCTAAGATTTATTGGTCCATATGAGATACTGGAGAGAGTGGGGAAAGTTGCTTACAAACTTGCGTTGCCAGTCAGCATGGAAAGAATCCATAATGTCTTCCATGTTTCACAATTGAGAAAATATGTTAGGGATCAGTCACATGTACTTTAGTTCACAGACATGGAACTTGTAGATGACCTAAGCTATCAAGAAAGGTTAGTGCAGATTCTAGATTTCAAGGTTAAAGTCTTCAGAAACAAAGAAATTCCCCTAGTAAAGGTGTCGTGACGGAGCCAGAGAGTGGAAGAAGCCACTTAGGAGATTGAGATCAAGGAAAGGTTCCTAAAGTTATTCAGGTAATTTTGAGGATGAAATTTTTATAAGGAGGGAGGAATGTAGCATTCTAAGATTAGAAATGCCTTTTAGGCTATAAATTGGGGTTAGATGTGAGAAATAGTGATAGATTGAGAGTTAGAAGAGTTTAGGGGTGAGATAGTAAGTTTTTAAAGCTTGTGTGGCTTGCGCATGATTCTCCTTAGGAGGTTCCTTTCATGCTAGCACAAAAAATGAAGTTTCTTCATTTTTCTTTGCGTATTCCCGTGCACCTTAGGTTGTACTCCCATACACCTTTATAGAATGAGAGAGAAAGTTACTTTTATTGCTTCCTCACCCGTCTTTATCCTTTTTCAGCAAAAGTTTCCTTTTGTTTTCAGAGAATCGCAACCCTAGAGGTGATATTCAGTAGCCAGCAGCTCCCAATCCAATTAGAGATTAAAGCTATTAGATAGATAAAGAAGTAGAGCAGCCATGGCAAGAGGTAAGTGTTTCCTTACCTCTTCCTTGAGTTTTCCCAACATGTGTGTAAAGTTGAATGCTGTGTGTTTGTGTTTCCAGTATGCTTGTGATGTATGTGACTTGATTATGCGTTGATATAATGCAAAAAAAAAAAAAAAAGATTATAATGATGATTTCTAGCCATGAACATGCTTGGTACATATATGTGTGAGAATATGTGTTTTGTGATTATTTGATGCTTGAATTGGGAATGATAAGTTATTGATCAAATTGAAAGGTGGTTGAGTGATGTTTGAAGTGTTATAAATGTATGAAAGTGTTTAATTTCAGATTGATTGTATGTTTAGCAAGACTTTGCAAGTTTCAGACAAGTTTTACCGAAGCATAGCGAGACGCACGCCCGTGTACCCGTGGACGCATGCCCGTGTGTCTTTGTAATTACAGGGTCACGCCCGTGTACACGAGTTATGCACGACTGATTTACGTAGAAGGCACGCTCGTGTGCCTAAGGGATACGATCGTGCACTTGTATTTATAGGGAAAAACATTAGATTTTTTAGAAGCTAGCACGACCGATTGCACGATCGATGCACAACCCCATGTGTCTTCAAACATGCCCGTGTGTCTTATCATGCACGCCTTTGTATGTTCCATGCATGCTCGTGTGCCTTAACTTACACGACCGTGCTTAAGCCAAATTTTTTAGAAATGATTCAAATTGAAGCATAAAGCATGGTAAACCTTTCTAATAGCCATAAAACATTATTTTAAGGATAAAATGAGATAAAATAATGCGACATGAGTATTGCATAGCATGACATGCCAAGGCATTAGTAGAAAAAGGGATCAAAGGATCCGAATACATTAGTTATTCAACATGTAGAACTCGATATTCGGATTAGTTGTTTTGGGTGAACTGAGGGGGCATCTGTGGATTTTAGCCTTCTGACTGCGGTCAGATTGTTTCATTTTCAGCTTACTAGTCCAAGGACTAGTATATTTTACTTCAACTTTCTAGCATTTCGTTAGACTGTTCAGCCCACATGACCAATATGTCAAATCTCTATGTTCATCATTTTGATCAGCACAGCAGGTATCTTCGGATACATAGAGATTTAGATGCATGTATTTTCTGTATGTCTTACAGTATGTACTCAATATGGCATGATACCATGAAACCCATTTCACAGCATTAATCATTAATACAATCAAGAGAAAAAGAATAAGTGATATTCAATTTATTAAGCAAGTGAAATGTATGAATATTTAGGCTAAGGCTAAGTACCTATATTTTTGTTCTACATGCTTGTTTAGGTTGAGGTAAGTAGGAAATGCTCACTAGGTGATTTTATCACTCACTCTTTTCCATCCTTTCTGGCAGGTATGTCTGGTGCAGGTGAGGCATAGGTGGTCCATGACTGATGGGAGAGGGCTCCAGTTAAATTATACAGTTGGCCTGGTGGGATTATTAGTATAATTGTATGTACTCTGATACAATATATAGAATTGTATATATGTAAAGTTTTTTTGACCCACCCTTGTATACAAGAGTTTTCAGCTTCTACATGCTTATGTATTAAGATTTTAACAGCTTTCTTTTCATAGGATTCCTGTTACGTATACCAAAATTTTCAGTATATTATTAATAAAGAAATAAAAAGATAGTAGTGGTATGCACAGTATCTATAGCATCCCAGGTTAGAAAAGCCCTTAGGGGAAGAGTTTCGGGGTTAGAAATGAGATTCAGAGAGAGATTGGGAGTCTAGCAGAATTCAGGGGTGAGTTAATAAGTTTCTAGAGCTGTATGGCCTTCGTACGAATCCTTTTGGAAGGATTCAATCATACGAATGTGCAGGAAATGGATTAAGTCCATTTTCCCTTGTGCACGCCCATGCACCCTTGATGCACGCCCGTGCGTGGCCTAGTATATAAGTGAGAGCCGAGAGCTTTAGTTTCTTTTTCTCACCCACTTTAGCCAATTTCATTTCTTTTTCAGCAGCAGCTCCTCCCAACCTTAGAGAGGAGATTCCTCAGCAAATTGCTCCCAATTTGGCGAGAGAGCCAAGAGAATAGTTCGAAGGATTAGTTTTCAAAAGCAATGGCACGAGGTAAGTGTTCGCTTACCTTTTCCTTGAGTTTCCCAACTTGCTTTGTGAGTTTTGATGCCATGGATGAGTTATTTGCATGTTGATGAATGTTGGGAATGATTATGTGACGGTGTATGTTGAAATTGGATGATAAATTTCCATCCTCGTGCTTTGCATGCATGTTGATCATGTTTTAGTGAGAGAAAAAGCTTGCTTCCATGGTAAATTGCTTGGTGATTGATGCATGTGACGATTGATGCTTGAATTGGGTTATATGAAGTGCTGGGAATGCATATTTGGATTGATTTTGAGTTTGAATGCAACTTGGCATGAGTTTAGAGTATTTTCCAGGCGGTGCTCTTGTTGAAGAACAAGACGCACGGCCGTGCGCCTGCATGGCACGATCGTGTGCCTTTGTTTTTCCAGATGCATGCCCGTGTGCACGCTGTGTGCACAGCCAGAAAATGCACATGCACGCCTGTGTGTCCGCAGACGCACGCCCGTGCGTGCGCTTTCAGTGAAAAGTTTCCATAAATTCTAATAGCTTACACGGTCAGACGTACGACCAGCTCACGACCCTGTACGTCCGGGCTCAAGCCCGTGCACTTTTCTGCACGCCCGTGCACCTACAGATTTTCAGAAAAAAAAGAATTAAAAAAGGAGAAATTAAGCATGCGAATTCAGAATAAAGGTTAAATGGATTCAGATAAGCATCAGATGAGCATGAATTCAGTTAATAAGTTGCATATGCATATCACGGCATTACATGTAGCTACAGAGAGGATCAAGGGATCCGAATTTAGTAGTATTTAGTATTCAGAACCTGATGTACGGGTAAGAGTATAGGGTGAATACGAGGGGGCATCTGTGGGATTCAACTTTCTGACACCAGTCAGAATGTTCAGTAGCATTACAGTTTTAGCCTTCTAACACCAGTCAGATCGTGCAACAGTATACAGATTCAACTTTCTAGCCAGTAGCTAGACTGTTCAGCCCACATGGCCAGGATGCCGAATCTTTGTGTTCACTAAGTCTAATCAGCATAGCAGGTACCTTCGGGTATAGAGAGGTATTCATATGCATGCATCCACAGTATTTACAGTTAGCACGACATGACATACACATCATGACATGAATAATAATGAGAATTCAGATAAATCAGATACTCAGAATAACAGTTTCAGATTCCAACAAGCGCATAGATGTGTGAATAGGGCCGAGGCCCAGGTATGTTTGATTATTGTGAATGTTTGTGCTTGCTTGGGTTTTGAGGGAAGTAAGGAGCGCTTACTAGGTGATTTTTATCACTCACCCCCCCTCATTCTTCCATCCTTTTCAGGTGGTTCGTGCTGTTTCCGAGGAGCGGTTGGATCGAGGCTGGCGGAGAGGGCCCACACCACGATCTCAGTTTTGAGTTGTATATATATCAGTTTTTGGATCGGTGTGGTCATGATGTAAATGTTTATGTTTCCAGATGAACAGTTTATATGTATATATATATGATATAGGCCATTGGGCCCATTGTACAGAACAGTATGAATATTTCAGTTGATGTATTCTAGTTTCAGCTTCCGCATTTATACTCTGAATGTATAGTAGGTTTTAGGAGTTTTATTTATTTTCGTAGGATTCCCGTCGCGGGTACCTATATTTTCAGATTATTAATAAATAACCCTCTCAGTATTCAGCAGCAGGGGTACTCGTGGCGGCGGGTCCTACAGTATCGGGTCTTTTATACATAATACCTGTATAATCTTCACAGGATTAATTTTTCCAAGTAACATGGGTGTGTGTTCTTTCTGCATGGGTGTACGTCCAACAAAGTTTTTCTTACACGAGTATGACTGGAACAACACGAGAGTGTACATCCTTATAACTTGACACAAGTTCGTGTGCTCGAAAACCACATGATTACACATCTTTGTGTTCTCGCACATAGACACTTTGCACGACTCAAACAAGTCATATGTTGCCCTTATGGCACACACACAGTCATGTGACCTGATCACGCATGGTTGTGCATTAGGTAAAATCTGCAAAATAAAAAACCTTATGATCCTCTTTGTCATGTTCAATATATGTATGGATCAGTTAGTTATTTTAACATATGTTTTGCATTAATTTAAAACCCACAGGGGTCTAACACTAACATATCTAGTTAAATGAACTATTGGAACAAATTTATAACTTCACCAATGTAACTTTGTAGCTAAGAACTCATGTTTTTGAAAACTTCTTTTTCTATATGAAGTTGCATATTTTGGGCTTGACAAGATGGCATTGGAACCTTTGTGTAATAATCCAGGGATAAAACTGTCATTTTAGGCTCTAAGATTAAGGGTAAAAAAGAGATTTCCAGTTAGGAAATGGTTCCGAAAGGATTCAAGGGTAAAAGAGTCTTTTAAAAGCCTTTCGTGGCTTATACATGGATATTCTAGGAAGAATATTCCATGTATGGCGCGAGGAGAGAGAGATTTCAGATTTTTGAGGGGTACACGTTTGTGTGTCCGAGACGCACTCCCGTGTGCCAGGTGAGAGAACGATAAATGCTTTAGTTTTCCCGTATTTTGTTCAGTTTATTTCCTTCAACTTCTTTTCTTTTCCTTTTCCAGTGAACCCTAGACCATAATCCGTCCAACCAATAGCCATTATTTCGGTTAGAGATCCAAGAACAGCTAGAGAGAGAGATCCGAATGCCATGGCTAGAGGTAAGTATTTCTTTACCTCTTTCACTTAGGTTTCCAACATGCTTTTCTGATTTTCAACTCTTTGGATGATTGCTGCATGTTGTAAATGTTTTCCAGCATGATTTGATGATGATGCGATGCTTTGAATGATGATTTATGAGCTTATTGTGCAATGTATGCTGTGTATGTTGCTTGGGTATGAAACCATGAGAAATGCATGAGATTTGGCATGCGCTATGATGATTGAATGAGATGAGTATGTTTATGGGCTTAAGTATATGCTGTGTTTACGTTTGATTGAAGAATGGATGAGATTTGGATGTGTTTGAGTGGGATTTTCTGGGATTCTAGACGTATCTAAAGATTCTGGGTTGAGCGCATGCCCGTGTACCCGAGGGGACATGCCCGTATGGCCTCAAATCTGCATAAGACACGACCTTGCATGTTACTTGTGTGTGTATGAAAATCCAGAAACACGCCCGTGTACTCGAGTGCACATGCCCGTGTGTCTAATCCCAAATCTACACGCCCGTGTAGGAAAGACACGGGATAGTGTTGTGAGGCAGCTACATGCCCGTGTAGTGCGATACATGCTCGTGTGCCCAGTCATGCACGCCTGTGTATTTGCACCACACGCCCGTGTGGTCAGTCTTTTGTTTGATAAATTTTTTTGAAGCTTGCACGCCCAAGAACACAAGAAGCTCACTGTCCCGTGTGCCTTGACACACGCTTGTGCACCCATACACACACGCCCGTGTGGCTTAAGAAAGACAGAAAATAGAATATTTAAGTAAAGATAAGCTACCCTAAGCAACCCTAAGCGAATTCTAAGCTTGAGAAACATAAGAATGATAAGATATAACAGCATATCATCATGCATGATTATCAAGCATTGAGCATGGCATGCCACACATGAGATGTTTTCAGAAAAAGGGATCTAAGGATCCAAGAGATGTTTTAAAAGT